>VXAA01007212.1:755599-1000516 GCA_013399115.1 Anseranas semipalmata
TTTTTATTTCTTTAAGCCACAGGTAAGTTGAGCGTTGGCCATTAACCCTGAAATAATACTAAACAAAGGTCAATCCTGAACAGACAAGAAAATTGTAGACAGACTACAAGGACAGAAATTTTACACATTCCTTCTATATAAATAAAGAAGTGAACTTAACCCACCACTAAAGCTTTGCTTTGTGATGCACGTTTGCTGGGGTAAAAAAGTGGTAATGGGTGCGCATATACACTCACCCACACACCATAATATTGAAGGCAAAGAAAATCAATGTTTTTCTACATTTTTGGAAAAACAACAACAAAAAAGGTTGTAATTTGAAGTTTAGGGGATCTGCTTTCAAGGTTTATCTATCTATGAGGGGCTTGGGTCCCAAAGAGACGTTAGGATCGATGGGGATGCTCCCTGCTCCCCACACCTCCGCCCTCCCAAATCAGGAAGACGGAACCGTGCAGGGGACAGCTGCTGCTGTAGGAGAGGGGATGCACCACCCGCCGCAGACCCCTGCCCTTGCTGCCTTCCTGCCAGGCCTCGCTCTCCCCTCCTCATCCTTGACTGCAGCCATCTTCCTGCACAGCAAACAGAGCTGTTCCTCTTCTCCCTAGCCAAAAGTGCTCCTTGCGCAGACACCTGGAAGGGCTCCTGGAGGTCACATCAGGGCGCAGAAGCCCTTGCCAAAGCCAGGCTCGCTCTCCTCCCACGTGCTATGCTCCCCAGAAGCTGAGAGGAGGCTGTGGGGACGCTGCTCCACCACGTGCAACGCTACCAGCGCGCCTCTGCTCCAGCCCGGATGGCGCTCCTCTGTGGGATTATTGTTTCCGTCCTGCATTTCTTATTTCATTAAGGGGAGTTATCAATCAGGAGACCCAAGAGTGGGGGGATTTCGGCGATCCCAGCGTTACCACAGTAACGGACGGGAGCCGGAGCCCTGCTCGGTGTCGGCGTGCTTGCTCCTTGCTCGAGCTGGGGGATGGCTTGCATGCAGTGCCGCCCGTGACCAGGCTCCAGACAGTATGCAGCGTGCTCGGCTCAGCGGGAAATGAAAAGGATATAGGCTCTTTTGTCAGCTTGCCTTGCTCTTAATAACGTTTAAATATCTGAAGGTCACTAAATTACAGAGCGCAGAAATTTGGCACAAAGGCCCTTCTCTAAGATTACCTAGGTTTGCTGAAGGAAGACAACAAAAGAGAATAAACCGAACTGAGCAAAAACAACCTCCGCTGCTAAGATGTTATTCTTCTCATTAAGCCTATACACCGAGCCTATAGAGAAGGCAGCATTTCCTGTCTCTTGCTGACAGTTCAGTATTAGGGCACAAAGGCAGGTCACTGTCCTTGGTGATATGGTAAACAAAGATAAGAGCTGAAAGCCACAGAGCATTTTTTTTTAACCCTGGATAATTCTCTCAGAATAAATTCCATTGTGGAGAGATTTATTGTTTACTTAGCACTCCTCAAAAGAGCTCCTCAGGAATGCGATCTCCTTCCCATGCGCTGGACGCGAAGCACACATTTCAGCTGAAAGCCCTGGCCAGACCTGCTCTGGGCATCTGTTACTTATCCCTGCCGTCACGCGTACATAACCTAAGCGAACCTGCTGGAAAAATGTGGCCCCAAACGTTCGCCCAGATCTGCTTGTTCTCCTGGGCTAGGAACTTAAACAGATGTCTTCCACGGGCAGCCATGCTCATGAAAGTGCTTTGCCAAAATACCAACAAAAAAAGCATTGCTGTTCTGCTCACAAAATGCCTGCAGCAGAGCAGCACAAGAGTGAAAAACCTTGGTGTATTTTCTGAGGCTCAGAGTAGAAGAAGGATCAGTCTTCCCTCTATGGGCCCCACATAAAATTCCCAATTTCCTTCCCCTCACAGCTATTCTCCCCAAATATACACACACACCAACCCAGTATTGGGGGAAGCATGGAAGGAAGATGTCACTGCCAACAGCAGAGACTGCCTTGTGTTCCCCATGTAATGGCTCAACAGCTTAAAGTAAAGCAAGAGTTTAAGCTTTTGCTGTTTTGGGGCCTACAATGTCAGTTGAGAACTTGGGACCTGTGGGTGCTGCCACAGAAGCAGCCACTTAATCCTGCCATGTCTCCCCTTCCCACTTGGGAAACAGTGATAAAACTTCTCCAGCACACTGCCTGGGACCTCTCTGAAATGTGTGCTTGGTAGACTTCTCCTAGTAGCTGCAGACAACCAACCGGATGAGATTTAGGCAAACTGCCTTCCAGAAGAGCACAGAGTCAGGATCAGAGGAACAGCAAAGGATTTCTCTTGGTTTTGTGCTGTACATTTGACCTTCTATACATTTTCATGGGGCTTCTGGACTTCAACAGAGACAGGAATCCCTTTTCAGGATTGCAACAAGGTTTGTTGCAAACAAGGTTTGTTGCAATGCAGTTTTTAAGAACGTGCTTATTGGGGACATCCTAGGGCTAGCAGAGATGGATTACTTATGGCCTTGGGCTGCACTATAAAGTGGATTGTGAGTTTAAAAGGTTTCCGTTTCATTTTCTAAAAGACCTATAAGCTTAGCTATTGCTAAAGGTTCCAGCAGTGTTCTCGAGGATAGCTTCTGTAACCTGATCTCATCTCCACAGCCTGCATCACTCTTCAATCAGACTAGCTCCTCTCTATTTCTCTGAGCAATTAAGAACTCTCTTCAGCTCTCACAGCACTGCAACACCCATATGACATACATGTTCATCTTCCTCTTACATGTTTTCAGATCGCTGCTACTTCTGTTCACTTGGTGCCAATTGCTCTATCGATTGCACCCGGCACGTACTTCGTCTTTTTCAGTTGTTCTCATAAACTCTCTTTGGCAGGTCTCTTGCCAGATAATCTGGAAACCCAAAAACAGAAGCGAGTTCTGCTATCTGTTCCAAAGAAAGTTTTTTCCAGGACCACTCAAAGACGCCAAAATCATGCAGGAATCATTTAGAAAGGTCAGTACACCCTATACTACTGTGCCATCCATCTCCTGATATTCAGGTCAATCAGGGTTTATCAATATAAGTGACGCTTCTTGTTGCAGATTTTATCGCATTGAGACTGGCCAGCCCACAAACAGAAGCTGAGTGGTTGCAGAGTCCTGAAGAGAGCAGCAATAAAGTTAAGCTTTTCCCCTGCGTAGTGCACCCATGGAATAGGAGAGGTATACCTGCCTGTGGTCATCACCCCCAAAACATACAGGGTCTCCTAACCCTCATTTCATGTGCTTCATAGCAAACCAAGGCCATGCACCCACACACCTATATCCTATGCTATTTGTATAGCACATAGCACAGTTATATTGACGTGTTACTTGATATATGTTAGAGCACTAGGTATTGATATGTTAAAATGGTGCTTGGGCTGAATCTTGCTTTCAGAAGTGCAGGTAAATTCAAGCATAGTCTATTCAAAAGGTCAGATGGCATAAGATGGCATAATAGTTCAGGAGAAGCCATGTCAGTACAAGTGTGCTTTAACCAACTCCTTTCACTGAACCCATTTATCCCAATCCCATGAGCAAAAGAAACAATTTTACAAAGACATTTTTGCTAGGGAACTGCATCTATGCTATAACACGTCTCACTGTAGATATGCAATAATTAAAGCTCATAAATGAGTTTTGGTGGAACAACCACACTGCATATGTGACCTGTGTAAATGTGAGGACCCTAAAGATAGCAACCAACGTCCCATCCAGATACATATATGGAACGCACACTACACAAACTCATGCTCTAGGTAGTAGCCTTAGCAGGTCCCACGGGGTATTGCTCCGCCAAAGTTTATTAGTTCACGTGGATCAACACTGAAACACATGCCCATGCTTTGTCTGAAATTTCTCAAGGGGGACTTTATTTTAAAAAGAAACAAAACTATAGTCTTCAGTGCAACCTCTAAAAAAACCCACAGTGAACGGACTGACAGATTCTTCAACTTATGTGACTCAGTAGTTTATCTATACATAGGAGAAAAAAGGCATCAGCCCCCTTTTAAACAATGACTACAGAAAGGAGCTGTAGAGCACATCCCCTGATGATAGACTTGTTTAATTTTGCTAATAGACTGTTTTTGAATTTGTATAATTATATCAGATGAGAAACCTTCATAATTAAAATGAAATTAAAGTCTAATGTAAAGGCTTTATATCAAACTAAAGATGCTTGTACAGGAAAAAAGGAAGTTATGCTGAGAGAAGCAGTTTTATACTGGTATACTTCCACGTAAGCAAGGAAGTTGCATGGCATTAACTGCTTTGGTTTCTAAATTAATATAGCTATCAGCTATAGCTACATGATGTGTATAGATGTATATGGCTTTATACACGTGTATACCCACCCACATCCTGTTCTCCCTTCAGTGCTGTACACAGAAATTTACAGTTCTTTTCTGTAAGAGCAGCCATTTGAGTAATCTGTAATACAGAAAGGGCAACTGCAATTCATATACATTATTTTGCAACAAAGATCTAATTTAAAAACAAGACTCAAAAAAGGATAGATTAATAAAGCACCCATCCCCACAGTGTTGACTAAAGTTTTCAATCAAAAGACACTTTATGAATAAGCAACAGAGTCCTACATTAAGACACACACTCTCACAAGCACGCATGCACACACAAAGGAGAGACTAACAGTTATTTATATTTCCTACTCTGAGAGACAGGAAACCTCCCTTTGCATCTGCTTTTTTCTCACTAAGAAGAATAATTTTAATTACAGTCACTTGGCAGGAAGCCAATTTTGATTTTTTTTAATGACATCTGTCTAAGCATTTTTAAACTTCCTGCTCAATGTAACTTCCTTCATTTTATAGACCAACACCCAGTTACAGAAAAAAAGAAAAGGGAGTAGCAAATCATTTATTCATTTTTCATGTTAACTGTTATCAGGCATATCAAATGGTTCATTGTTCTGAGAACTGATGGTACAGAAAGCAGATTTACGGGGGAATTTAGGACTTGAGCAGTCTGGGAAAGGAAAAAAAAAATACATGCATGGGAAAAAAAACATTTGTAACTTAACCCTAAAACAACTCAAGAGTTTTTGTTCCACAGATTGATTTTCCTAGATTCAACTAGGCTTTTTTTCAGAAAAAATAAAAAAATAAAAAAAAAATAGCAGGTTGAGAATAGGGCAAAAGTCAGGGCAACATACTTAAAAACAAGAATATAAGAAGTCAGAGACAGTGGAGCCAGCCCAGCCGCCACCTACGCCAGCTTAATTCTGGACAAGTTTCTGCTGAATCAGTGAAGTTACTCTGGGCTTACTCAGTGCCGCAGAGGTAGCCTCTGGACTCCAAGTCCACACCCCAAGCCAGCACAGCCCCCGCTTCAGCCAGGTAACTGGGGCAGGAACGAGGAACCCCAGAGCTCCTCTACCAAAACCAACCACAGAAATAGCAAAAACTCAAATTTCAGATGCTAACGCTTACGGCTGCCTTCCCTCCTCTTCCCTTCAGTCTGCCTGCAGTTGTGGCTTACAGGGCCGTCTCCTACAGCTTGCTGCTTCCCTCCTGTATGAGGAGCTCGGCGAGCTCAGAGGTGAAAAAGAGGAGGCAAAAACACTGCTAGAGAAGGAAAGCTGAATTATGCAGGAAGGAGCAAACAGGAGGAAAAACGGGTGAGTAGAGTACGAAGTGGGCACTGTGGGGTGGAGAGAAGCAAGGACAGAAGCAATGGTGAGATACCCTGTTAGCAGTACAACCCTTCAGGTTCCTCGGCCTTTTGCTGGGATTCACTGCGGTGCCACAAGGCTGGAGAGGCAGGAGACACGGGAAGGCAGGGGCCAGGCTGTGCAGGGGAGCAGCAAGCTGGAGAGCCAGCCAGCGGCGTGGAGGAGCACGTTTTATGGGTCCTTCTCGCCACTCATTGCCTGCTCTGTTGGAGCTCAAACCACAGGCGTGTACCCACACCTGGCTAACAACAGTCCCAGAGGGATGGGATTTATAGCATGCATCAGACGCACAGCCGGTATTAGCCGTAAGAAAATCTGCCTTTTGGCTGGCCCCACTGTTGGGACACAGGTAAGCATAATGAATTGTTAATGTCTTGACACCAAAGCTGCATTTTCATTCTTCGCTCCAGACAACCAAGATTTTATTCTTTTGACTTGCACTTTTACTCAAGTAGGGTAAATCATCCTTCAGGATAAATGAACAACACAATGCAAACGACCTGGGAAAACTCAGTCTCCCTCCTGCATTTTCTGTCTCCATGCAGATCGAACCTACAGCCATCCTGAAAGCTCTGCAATAGTTTCCATGTGATTTTTAATTTCCTGGTTCTGGCTGGAACCAGAAGTGTGAGTGCTGGAAGCCTCAGGAGGAAAAATTGGTATTGTCAGATTCTGCCCTAATTTTCCAAGATTCAGGAGTTTCAGAGAATATCTCAGCTCTTTAAGTGTTTGGAGACTTCACTCTCACAAGTGGCTGACTGCCTTCTGACTTGAGTCAACACAGCTGGAAAATGGAGTAAAAAAACCCTGAAAACCTCAGTGAAAACCAGATGTTGCCATTGAGCAGAGCTACTGTGTTAATAAAACACTAGCACCCCTGCACTCCCCAAAACAAAACGAAAAATAGATTTCCCAAACTGTTTTATGCCAGCAAGAACACAGGAGAAAAATATTTTAAGATTTGAAGCAGACTGTGGAGAGGTATGGTTCTGGTGCTGGCACATGGGTTGCTGCACAGTAAGAAAGATCTCTATTTTCGGGGAGGACAGGCTGTGTTTGTTATTTGGCAGGAAGTGATCAGGACGAGTGATTGCAACATTATTGCTGGACCCGTGGTCGGCTGGATATGAATGATGTGTTATAATACACGGTTTGGTATGGTGGTGCCGAACACAGGAATGTTGCTGACGTGCCCAGGGTCACGTGCCACACAGTTTAAACAGGGTCTGGAGTTTATGTGCACCCCCAGGGCACACAACGCTCCCCGAACGGTACTTGCATTGTAGCTGTTAAAGAAAACATCTCAGCACTGTCAGCAGCAAGGAAAAGTTTCTGGGGCAGTTTTGCTTATAAAAAATAGTGGAGTTTCTTTGCATACTCGTATCAAAGATATTTTTTCTACCAACTACATATGCCTCACAGGATGTAGATGCAGTATGTGATGTGATATATACACAGCTAAGCAGGAATGCAAGCAAGAACTGAAAAGCAACAGTGGTTTGTTTAAACGCCCTGTTTCATCTCATCCAGCCAACATCCCATTATGAGCCACAGGGGGCCAGCTTTCTGAGGCCACCAAGATGTCAACAGTTGGAGGAAACGTTCACTCAAATGCCCCTGGGGTTTCTCTGAAAGCAGTCATTGACATGACATCCACAGCCTTCTGCAACAGAAGCAGCAGCGCAGATTTGTTAGCAGGCTACTTGAAGTTGCCACAAACTAGAGAAAGCTTGTGTCTTTGGAGAAAAAAGCTGCTCTCTCTCCCCTTCCCATCACACACAACATCCCCGGCTTTTCTTCTCCCTCTGCATAGCCCATACAGCATCTCTGGAGTCGATGAAGAGTGCAGACAAGAACCACACACCACGAGGATGCAGCCCATCTGCCTCGGCCACTGCACGGGCAGGCTAATGCTGGTTTGGTCTGAACCAGATGCCACGAGAAAAATGATTTTCGCTCCCTACACGGCTTTGTTGTGATCGAGCCCTGAGATCACTGGCAATAGTGACTGGTGTGGTCCTACCACTAAGCTACGGTTGAATCACTGGTATGACTTAGACTACTACAAACACCAACATCCTTAATCTGTGGGTGGTTTATGTTTAGCAACGATAGCAAAAGAAAAGCCAAATTAAAAGCATAAATATGATGAGGTGTTTCAAACACAGAGTGGTACATTATAAATAATGCGCTGAATGCTTCCAATGCTCTGACACTTAAAGAAATAAAAATATGGCACCTCTCATCTGGTAGTCTCTAGCCATTTTTTTAAAAACAGATGGGGAAGCTGACTCATGAAAAAGGTGAAATATTTTGCATAGGGTCACAGATCACAAATTCAGAGCTAGAAAAACCAGAGTTCCTTAAGCTAATTCCCTTGCTTTGTCACCAGATAATATTGGCTACAGTACACATGAGCAATAAATTAGACTTTAAAAAACTCAAGGGCATTAGCAAATTATAATTAAGCACACGTTCTGCAATGAGATGAATTGTTTTTATAATAAGAGGCAGCAAAAACTAGTGCCTATAAATTGTAGGAGAGTATTACTCCTTCTCAGAGACAGCAACAAATACTTTTGCCAGAATTTGACGATACAGATGTGTGTGTACGTGTGTGTGTGTTTAGAATACAGTAAAAGCAATAACAGCCTGGCCATGCTCACTGCTGTGCACCTTGATGGGGAAGATAAGTGATGCTAGATCCAGAAAACACTTAAGGGCCTGGTTTAATTCAAAAAATACGCTGTTTTTTACATTAACACTGCTAAACACATGAATTGCGTTTTCATGGAGCACATGATTTAAGCATAAACCCCAAAGAGACACCAGCTGTCTTTGATAACTGCATAAAATACATTGACACTTAGTTATTGTTTCTCTGCAGTGAGATGCTGATTGCAAAATCAGGATGACAAAATCAGCGATGACATACTGTATTCAAACTCTGATGCTTGAAATGAGATGCCAGGTTAGGACAACCCCCATAAATAAATGTTTTGATGTTAAAGGACACTGAACATCCAAAGCTCTCATTCGTGTTGGTGGAGACTGCTGGCAGCTAGTCTCCCTAATGAACTCAGGCACTTACTTAGGTGCTTAAATATAGAGTTAGGGGCCTGACCTTAGGCACCTGTATCTGAAAATACCACTGCTACATACTATTTGTGTAGGCTGATGCTGAAATACTACTATGAACTTTCCTTAATGACATGAAAAAGTAGGAGATATAATAAAGTTGTAATAATATGGTCTCTTCCCTAATGCCCTTCAGCTGAGAATCTCAAACATCCATTAACAGCAATATAAGCATGCTCCATTCACCACATTAAAAGGCTGTGGTCTTAGAGCAAGTCAGAAGTTAAGAAAGTCAGAAACAAGGAGTTCAAGTTCCCTTCTTCCACAGCATCCATTCTCCAGGCAAGAAACCAACCTTTCTCTCTCTGTTCAGAGGAGGACAAACAGCACGTCTCTCTCACCTTGTTTCCTATGGTCCTTTTGAGAAGCCCAACATCATGGATAGAGAATGTTACACCATAGGGCAGGTCTGAGTGCACGTCAAAGTTGAATCGAAAGGGAACAATATTATCAGGATAGAGTTTACAAAAACAAACAAACAAACAAACAAAACAAACCATACTGTTAAAGAAACAAATGTACCACTCACTGTGTTCGTTACTGATTTGCTCTCCCTCAACCAGCCAGAGCTACCACCTTCCCCTGGCAGCAGGGCTGGTCAAACATATGTTTCTGCAGATGATCCAAGTGCCAGCTGGCACAGGGTAAGAGGGGCAGTCATGCACGAAAAGGTTGGCCCACATCTTCTGACTCTGAAGATCCTGTTATCTGTGCCACCCACTCAAGCTCTAACATCCTACAACTAAGCCGTGGCACGGTGGGTCTGTTTTTGACTTGCCACTCCACCATGCAGCCATCTCTCTTCCTTAGGATTTAACTGTTTAGTTTCTAGCACAGAGCAGCTATTAGGACAAGCCTGTTACAGGTTCACTCACAGTACTGTTGATTAAGCAGTTAAACTACGTGCTGCTGTATCAATCTAATAAACAAAGCCCTTCTTGTTTGTTGATATACCAACAGTACCAAAGTGACACACATCAGGTAGAGAACAGAGCTAAGTGATGTCTCAGTGATCATTACCTTTACAGCTACATGATTTTAACATACTCTAGAAGCCCAAGATGCAGGGTTTTACTCCCCTTGAAATCTTACCCTCTTCTGCTTGGAGCTGTACAACAGGAGTTTGACTGCCAGGAGCCAACAGACAAAAGATCCAGGTTGTTGCCTCCTACTGGGAGGAAGGGCTAGGTGCAATGGGCTTCCTGTCTGAGGTCATCGAGTCTGTCCTAGGTCAACCTGGGGATAGAGGCAGCCCTACCAGGCAGCCTTACCCCATTGGAAACCACCTGGGCTCCTTCCGTGGGAGCTTTAGCTCTGACTGGTTCATGGGGTGAGAAAGTAGACCTGTGAGTTTAATTCAGCCCGTGGACTGACAGAGGATCTCAGTGGGTACAAACACGATGCTGGAACCATCAGCAACATGCCCTTTGCACCCAGGGGTCAGGAGGAACACCTGCCAGGACAGCAACACAGGCTGCAGAAAGTGCTAAGCCCTTATTAACAGAGTGATGAATACCATGTCATCTAGGAGACTGACAGCATGACAAACACAAAAAGCTATTTTCTCACACCCCTGTTTTTGCCAGTATTTACGTCGCTGCTGAACAGGCCCTCTCCCTCTGGTAAAAATGGAGAATTTTGAACTCCACAGCCCCTGCAGGTGTCCTCAAGCAGCACAGGGAGTGGGCTGCAAACTGGTCCCCAGAGACTCTTTGGGAGCACAGGGCTACCCTGCACGGCATCTGACTGCCTGCATTAAAACTGGGCCATTTGGGGTTACGGGGATTTGGGGTGGAAAAGGGTTAGCCCTTCCTTTTTCCCTCCCCTCCTTTCTGCTCCCCCAGCCTCCTCCAGGACTGCCGATTAACAATACACACACACGGCCCAGTGACTGAAACCGCTGCAGCACAAAGATTGAATGAGACAGGGAAAAACTGCTTTTGCAAATTCAAATACCCGTCTTTCAATAACATAAACAGCTTGCCGTGCTGAAGCAGCAAAGCCCCGCACTGACTGGAATGTCTACTTCATTTCACAGAGGAATTAAAAGATCACCGGCACCAGCCTTTGAACAGACGACCGCCTTCGCGCCTGGTACGGAGGGTACCAAGCAGCTGGCACTGCTCTGGCCCCCACGGCGGCCCAGGGGCTCAGACTAAGGCAACAACCACTTGCCCTGAAAGCCTGGCTCACCTTGGCAGGGCAAATTAGCCCTGGCCATTTCCAAGTTCGCAAAGGCAAGCATATGGCAACATGAGTGTGAACGTAGCACATCGCAAAAACTTACCAGGTCCTTTGCAAGGCAATGGGCGTTAATTACTTTTTTTCCTGTTTTCCAGTGTATTACAACAAAATATTCTCATCCTGTATGCACTGCTATGATAATGAATAACTTATACTGGTTTTGTTTTGTACAATATAATCTCCCGAACCTCCATCATGTTATCTGTGCATGCACACAGATGCAGCACCCACGACAAAAATTTCTGGTAAAATCTCCACTAGTTAAAAAATGGTAGCACCTCCTCTGCTCCCACATGAAACAGAGAAATGTCATACAGAATCACAGAATGGGTTGGGTTGGAAGGGACCTTAAAGAGCATCTAATTCCACCCCCCTTGCCATGGGCAGGGACACCTTCCACTAGACCAGGTTGCCCAGGGCCCCATCCAACCTGGGGGTTGGATCTGCCAGCTGAGCTTTATTCCAGTTGTTAAAAAAAGTTATTAATACTCTAGGCTGCATAAATAGCTACATATTATTTTTAAATGTCTGTAATTATCAGTGTGCTAAGTATTAGTTTGCTTCTTTAGACTTTTCTAAATAGGCTTAACTACGACACAGGCAGTATTTATTTCTCATTTTATCCCAGCTATTTCAATTGAAAAAGGTGGCTACAAAAAGGTTGACTTATCTGCAACACCACAGTATCTGTCAATATGTCACTGTGATTTAATATGGAGGTTATAGGGCATATATATTTTATTATGCTCCGGCCATTTCATGACACTTGCAATTACAGAATTAATAGTGTTGATGTTAGGAATTAGAAATAAACAATAGTTCATTTAATGATTGATATTTTCTGAAAACAAGATTATCTTTAATGTAATTGAATAATTAGTTATTGACAAAGGGCTCATGATTAATTACAATTTACCTGCCTTAGCAGAATTTTAAAAATGCAGTATTAATTATGTTCAATGACAATGATGAAATAAATACAGAGAAATTGTAACTGTTAAATTTCACAATTTCAACGTTGTGATTATTAAAAGTAGTTAAAAGATCTGCAAAACCTTCCTATCACATTAAGATCAATGTCCCAACCTGCATCAGCAGAGATTGTTGCCCTCTGCCTCTGGGCTACGTCCCCCTCCACTGCGAGCCCTTTGGATGAGAGGCTGAGGCTTTGGGCCAGAGTGTCTACTGGTGCAAATCAGCCTAGCTCCTTTGAAGCCAGCAACACAAATAGTAATAAATTCAAATTATTTGGTTATTTGTATAGGTCACCTAGATTATTGACACTTTGTAAGGAACCTGGATGTTGAAATTGTGGGATCAACTGAAAAATACCAGAAAAATATTTAACAGTCATTGTGTAATTGATCAGTGGTGGATGCATAAGGACTGATTTATAACACACCATATCATGGTATCACAGATATGTTAATAGCATCCGGGAAGAGCATAAGGAAGCGAGCATGTTTATGCAAGTAAACATCTTACAAGGACAGGCATTGCTAAATCACCGACTACGTTTCAGTCCTGTTGCTTTCATTTCTGCTTGCAAAAGGAAGTATGAAGGGACACCGATGCCAGCAAAAGATGCTGTTAAGAAGTGTTTTCAGGCTTACAGATGTTACATACACTTTCTTTCTTTCTTAAGGCATTTGTTCCTTCATTTCTAGCTTGATAAAGAGTGTCCCCAGCCTTAGTCGTTGATCAGCTCAGACTTCAGCGTGTTTTCATGAGAGGGGAGGAGGAGGGACAGATCCATCACCGCACAGATTTCACCACTGACAGCAAAGCAGTTCTGAGGTGGATCAAGAAACTTTAGCACAAAGCATCACTGGTTTTCTTGCTATATTCAAGAATGCAATGGGTGCTGGGATCCCTCCCAAAAATATAAGAAACAATCAACTAGATGGAGAATAAAGGTACAAGCACTATAGGTTTCCAAAAACACTTAATCTGCCTGACAAAAATAATCCTGATGCAGTTGATCCAGGAACCCTCCTATAATTCTTTTGTTCTGCAAGTCTCTGCAGGACACCTTCTCCTTTTGGAGCCTGCTCTATTCCCTTCTTCTGGATGGAAAGGATTCTGCTATCCTCTTTTCTTTACTCCCCCAAACCCTAATTCAGAGACGTACCTTGCCCTTTCCCTCCCCTCTCCTCCCCAGAGCATAATTAAAAAAAGGGGGAGAGGGGGTGGAGAAAAAGGAAAATGTAATTTACAAGGTGGAAGTAATATAACAAATGATGCCTTATGGGGAAACCCACTGCTCTAATAAAGAACTAGTAGGATCTTGGGATCATTCCTTGTTGGGGAGGGTTAATGGAGGCCTTGCTCCTTTGCATCACAGTATTAATCTTGACATTTTTAAAGGAGAAAACACTCTCTACTAAAACATAAAAGGCTTTGCCTACAGCGTTGCCTATATGTACCACTTCTTCTATGCAAAGCTAAAGGATGTGAAGCTATAAACCACTCTGCAGTCACTGCCAGCAGACAAAGGACTTTCTTTAGACAAAGCTGGAGACTGCAGAAAGAGTTAAAACAAACAGTTAAGATTATACAGCTCACTTCATTTTCCCTTAGGAAACTGAAACATCCCTTTCATTCTACTCCTGCTCCCCCTCTAACAAGTTCAATCCACTCATATGAAAGGGCCACAATACAATACCCCGAAGGAAAACATATCCCATCTGTGATGTGCACTATTCCTATCTGAAGACCTTGAAGGTCAAGGCTGTGCTAAAAGAGCAACCAAACTATAACACAACACTTGAGCTTGGAGAAGTTAAGCAAGAATCCCTTGCAGCAGCTGTCTGTGGGAATCCAAGGGAAACCTTGCATAAACTGATGGCTTCGGGGAAGTGACCCTGGATTGTACAATGGCAGATTCAACCATTGTCTAATGGGAGTGTCCTGAAAAATTCAATTTTCAGAAAAATTAGCTCTTGGAAAAGGCCCCCTTTTTATGACTTCTTCTAACTTGGTAAGCTGTGAAAATATAATTTCTTTCTATAGTTTACAAAGATTTCACTCACTACTAAAAGCTTAATGTGAAAATGAAAACCATTAAAAAGATATCTGTGCTCACCCATGTACTAATAACAGCTTTGATCATTAAAGACGAGTTTTATTTAACAAATGTCCTGTTACTGCCAGGACTTAAGATCTTGATGTCTCTTTCTTTATTCCTACGGTACATTATAATTGCAGCTAGTGATGTTTTAATAGAGGTTTCAAGTTGGCTGTGAAGGCCTGGGACAGGTTCCATGATCTACAATGTCTTGGTGGTGTGTGCAGGAGTCTTGTGGACCCTTTCAAATGAGGCTCTGAGTTTCTTCCTCCTTATGAAGGCACATGATGTGATGACCCATTTGGTCTCCCTTGGTTCTTAAGAAAGGAGTCCTTGGTTTTCCCCTTCATGTTATTTCTTTAACTTTTTGAATTTTACTTGGAATGGACAGTGGATTCATTTCAACTGCCAACACTCATGAGTGCATCACAGAAGCTGCTGGGAGTGACCTTTTGCTAGTGCTGCCTCATGGCAGTGTCTTGGCAGGTCAGTGTCTAGCACCCAGCTGTGTTTTAAGCACACTACGTGTTGTGCATGCATCTGAGCTGGACCAAGTTACTGCTTCCATTGCTCACCCCTGTCCCTACAAGTACAACTACCAAGCCCTCAGACCTTGACAGCAGATCTGCTCAGGTAATTGCTCCCCACTTATTCAATCCAAAATCTCTACTACTTTATGCTTGAGTCTTACACTGAATTAAAAGTCTTCATGCTAAATGTGGTCATTTTCACTGAGGCAGGTGTGGGGACAACAACTCAGGCTTGCAGATTTCAAGGAAATATAACCTGTGGTGCAGGCAAAAGGTTGGTTGACCAACTGTTGCTGTTCTTCATCTAGCTCAGGAGCATCTAGAGGACTGTATGATCACAGTCAGAAGCTTTGATGATGACCTTGGGAAACTTCCAGGTTCTAGTCCCACAGAGAGGACACTGGGAACCCAGGTGCTTATTCAGGGTCCTAATCAATTCAGTGGTGTTTCACTGAAGATCAATGGTCTACCCACCTGCAGCTCCTGTACTGGGAAAGAAGCCAATGTCTCTAACATAGAATACAACCTTAAATCCACATTGTCTTGTCAGTGTAAGTGAACGCTGCAAGCTTTTAAGAAACTATGTCCTATTAGGCTTTAGAACATTGTATGCTCCAATAAAACCCAGATCTAGGGTGGAAATTCTCAGCGGTATTGTAGCAATAATCACAGGAATAAGGACTGCAGCAACATTCCCTCAGGAAGTCTGCTTCACTCTCCGATTCCCATGCAGAAGGGATGTGTAAATTATTCAAATATACTGTGCAGAAAAAAAGGGCTCTTATGAAAACAAGTACAATTGCTATTTAAGAAGGGAAGGAAATAATGAAGAAGGAGCTTTTTAAAACACGCCCGTAATTTTTCCACAAAGCAACAAGTGGAATTTGTACACAGAACTACTTACTGTGAAAATCTGTTTTGTTGGTTTTGCAAAAAAAAGATTTTTTTTTTTTCAGTCAGAAACACCCAGGGATACAAAGAAAGTTTGTGAGACTTGGAAGCTGGAATGACAGCTTTAAAATATGACAGTAACTGAGAACCTGTTCAATTATTTTACTAGCAGAAAACTCTTCAGATCTTAAAAGTTCATTTTACTTACAACCAAAACTTTGCAAACTTGGGCTCATACCCATGATATACATTTCTCTGCTTGTTCTGGCATGCAAGACAAAAACAGGGAATTACAACTGACCTGGCACAAACCTTCAAACCAAGTTCGTGACAGCATTTACAAAGCTAATGCTGTGTGACATGGTTAGCAGGTCAAATGAAAGCAAACCAGAAAGTGGAAGTAAATGATGTAAGAGAATTATGTTTAATTTGGGGAGGTAGAACAAAACTTGAATTGCTGTGTTGTTGCCTTGAAAATAATACCAGATGGATTCAGAACTCTAAATGGAAGAAAAAAACCTGCCAGCAGCAGCTGCACTTTACACTTGAGTAGCCACACGGGGAAACCAGGGGCAGGTCCTCGACCAGGGTAAATTGCCTTAGCTCTGAATGGAACCTGAATTCAGTGGGAGTCTATCTGTTCACTGACTTCAATGAGCTGTGAATTAGACCCAAGAGTGCCAGGTTTCCATGATTTCAGAATGCTCTCTTCCTCATTAAAATGTACTTACTAGTGACAGCAGCCAATGTTAACCTAATGAACAAAGAAGTTCATTAGTGACAAAAAGTGCTAATGCATTTTTATGCACCACTCTGACAAAATCATCTTTGAAGAAACCAGAGCAAGAGCCTCACCCCTGGCTGCCTTGGACAAATTCCTTGGCCAAACAATATGGAAGATCTCCAACAACTGCCTTGCAAGCCTACAGACAACGACTACCTTGGGTTAGGGAAATTTGGGAAGCATCAGTGCTGTGAAGACTTAGTCTGGTATTTTCCTGAAGATCCTGCTTTCACTTAGATTTCCCTAGGCTCTCAATACTAAAGGAAGTGCAGCCCTTGCCCCAGGGAAGCTAACACAAGGATAAGGTGCCAAAAGGATGCTCTCTGGCTTTTTTACCACGTACATTTTTAGACTGTTTGATTCCATCTCCCTTGTCCTGAAAACCATACCAAGCTCCTTAGAGTAAGTCCATATTGCATTTAAGGCCACTAATGTGGATGTAACTGCTGAATTAGCTTTGGGCCAGCTAAGAGTAATAGGGTCACCGGCAGCAGAAATGTTGCTGAGAGCTGAAACGCACCTGAGTAACTAGGTTAATGCTCAGATAATTAACTTATCTTGTTGTCTGGGCTGCCAAGGTTACTTTGCTAACCAAAAGCCAAGCAACCCCATTATCTTGGTTATGTGTCTATATGCAGCAGCCACACTATCAAACGTGGAACATATACATAGGAAGCCCAACTCACCATCTTTTTTGTGTTTGTGTTTGGTAAAGACATGCTCCTTGAATGCTTCTCACTTGTTTTGTTTTTCCTGCAGGCTTCTTGCTTCCTGGAGCAGAGATCAGATGTTCTGCCACAAAACCAGGAGTAACATACATTGCTGGCTCTCAATACTCCCCATATGCAGCCGTAGCAGTATTTACAGGAGCAGCATCAAGACCCCAATGGCTTGTCCAGCAGTAAAGGGAGCCACTCAGTCATCATCAGAGATACAGACCAAAGAGGACACTATGAAAGACAAAAGCAGTACGCAGGTGCCAAGTTTCCACCGAGGGAGAGGGAGAGTTAGGCTAGAACACTGCAGGGGATTTTCCAAGGCACAAACGGCAGCTAGCTTGCCCAACTACCACTTCAGCCTTTCAGAAGTATCTGGTAAAATGTCTGGCCTAAATCTTCTCTGGCCAGCCCCCTGCCATATTAGTCATGGTTTTACAAACTAAGCATAAAACGCTCCTCTGTGCGCTTACGTTGGAGCTACGTAAGAAGCAATTGCACAAATGACGGATCACAGGGACTCAGGCTTTCCACAGCTCCAAGATGAAAGAAGAGTGATAACAGAAGGCAGTAAGTGAACCTTAAAAAAAGCTTGAGTCACCTTAGGACAACCCAATTCAAATATCCTGAGAGGCTGCAGAGTAAGGAAGGATTGCTACATCCAGCCATGTCCCTCAGCCTTCCAGCATGCTTTTGGTATGGAGCACACCACAGGCAAAAGTGAGGAATGATGGTATTGCACCACATACTTCCCACCCAGAAGCTGCAGCCACCGTTGAGACACCACTGGCCATATTTTTGACACATGTATCAATAATTAAGAATGAGAGGTAGGACTCTCAAATACAAAACAACAAACCACAAACCCAGCCCCACCCTCCCAACACCAAGCCCTTAAGCAATACTGGAAGTATTAAGAGTGTTAATTGCTCTACAGCTCCAAGAACTCAACCTCCTGAGAGAGCTGCATTAAAAGATAATTCTGGCTGCCATCTCACAACGCTGTGCTGAGCAGGAGAGCTCCATAACCTGCCATAAACACAGACAGGAATACAGTATTGCTGTAAATACCATCATGTCTCAGAGCAAAATCATAGTGACAGGCACTCTGGTCTGCTGCAGTTTACAATTGCATGAAATAGGGGAGTGGGTAGGGTACAGTAACAAATAACAGGTAGAGATTTCAAAACAGAGAAACCCATTATTTGTAAGAAAGATGCAGTCAGAAGAACTGCAGGCAAGGTGTATTGATGGATTCTCAAGTCTCTGGCTGTTGATCCTATTATGCTAAAAAATTACTTTATCCCCTTTTCCACAATGCCATGTTTACTTAGGAGGCATTAAAAAAAGAGAAGAGGAAAAAGGGTAAAAGAGCAAAAACTACAATGACTGAATCTAAATTTATATGCACAACAGAGACAGATAAAGCATCCCAGGGGACCTTATCAGTTTTACACAATAACCAACAGGCTGTTTCCTGTATATAGCAGCTTAAGGTCGGCGGATGTTTATTAGAGGCAGAGGGGAAAGGAAATGCAGTATCTTTGACTGACGTGGCGTGGATATATGAGGAGTGCTATTTATGCTTTTGACTTGAATAAGAACCACAGTGACTCATAGCTGTCTTATACTTAATATTCCAATTAGTGCTCCAGGAACACTGAGCACTACTGCCCCAAAAATGTGGGGCTTGCTTACTGTTCCTTACAAGAAATATAAGAAGGCAGTAAGAATTTAGTCTTCTTCAATCCATTACCATCTCTCAGTTAAGAACTGCTGGGATAAATCAACCTCTTTCCACCCCCTTTGATTTTTTAAAAAGAGATATTAATTATTAAACATATTTATATCTTGTCCAGTGGGAATCCAGCCTAGGTTTGAGGCCACACTAAATACAGCTCTGTGGTATGCTAGAGAAATAGGCTGTCTGTGTGCTAATTCTTTTCATTCCTGGAAGCCCTGTGGAAACATGAGAAGAGAGGTAGGCATTTGGTCCACTGTTTTTCTATGAATCAACCTAATATATTATTGAATCAGGAGTTCTGGAAACACAGCAGGCATGGAGGGGGTTGGGGGAAGGGAGATCTTGTGCAACAACAGCTCTCCCTGCTATCTGGCTATGATGAGGAGCTTTAACCGGAGGTGGGACAGCAAGCTGGAAAAGTTAGGATCATACAGAGTATTTAACAGACACCCTTCCCTAGAGAGGCAAAGAGGCATTTGCTTGCCATCGTTACGCTGCAGTGAGTTCCAAGAGAAGGTCTTTAGGGCTCCATCAAGCTGCTTTAACTCTGTGCTGAGCACAGGATATGGCCACGGGTGGAACATTTCGGCCTCAGTGAGGTAACAGAGCACATGATGCTTCAATGTTTCATGAGGAAACAAAGCATACGGAGAAGCATCTTGGGAAAACAAGGCAATGTGCTTCCTGGTTGGAAGAGGAGAGACAATAAGTCAGCGTCTGCTGGAGACTTTGGAACTAAACAAATGATATTTCATTTTGGGGAATGTGAATAACCCTGCCGTGTGTAACCAAATGCTTCCTTCACTTTTCCCTCTGGTGTGAGACAGTAGAAGTACAATTATACTTGCTTGTACAATTACTCGTATTTGCTCTTTGAAATGCTCATCATTTTTCAGAGCTGTACAGAAAAACAAACACTCCACTCAGAGCTTTACCTACCTTTGCAGGGGAGTTGACTTTCCTGGTTCCACACACGCTGGACATAGTCCCTGAGGTCAAAAGGCATGTAGGACATTTTTATCCCCAAAAGCCTTGAGAGGGACACTGTGACCAAGGCAAGGACAAGGACGAAATGGAACAATTACTCTTTTTCCACTACCCCAGGATTATACAGGCCTGCAAATAAGAAAGGGCATATGACACTCCACTGGTGTGTGTATGTGTGTGTGTGGGGGGAGTGCAGCTGTACACATTGCACACCATCTGAAACATGTTGCTAATGATTACTGTTCTCTGCAAGAACAAAAAACCACACTCTATCACCCAGAACAGACAGATAAACCTTCACCCTTTGTTCCAATCACCTTTTACCAAACCTTATGTGTAAAACTACCGTGTAAATTCTCTGTTTACATTTGGAGATCCACAGAGGGGAAAGGTATATATGGACATTTAAAAATATTTCAAATAATTTCACCAACAAATTGGATGGAAATCTACCTGCCTTTCAAGTAAGGCCTCTGATCTAGTTAGGAACACTGACTTCCTGATCGTAATTCTTTACTATTGAGCTGCAAGTTGTACCTTTAGGCTTGGATGTTCAGAGGGTGTGATTCCTGCAGTAGGTTTCAAGGAGAGCTTACCTCCCACCTAAGTGCCATGAAAGGGGAAGCCAAACATCTGAGTTTCAAACAACTTTGCATATTAGCATCATGCTGGAAGCTGCTAGATGCATGTAGCCGTCCTGAAAGCTTGAGTCATATTCAAGTACCTAAGTGGAGAAAACTTTTAGAGCCATTAAGTGCAGTTAGGCACGTACCTTTCTTGCTCTGCCCCACAAGCTAGACATTATCTGGGTGAAATGGCAGCAGAATGGAGTTTCAGGCCAGCGTGTAAGCGGCAGCATGATTCATAATCTCTGCTCCAGGGGCTGAGTACACCAGGAGGCCCTGCCACCACTTATGCCCTGACAAGTCCCTCTAGATTCAAGTCTCACCTCTCAGCATCCTGCAAGGACCGATTCACAGACATCTCTCTAACATTCAGGCAAGTATTATTTGTACTGTGGAAAGTCACCAAACAAATATTTGGATAAACCTATCCTCAACTGCAGACACCAAGCACTGAGTTGAAACCACTTCCACTGACTCTTTTGGGAAGGATAGGCAGGTGGATGCGTACTCTGAATGACTGAGCAGTTAACTTCAGCTGCACATCTCCAGCTTTTTAAAGGGAGAAGCAATGTATGTCTTTAGCAATGTCCAAGAGCTTAGCCTTGAGGAATACAAGTCAACTAGTAGTAACAGCACTTCTTGCCCACCTTGGGCCTGTTTTGAAAAAGAAACAGGGATAAAATGAGATGAAGTGATTGAGGTTGGAGATGGGAATGGTTCACTGTGAATCATATGGCTACAAAAAGGGTATGACATGCACAGCCTTCTGTACAGCACAAGGGAGGGAAGACAGGTGTCTCATGAATTATGAGTAAAGTGGGACAATTTAGGAAAAGTTTTAACTTTAAAAAAAAAAAAAAAGGAAGAGACCAAAAGCCATTAGATACATAACCTTGTAGTCTAATATGGCCATAAATTAACAGCTGCACTATATTATGTAAATTTATGTTAAATTATTCACTACCTGTCACCATATCCCCATAAAAAAATCTACGTACTGACATTTACGAAAAATGACATCTTCTGATAATAGTTTTGCTACATATTTCAGTGGCTGCAATTGCCTTTTAACCATCTTGACTGCTGCTGAGGCAAACACTACTTAAACAGGGATGCTTTAGGAGGTTTAATGAATTCATTACTATTCACAGATTCACCCTCTAGGAGGGCACTGTCCACGTAAGCCAGTGTCCTTAGGGCAGTACGCTTCTTCCTCTGGTTTCAGAACTTGCTGAGAGGAGCCAGGAAGGATCACACAGGTCCCTCTGCTGCTCCAGCTATGAGCTGAAATCGGACATCCCATAAAGGCCCTGGCTGAACCTGTTCAGTGCCAAAGGTGCTGGCCACTAAACACAGCAGGGCCATGTCCAAGTGATGAATGGCCCAGCCTGTCCTCCTTCCCCAGTAATGAATCAGAGCAATCACCTAGCTGTGGACACCTAAGCTCTTCTTGAGATGGGATGCTTCCTGAATCATGCTTGAGACTGTCCCTCAGCTTTCCAGCTGT
Source organism: Anseranas semipalmata (assembly GCA_013399115.1). NCBI lineage: Eukaryota > Metazoa > Chordata > Aves > Anseriformes > Anseranatidae > Anseranas > Anseranas semipalmata. Next base: position 777,507 of record VXAA01007212.1, read on the forward strand.
GTGCTCCTGCTGACTGTGACTAATACGCGAGTGGGACTCCCCAGCGATTCCGACCGTAGCGAGGCACGGCACACAGGGCATGTTATCCATGCTTATTTCTAAATACCACACGCAATGGTTGGGGAACTTCTTTGTGTCTCGTCCCTCGCAGCCTCTCAAGGAGCAAGGTGCATGCAGCCTCACTGCATCTTATTTGAGGCACTTAGCTAAGGCAACTATGTGAGAAGCCAGGGGATCATTCAGACTTCAGGACAGGACATAATTCCCTCTGTGGATGTCCACCTCCACCAACTACAAACGAAGCCCATGATGTGAGTTCACGTGAGCTTTGCAGGGTTTACTCACCTCACACTGCAACTCTGTGTAGATGGTAGAGTATCTCTGGTACCTGGCCTCCCTCTTTAAGGGTGGAGGCAAGAAGCTCTGGCTCAGCTCTCCAGTCAAGAAGAGAATCAGACCGGCTTTACTACCAGCTTGCTAGCTGACCTCTAACATCCAGCTTATGCACAAACTGATCTGCACGCACAGAGCAGCCATTTGTTACAGGCAACAGCATCGTGACTTAAGGTGGCAACAGCAACTGGAGTTCACCAAAAGACTCCCACTGATCAACTTTGCACCAAGCCAAGGGTAAAGAGCAAAACTCTGAAGTTCACTAAGAAATAGGGAAGAAGCTCTGCTTCTTCAGCAGCTTCTTCCTGACAAATTTTGAGTATAAGCTAAGAAGAGGGGCAGAGGGCAAAAGATAAAAGAAAATTCAGGTGCCCTTCTATTAAGCCAAAAAACATGCAATAAACTAATAACAACAACAGTACTTCCACGGCCAGTGTCCCTAATTTGACCTTGCAGTTCTGCTCAAAAGCATTAAGCCAACATTTCAGAGACAGGAGAAAGAGACTACATGTTAAGGAAAGAAAGAAAGAAAGGGGGAAGGGAGGGAAGGCAGAAGAATAAACAAGCTTTTGCGACAGCAGGAAGCTCTCTCTTAATTCTGAGATAATGAAACGCTTCTAACCAGGCCCAACTGCTGAATATTACAAGAGCCATCATCTCGTGTGGATTGCATGCAGCTTTATTTTCTACTCCCCTGCATGGACTGAATATGATTCACAGCACAGTCACAGGAAACAGTCATTACTATTTATTTGGAGCAAGATGAGTGACTGCTCTAAACAACATCAACTGCACCTGCGATAGCGCACAGAATGTTTTTTATTAAGCACACCCATGCCCTCTTTTTTCCCCACTTCTCTTCAATATTCTCTTCACAAAGAACATTTTATTACAGCACTGGCTGTGTAGTTCAAAAGGAAAGAGGCAGATTCACAATGATCATTAGCAAAGATGCAAAAGCATGGCAGCGAATGTCAGCTTTGACACTTTGTGTGGTCAGACACACCCCTACACCATACACATGCCACGCAAACAGTATGCACAACCATGAAGAGACAAGCAATTCATAAAGTATAGCAAGACATAACATAATTGTAATATTATAATATGCATAGATGTGTGTGCACATGCCCCCCCCCCCCAAGTTTGCATTTCTGCTGCTGCCTGGACCACATCAGCACATCCGGACTTCACCTGCTCCAGGTAGCCCCAGCAAACACCTCCCCAGAGCAGCTCCTCCGTTCCCTTCACTGCTCACAGTGCTGCTGCAGCAATTTATCTCTGGCTACACAGAGAGGCAAGCAGTCTGCTCCCAAGCTTGCTGCTGCTCCTTCTCCTGCCGTACTTCAGCAGCTGATGCTGAAGCCTTGCTGGTCCCCAAGATGCTGCACCCGTGGTTAGCACTTCCCCATGAGGTGATCGGGCCTCAGCTAATTCCCACCCCATCGTTATTGCCCCTGTCAGCAGTCTCTGCTGATGAAGGTATGCTTTTAGACTGATATTCTGGATTTAAAAAACAGCTACAGAAAATTCAGAACACTCAAAGTACAGACCTCTCTTTAGTCTACAGCCTTTATTGCCCAAGTGCATGCACCTGATGTGCTCACAAAAATGTCCTCACTGGCAAAATCCTCTTAGAATAGCACTGTGCTGTTTTCTGCTGGTTTCAGGCCAACAGCAAGGAGAAGTTAAGGCCATTTCATCCCTCTGCTGTAGATACCAGTGTCTCAAGTACCTGCATCCTGTGATGCCATTAAAAGCTTCAGGAGATTGAAAGTCTGGGTTTTCTTGTTTGTCTAACAAAGTAAGGTACTTCACAGAATAATGGATTGCTCTTGAAAACTAATATTCTTAATAGCAGTGAACAGATGCACAGACCGGAGTGTTTTTTCCATAGCAAACTTAGTACTTATTTTTGTAAATTATGTGTGGCCTCTGGAGTAAGTGTGATTTCCGATCACCACGCTTAGCAGAAGATCCTATTTCTACACGGTCACTCCAAGACCAAACGTGACCAACGCAAACAGAGCTCCCTCACAAAACAGGGAGCAGTTCAGAGCCCAGCACCTCTGTGATTGATGGGTCATGGAGAGAACAACAAAACAGGGCAAAGAAGGAAGGAAGGAAGGGGTGGGGGAAGAGGGGATGGATAATGAGGGGAGAAAAGGGGTGCAAGGACTTCATGGTGCCCTACAGTCTCTTTATGTTATGGTAGTGTCCTAATCATGTGTAGATCATGCACCCAGATACCCAGATGCTAAAGCAATAGGCATAGGTAAAAAGATGCTGGGAAAAAAAAAAAGGCAAATTAAGGGGGTTAATATATACACCACTAAAAACTGCATTTGGCTGGACCACAAGCTGTAAATGGTCCTATGTGTTGTGGTACAGGCTGCATGCTTTTCCCCAGCTGGTTTCAACCTCTAAATAGTGCTTCTCCAAGCACCATCTAGCAAAGGGCTGTTAGGAGAGGACATACCTTCCACCTGAGGAGGGGCTGCACCTGCTTTGTGTCTCAGCACCTGCAGTCGGTGCCCAGAGCAGAGGGCAACTCAGTGCTCTGCTCCCTGCAGGGCTGAGAGCTCTGCTCCGCCATTTGTGGTGACGGACATCAAGCAGGAAATAAAGACTCTCATTTCATTGTTGCAAAAGTACGGCGAAGTACATAATGTGAAACAACACAAGCTAAACATTTCAAAAGAGCCTCAGGGTCCCGGCAGAGGCCGGCAGCAGGGATATCCCAGCAATGAAGAGCACCGGGCAGCAGGGCTTTCCATGATGCTGTACCTAAAATCCCAGGAGAGCGCCTGGTGTCGTGCCTCTGCATGACAGCCTCGAGACAACCTAACCACAAAAGCAGTGGTTATGGTGATGTCAGTCCCGGCCTGCAGCCCGCTCTCACCTGCGGCGGGGGGAGAAAGCTGTTCGCTTTCCGTGCCCCGATTTGCTTTGTTCACCACACGTTACATGGACCTTGTCACACTGGATTTGATCAACAGTCTGTCTGTGTCGATACTCTGCAGAAAAGTGGAAGCAACCCTGAATCAGGCAGGTGAGAAATAACTCATTCCCAGCATCAAGCCTTTTCCCGATCCCAAGGAGAATGTCTTAAATTCTGAGGTGGGAGGACCACCAAAAGCAGTCCCAGTTAGGGTGCAGTTTCCTTTGCAACGTAGACACCAGCTCACTAGGAGCTGATCTCAAACTATTATCAATTCACTCTTGCCTCTGATAGCCATTAGTCAAGCAGTATCTGGGGACAGATTCTCGTCCTGATTACAGTGCAGTAGGCCCCGAGCTGACAAGGTTACTCCACATTTATGCCCCCAGAACCAAGAAGCAGGTCCCACGTTTTATCTTCCTGCATGGGTGGCAGCTGAGGCAAAGCCCGGGAACAGCGGTCAGGGGGCAGCTGGTGCGGGCAGGAGCGGCGTGGGGCCGGACTGTGATTGTGGGGCCATGCAGAGGGAGCCACCTCTGAGCTGGCCAGGGACAGAGCTGCCCCTTGTCCTCGGCCGTGGGGGCTTCCTGGGGACAGGTCACCCTCACACCAGTATGCTGAGGGCTGGAGCGATCGTCGTGGTTGCCACTGCTGCCAGGGCCTTCCCTCCTCAGCACCGCCAGGGCAATGCCTGCCCCCCTGAATTATTTTAAGCAAAAGCCAGGGTTTGAGGCAGAAAGTGCTTCTCAACGTGTGAACCCTCAGCCCACAAGCAGAGCTAGAGCTGTGAAAGGTTGGTGGGCTCCCCCCCTGCCCCTGGTGCTTAAATGATTAATTAACAATTTCTAGAAACTAATTCACAAAAGGAGAAAGGGCAGATTTTCAAAACTATCAGCTTGTAAATGGAGCAGAGCTGATTCTCTGGCAACTCTTCTAACAAGGTTTCTTTTTTTCACAGTATTTGTTTTATGCTTCCTAAAGATCTGTCCCTCGTCTAAATCCCAGCAGGGGGAGATGCCAGTGGAGTTTAATTACATTCCACCTATGGGGAACATTCAAGGAATGGGACTCTGAAAAAAACAACATCTTGGTATGAAAAAAAGAAAAAAGTAATCTGATTAAAGCAATGATATGAATGTGCTGTGTCTCCTGACCATAGGTTTAAAATATTCCCTTCTTACAAGTCTCGGGGCACAGAGCCAAATTCTCTGCTGAAGCAAACAGGGAATTTATACCATCAATTTACAGCAGACGTTCAGCATTCAGGCCTACGGTTTAAGTAAATAGTCATGTGAAGTGGAATTTTAAAGGATTTTGGTGTTTTGGTTTTCTTTTTTCTTATATATAAACTGGACACACCATGTTCTCTGGTGAAAACCCTTGTGACTGGGGACAGGTTTTAGCTTGGACATGAGCTATTGTTAGGGCTTCGAGGGACGAAAACGGGCCCCGTGCCCCACTGGCTCACCCGTGTGTGTGTGTGTGTGTGTGTGTGTGTGTGTGTGTGTGTGAGTGTGTGTGCGTGTGTGCGTGCAACACACAAGCAGCAGCCAGATGCTGGGGCACATCTGACCACAGCGGGCAGGGCAGGCAGGAGTTTGGGACATGCATATTAAACACAAAAGGGAAACTCACCGATCTCTGGCCGTGACATGGGAACCTGCTGCCCTCAGCACAAGTGGAAAGCAGAGGAAAAAAGCACCACAGGCAGCCTTCTCCAGGTATAATTGTTTAAATCTGGAAAACACATCTAGTTAAAATATCTTTCTCCATAGGAATTGGGCTGTTCCAAATGACTCCTGTGCATTCAGCCGGGATGCCTCAATGGTAGACTAGAGATTGGAGAAAAAATACTGCATTCAAAGCAGAGAGGGGAAACTAGGCCTTCTCACCATTCCTCCTTCTCATGCTCCTAAACCAGCTGCCTTGGTGCTCTGCAACAGGTTGTGATGAGAGGTAACATGAGCACTCAGAGAGCAGCTCCCATCTGGAGCTGCAAAAGGGATGGTGACCACCACTTTCACACTATCTGGAGTTTGTTATTATGTCCTGTTGGATACAACAGAGAGACTTTCCACCAAACAAGCACTGAAATATTTAAGCATTTGAAACATTCAAGTGCAACAAAATTATCAATGAAACCAATTAGGAATCTTGAGATAATAAGCATTGATGACAAAATGTTCCACTCTAGTGCCTGCCATCAGGCAGTCGGGATTTATAACATCTGTCATTTATAAAACTCATACCCTGAAGGATCTCAGTGCACTTTCAAAACGCGTGCTTCCCCATACATATAGTCCTGCTGAGCAAAGTGACTCAAACTACTCACGCGCACCAGGCAGTGGTCATGGTGTTATGGGTCATGACCCGACTTCAGATCGCAACTGCAGAAATGCAAGTATATACGGCCTCACAAGCAGAGAAGCTGGGAAGTGCCAGCTTTGAGGTCTGCTGAGCCAGGTCCCGAGGTCCAACCCAACCCAGCTTTACCCACATCGGCAAACACTGGTCGCATGGTGATGGAGACCTAGGACGGCAGACTGCAGCAATGTGAGCTGAGAGAGTGCAGAGCAGAGGCGGGGAGGGAGACGGTCATTGATTTGGCGAAAAGTCATGGGGCCAGCATTTTATGCGCCAGGATTTTTCAGCAATTTAGGACAGGAAGTGAACTGATGTCAGGCAATCGACGCTGCAGATGGAACTTCAAGCAGCCAACATGTAAATGGAGTTTGGCAAAGATACCATGACTAACAGCGTTTTTTTCTTTTTTGTGTGTGAGAAGTGCCATTTTTAGATACAGTAGGAGAAATGTTGCCTTCTGCCTGCTAAGAACAGGTGTACAGATGTCGACAGAGGGTTCAGGCGAGTGCCAGGTACTCGAGAGTTGTCACTGGGTATGTAAGCTGCCGAACACCATCTCCAAGTTTTTGCAGGAGGTGTTTTTTTGCTGAGGTTTCCAACTAACTGCTTCTCTAGCAGACCCTGTCTCTGGGCTCAACAGCTCAGCGTACCCTGATTTTTATTTCGTCTTTGTTTCTAAGTTAAGCCCTCTATTGCAGGCCAGCTTCTGGGAGAGGAAAATGGTAGGTCTCTCTGACTCACCAACGTGGCTCCTTATAAGCTGCCCACGAGACAGGTACAGCTAATCTGAAATGACGCCTGGTAACTGCAACATGTAATTTCAGACTCAAGGCACCAATTTCCCAGTCAGTTTGTAGCTACACTGTGTTACCGTAATGCATTCTCTGCACAATTATCACAACACTTAGTAAGTTATTCATTTCCGAGAGAGCTAAGAAACGTTGTAAATGATTTTCATTTTAAAGGAAGCAGGCATATCCCCCTCTGGAATCAACAAATCAAAAAGTTCCTCCCCCATGTTTTGTTTATTATTAATGCTTGACAAATAATATTATTCCATCTATAGTATTAAAACATCTTTACTTTAAAAAAATGTAATAAGCAGGCAAGAATTTAAAATCCAGGTGTGTTTGCAATTGTGGCAATGGCACGCATCAGACACAGGCAGTTTGAATATTTTATACTTCATAATTTTTTTCTTAAATAATTAACTAGCTTTAACTAGTGATTGTCCAGTCCTTCCAGTGCTGTGGATTTAGCTGCACATTACATCTGTGTGTGTTGCTTTTGCAGCTCTGCCTCTCCCTATTCCAAGTCTAGACAAAATACATCCACAAGCCCTGATGGATTTTTTCAAGATCTGTTTCATATATCACTCTGAAGAACAATGTAAATTCACTTCCTACAGCCTTTCCCTCCTGCAGCAAAACCAAGCAGCTCCATGTAATAGCTCTAGTATTAGCTGGATGAACCAGAATTGAGTCTTGTATCTCTCTCCTACCATGGTAGGGGAAACCCACTAGCTCCAGCTGGTAATGTGGGCTTGTTTGATTCTCTTTTTGCCTTGTGCAGTCTGGAAATGAAGAGGTTAAAATCCCATAGCTTGGTTTGATTACTTCATGGCTGACAGTAATGCAGAGCTGGACCAGGAGACAAGGCGTGCTGCACCATTAGAGCTGCACCCTTTGGATAACACATGGAAATTAAACCCTTTCTCCCCATTGCTGACTTGGAAAAGAAAGTTCTCCCAAGACCTTTTCAAACAAAACAAAACAAAAAACTATTGGTGTCCTGCTCTATACTTAACAGCCCATAGCATAGTTCAGTGCTGAAGGATATATAAGTGCACACGTATTTGGATGTATAAAGATGCTCATAAGGGCTTGGTAGCGTTTGCCAAAGCATTGCTTAGAATTTGCGTATCTGCATACGCACAGCGTCTCGTGGCTACCGCACCTCTTTGCAAAGACTGAATGCTAGTGGGATTAAAATTATTAATTCCTTAATCTGAAACACTAAAAATATAAAAGACAGAATTCAGATTTCAATTCAGTTTCAAGCAAGCATTCCAGCAATGTTTTGACTTGGTGGGAGTTAAGAGATCTGGTGACATTGTTTTCCTATAAAATCAAAACCCCAAACCCCAACTTGTGCCAACATGTTCCAGCTAATTTCTCTTAGTGTATTTATAGAACCACAGAAACAGGAAAATAATACATTGAGAAAAAGATCTAAAAACATTTTGAAACCCTGAACTCCAGTAACAGCTATAGCACTTGAAAGAAGTGAGCACTGAGCAAAACTAGGTCTGTTAGATAAGCTGGGTAATATTTCACACTCATGGACATTCATTTTAGAATACTCTATCCAATTCTGATGTCCACATTTTCCAAAGGATGTTAAAAAAACGTAGGTGAACCTCTGAAAACAGGCACACATAGTGTCCAACTTCCTAAATAAATAAATAAATAAATAATTTAAAAAAGACATTCTACAAAAAGAAATTTTAGGAACTTACAATTTTACAAGAAAACACTAACAGGTGATAACATTGCAGAATGCAATTATAGTTGCACAGTGAGCAGAAAATACCTATCATATGCAAAGGGTCTTTTGCCCAGCAGTCAAAGAATGACAGAAGTTCAGGGGAATCTGAGGGCAACGCGTTCAAAATGGAAACAAACATAATCTTTATTTAGGAGAAGGATAATTAACTATTGGAAGAAATTAAACAAAACTGTGGTAAATTTACTGATGCCAGAAAAGCCAAGTAGGAGCAGGAGGATTCCTTGTGTGACATTCCCAGCCTGATTTATTTACAATGTCAGGACTGGTGACTGAGATGAATCCTTATGGTAGAAACAGGGATGAAATCAGAGCCCAGTTCCAAATGCTGCCAAACATGGAAAAAGTTCACATTTGCATGTTATGACCTGGATCTATCTATGGTTTTCGTATAAAATCAGAGCTAGGAAAGAAAGCAGGATGTTCACTTTGCACCAAGTCTCTGTGTCCTTGCATTGTTCTCCATTTAAGTGCTCTGCTAAGGCTCCACTGATAATAAAAGATTGATTTAAAAGACCATTCTACAACCTAAGCAAACACTGAGCCTGGTTAATGTTACATATCCTATCCCTCTTGTCATTTACTGCTACTCTGCATGTTTACTGTCTCTCACTCCCCCTCAGTACCAGCCCCAATTTACAGCGGAGCAGCTGGTCCTTGGGGGCTGAGCACACAACTGCAACCCTGAGCCCAGCTCCAGCAGCCGCTTGATAACAAAAGCACAGCACTGATCTCACTTAGGATCTGAACCAAAGCAACACTCTCCCAAGGCTTTGGGTCAAGTCTTTGCAGATTTCCTAAGTGACAGGCATCTGGATACCACCACTCTACAAACTGAATTTAACCTCCAGCAAGGTCCAAAATTTAATCAAATAATCTGCATTCCTACATCAAGGTTCCCACTTCAGTCCAACTGAGAGAATAAAAGCAGGTAGTGTGAACCAAAAGGAATAAAACAATTGTTTCCACCCCATCTTTAACTTTTATAAGAGAATCCATTATTTTGCATGAGTTATACCTCTTACATCAAAGCACACAGCATGACAAAAAACATCCATGTTCTTCCTCTAATAAAGAAGGAAAACTTGCTGGTGTGTGTCATGTTTTGTCTTTTCTTTCTCTCATCATTTTTTGAATTACTGGTTTGCTTTGTGCTCCTTGCCAGCAAGATGAGTATTTGCTGCTTTCCTTTAAGTAACTGGATTGTAAGAACAAGGGATGTATGTGTCTGTGGAGCCCAATTCTCAGTTACACTAAGGTCCTACTATGGCAGCATAAACAAGGCTTGCCATAGCTGCAAGTGCTTGTTTATATGTTAACAAGATGGTATCACGCAGGAATAAGGTGATGGTAATACCACTGCAGGTAAGTGTAAGGTTGGTGTACACATACCTTGGCAGTCCATTCCCGTTACAGGAGTGATGAAAGGGCATAAATGGAAGCTGAGAATCAGGCTCTTGGTTTGCAATTATGCAGCATACAGTTTGTAGGATTTATACATTTAATTAATGCAAAACATGCAGGGTTCCACAATTCTACAAGGACAACATGTTGAAGACAGGTTTGTCCGACATTTCTGGAACAGCCAAACTTGCAACAATGGAAAAAGGATCATTAAAAAGATTACCAAAGCATTTTGTTTCACTTGTTTTTCTTAAGATTCTTAATTTTCAAAGTCGGGAAAGACATTTTATGTCATTTAATCAAAACAACTGGGAGTTTTCCTTAAGAGATATACTAATTTAAACAGATTTAATTCAGTGAAGTCCTATGCCCTTGGTTGTACACAAGATTAGACTGCACAGTAATGAACTCCTAAACTTAAAATCTATGGCTTAATTAATTTCATAGACAATATCTCTTTTTTATTACTGCAGAATGGAAAGATGTTTTCTTTGTGGGACTACTCAAAACACCATGAAAAAGATTATTCACATTTCTGTTCTTGCATAGGGTGATGCACATCCTTTAATTTGAGCACACCAATAGACCTAGTGAGTTCAGTGATTCAGACCTCTACGTGATGAAAATCCATGTATTTTTACTTAAACACATGGGGTGAACACCAGATTATTTTACAAAATATTTCTTTGGCATTTAAATCAACCAGAACATGCAAATATTGCATGAGGAGAGCTCTTTTTCCCCACTCTAAAACTTTTAAATTGTCTGTGCCTCCTTGAGCTCACCCGCAAAAAGCAGGGCCATTAATATTACAAGCCTTGCACAGATATTTATAGGTTAGTACTTACGTATCATTTGGGTACTAATGTATTAAAAGTGCTAAAATAACATAAAATATTTAGAAAAGACCCAACATCTTGGTCCCACCAGCAGAAACCTGCAGTGCTGAAGTGGTGGAGTACCTAACCTAAAGGAAAGAAAGTCACTTGCCTGACAGTTAGAGCTTGGGTTAAACATTGTTCAGACTTGCAGGTAAAGTAACTGCTCGTCTCTCTGGCTAAGTATGAGAAACAGATAAGCTCTGTTACAGAATCAAATAAGGATTATTGACCCCGTGCCAAGCACAGGCGACTGTCACAATGCAAAACAACAAGCAAGGTTATGCATAAGGCGTGAGTGGGCAGAGTGGTTTCTCTGGGTAGTTCTCTGCAAAAACCTGCATGCTCAGGAAAGAAGCAAAACAAGCAGGAAAAGAAAACAAAGAAGGCAAGCAGGAAGCACCAGTCGTGGTCTCAGAAGCATGTCTAACACAGACTGGAGAAAGAGCTTTGGAGAAAGACCACCACTGTCCACGTTGCTCTACAGAGCTGTGAGCACAGGAACCATGCCCTGCTGTTTGATTCCTACTGTGCTCGACAAAAAGAGAGTTTGCGCAGCCCTTGTAAATCAGTGGGGTCACTTCAAAGATATTTGGCTCCTAGCCGTAAGCCAAACAACCCAAAGGCCCTGGAATTTCAGCCAACTGCTCTGCTCAACAAAGGTAATCAACGTCAATAGCTAGCAAATCATGATATTGCACAAAAACTGACTGACAAATGTTGAAATGTTTCTCGGTTGACAACAGAGGTGTGCCTTTCAGTACCTGAGCTCGTGCTCTCCTTTGGCGAGGGGTCAAGCTTTACCAAATTTGCATCTACATTTTGCATTTCGTCACACCTTCAGCTTGCTCAGGTGACAGGCGGTATTTTAAGTAACAACTTACTACTCCTTGCTCCTTGTATCTCCACAGGAAATTGCCGGTAGTCATGACTTTCTCCTTGTTAAAGAAAATATGCAACACGTACAACTATTTTAAAATAACAAGCTGTTACGGGGAAAAAACACACAACCTGTGACACTCTCTGAAGACATGCATGCAACTGGTGTCAAGCTGTGCCACTTAAAAGCACTTCTGTGGCACCCACCTACAACAGCCCGGCAGTGGATATTTGTGAATTTCTCTCAGGCAGGGAGTAAAATGCTTTTAAACATCACCTTTTTTTCTCCCCACTTTTCCTCCCAGCGGGGGTCTCTGTTGGCTGATTTCTACCAGGTGGGTAGAGCAAAATCACTTTTAAATAACATTTTCTCCTACTACTTGGTCTCCTCTACCCAAAGCTTGGGGACACATACCTCAGCACTTAGGTGCCAGCACCATGGAGCTCGATGTGACATTCTGGGCCACCCTCGAGGCCTGGTGGAAATTCAGCACTGGGCTTCCGCCACATACCAGATGTTTTGGTGGGTGAAATTGAGGGACTTTGAACATTTCTGGAGCATCCATCACAAACAAAGCTGCTTGTGAAGATGTAATCTTTAAGAACAGAGGGCAATGGTAGAAAGCTGGGAGAGTGCAATAATTTGATGCACTGCAAAGGGACAGCTGTGCCTTCTAGCTTAAGGAGTGAAGGGAAAACTCAGACTTTGGCAAGGCTGAACCCAGTGGCACTCTAACTGCCTGGAATTTGCCGATTATCAAAGGGAAGGGGCATTCATACTGCCAGCAAGCTGTGAGGTGAAATGCAAGTAAAGCCTTCATGACTGCTCCCCCACTTCTCCCTTAAACTGAAACAACATCAGAGCTATCTGCCAGTGGTGCTTAAATGCATGTTTTTCACATCACAGAGGCAGGAGTTTTGGACCCCCTGATTCCTATACTTACATACCTTTGGAAATTAGCATAAACATCTCAGCTGGCTACCGATGTGATTAAGATGTGCCTCCACTTGGCAATTTTTCCTTTGAAACAAAGCAAAGGCTTTCATTTGTTAAGTGAAAATTCCCTGGTGGAAACCCGTCTCTCTTTCCCTCCCATTTCTGACCCCATATTGGGCACTTTAATCTAATTTCGGTTTGAGGTTTTAGAAGCTGAACGCTGCTTCTGAAGATCACTGAGGGAAAAGAAATCACTGGGAGGAACACCACACTTTGAACTGAGAGTCTCTGGCACAATGCATATTGGAAAAAGCACCAAGAGCATTTCCCAATCAATGTAGCCGTATTTTTCACAACCAGTTAGAAGAAATGGAAACCAGCGGTAAATAACGCTGCTTTGCACAAGTCCAATTACCCTAAATGATAAATTGTCTAATTATTTCAGCTCTAGAGTCTTTCCCAAGTTCTTTATCCTTCCCTTTGTAGTCACTGTCTGCAGAACAAGAGCGTTTGACTGTTACTAATTACTGAAAGAGAAAGATGCAGGACACCCAGTAAATTCACTTTCCTTTAAATCCATTTTACAGTTATTTTTCCCCATCATGGGAAAAAAAAAAAAAAGTAATAATTTATTTAAAAGCTGCTCTGCTGGAAGAAATTTTTTCTCCATGACTACTCTATGATATTACAACAGTCAGCTTTTGTTTTTTACATTCTCCAGAACGCCAAAAGATTAAAGGCACAGCAAGGTTAGATTAACACCTTGAAATTATCTATAAGCTTCCCTACTTATCAGGCTATTAAATCTTCATTCCTGACTGCACAAAACCTTCTTCATATCGTATCCTGAGTGCATATAAACTTGATGTGTCTTGAAAACAAATTCCAAAAAGCAAGAGCTCTGAAAAGTGGTTTGTTCCAGCTCATGATACAATGACTTTCTGACATCTTGTTCCTTCCTCATTCCTTCATTTAGATCAATGACAGCAGTAGAGGGCTGCAGATAATTGCCCAATGCTCAGAAATTCTCCAATTCTTTGCAATTTTATCCTTTAGATTTAAAGTGTAACTCTGAGCATTGAGAAAGATGTTAAAGCTTATTCAGATTTCTATTGCACCAGAAGGCCAAAATCATTTTAACCCATTTCTCCTTTTCACCTGAAGGCATTAAAAAAAAAAACAACAACCAACAAACAAACCCAAAAACACTACGTATTTTTTTCTCCCACTTATTAACAGAAACTACTCTGAAATTCAATTTTTGTTTCAGATGCATACAAACCCAAGATGTTTTACTTTGAAAACAATGTGAATATTCTGTTGAATTCTGAAAGCACAGATTTCATACAGGTGGAAAGTAGAGGATCAACAGTACCGAACAATGAATTCTTCTGCTTGCACAACATGTCCTAATGCACTATGCTTCAGTGGCACCCAGGAAGGACAATGACTAAGAAAGCAACTGAGTTTTCAGTCTCATTACATCTGAGACCTGACTAAGGAAACTACAGGCTCTGGTAATCAGTTATTAAATGAGTCTTTATTCAAACACCTATTAATTCACCAGATGTTGGCTAGAAACCAACAGTCCAGTTTATACAGGCAATCAAGCTTTCTAGGGTATAAAAGTTCTCTCTCTCCACTGACTGAAGCTCTGACCGCCTATCTTACCTGCTCCTACAGCAGTCAAATTCTACTTCTGAGCAGCCCATTTGCATAGCAAGCATTTTAGGGCACTGATGAAAACATTGAAAACATGACTATGTACACTGAATTAAAAGTTTATAGTTGATATAGAGGATTTGATTTTTGAAAAGACCTGTATTCTCTCTTTTGAAAGTCAGGCATCAAATTCGTTGGCAATACTAGTAAAAAATTTGTGTCATCCAATTCTCTGAGACAGTAAAACCTATCAACTGGTGTGAAAAGGAACAGTCCTCAAATACCATGAATTTCCTAATTTTCTTTGCATTTTTTCTGACTATTCCCTCTACACCAGTCTTCATATCTGGTTAAGTAGGGAAACGTTTCCTCATATCACTGGAAGACCACTACAATTCTAGAGCAAGGGAACACCCAGAATTACCACTTTTTCTTTCATTCCACATTAAAAGGAAAGCATAAGAATAAACATGACAAACATTACAAAAGCCATCTCACGCTAATTCAAAGTAACACACAAACACATTGTTAGAAATGGATTATTTAAATACATATGTGCTGTCAGGGTGGTAGGAGAATGGGAAAAAAAGGGGGAGGAGGTCACAAGAAGTTCATCTTACCAAGAACTGCTTTACATAATCATGAAATGCAAACTAGTTTCCATTCCTTCTGGCACAGGCTCATTCAGCCTTCACTTTGAATGCTTATTGACAAATAAATGGACTGGTTACTTCCTATTAATGCTACCTAATTTATGTACATACCTGGAGGAAAAATTCCATTTTGACCTCACATTCATACAAGCTAAGATCATTTTTAAGCTATGAATACGTTGAATACAAGTTTAATTTCATTGTGGTTGCTGCTGGGGTTTTGCCGTTTCTTAACAAATTAGGCATGTGTTCTCCTCAGCTCGGCTTTCACACCTTACACATATAATATTTGCAATTCAGGAATCTGTGTCGAACTTTCAGATGAAAGACCTTTTCTTCGACCATGATTCATTTTCTCCCTCCTTCTCCCATACGCGGGCATGTGTGCACACACACATATGACTTGTTAGTCATTTTTGTTTTATGAACTGTTCCGCAATACCTCTCCTCTCCTTTCTGTACTTGACCCCTACTTCGCACACATGAATCTCCTAATTGCTAGACAGACTGCCATCAAAAGATCAAGCAACTGCACCTGTGAAGGGCATCCCCGTTCCTGAGATGTCATGCAGTGTGCACCTCTCTTTCTGCCATACACAACTCCTCTGGCGAGACTGGTAAGAGTATGTCCCTCCCAAACACATGGCAGGGGGTGCTATTAACTATGCTTTGGGCTTATCTCCTTATTCACTTCTGCAAGGCTCAACTGCCCAGTGCAAAATTTGATCTACTAATCTTACCTGGAACTATACTCTACTCTGCAAATAATGTTACCTACCTGCAGCTAAGAAGACAACACTGACACTGGTAGTTAGCACTGATATTGGTATGAATATGGCTTTCTCTGTCCCTGGGGGCAGCATGTTGATTGCCATATAATGTCCATAGTGGTATTCAGGAGCAGTTGGGATACAAATTTGAAGAAAATTGTAACCAGTTTCTTACTCAGCAGTCATATTTTTCCTTAGATTAAAACCAAATATGCTCTTTCCTCCAAAAAAGCCTCAGATAGGGAGGGAGGGGGGAGCAGAAAGATGGGGAAGATGCATCCTTCCCTTTACTCATTCTTTAAAGAAATCTGTCTAATCGCATTCAAAGTACTGTATTATTAAGATGTTCACCATTAAATGTTCCATGTCACTAGAAAAAATTATTCTTTAACATGAACCCTGCAGCAATGATAGTGGGTCAATTATTATGAGAATGGCAAAATACCAAGAAAATTCAGGGGTGAAAATGAGTATCTGTCTAGCATACATTACCTGCAACTCAGTTCTGCTCAAGAATAGCAATAAGGTAGAGTTACTGAGCAACTTGTGACATTGCAAGCAAAAGATAAATTAGACTTCATGGGCAAGAGACTGATAAGCTTGAACTGAACAAATGGAAAAAAATATTTATTTATTTTAGTTTGTTGAAGAGAGAAGGAAAAGAATCCTATAACATCAAAAATAAATAAAATTCCTTGAAATATGGGCACATTAATCATCTCAAAAACACCTCATTCCAGGCCATTGTACCCAGGTTGTCTTTTCAGTAGGGTTCTTGGAAAAGTCAAGGAAGGAGGACAATGCCAAGATACCACTGGGGTTTAAAACACTGGCTTTGTTCCTATAAGCTAAGTAGGCTTTTCATGAAAGCAAAGCCAAAGCGTTTCTAAAACACACCCTGAGCTTAACAGCTGACCAGCTCATCTCTTTCCATATTATAAATAACCTGAATCTCTGGGAAGTACTTATCTTTTAAAGAGGTACCTGTGGAGAACAGAGACCCGTAGATACTCTGCGAGAACTACTAATACATAGCAAAAATAATTGTCCTCACATGGCTGCTGGCTGGACACACTCTTCCTGTTTGCCCATAATTCTGCCGAAGGACAACTGTGGCTGCCTACAAACCACAGCGGAAGCGGCAACAGGGATCTTCCTTTCTAGGCTGCCAGGACAACTTCTCTGGCTGGCACTGTGGCGGTACCTGGGACAGATGGGAACCCATGTAAAACAATACCTGCTAAGGCTTGCACAGTGGGCAAACTGAGCCTGAGCTTCCTCCCCTGGCTGCTTCCCCTCAGCATTTGAGTCTGGGAGCAAGCTTGTGTCAAAGTGGGTGTACATGAGGTGAGCTTTGGCTCAAGTGCTCGCTCTGGCTTCCTCTCCTTGTAAAAAACAAAAAAAAACAAAAATAAGAAAAACACCAAAAGAAAACATAACCCCAAGTCTCTGAGGCCCTTAAATGGTTGAAAGTTAGGAAGAGTTAGGAACCAAAACAACCTCTGCCCAAGAAAAGTGACTCTGGGTCTCTCAAGTCCAAGGCTTGCATTTAAACCTGTAGATTCTAGATTCTAAGAGAAGGGGGGAGCGCAGGGAAGGACGTATTGTCTTCTCCTAACTTAGCAGTCTCCAACCTCTATGTACAGAAGTACCATGAGACAAAACTAATTAACTGATTTCAGACATCAAGCAATTGTGTGAAGAACTGCAGAAACATAACCCCCCAGCATCCAGTCTCTACATGTTTAAAAGCATGTTTTTATTTGTTAACAACAAAACTGATTGCTGACAGCTGACACTTGTGAATGCTGTGAGGCTCTGCAACATCTTCTTACACAAATAAAGAAATTAAAGAGGGTCGTTTCCTGGAACAGAATAAACAGCAACACGATACGACATTGCTTGTGATTACTGTTTCTGTATGTTTTGTGCGTATATATGTGTATGCATGTGTAACTGTGACTCTTTTGTGGAATTTTTTTTGCAAACTATTTACAATCCAGGCTCCCTTGATAAATGCAAGCCTCCACCGTCAGCAATATTTGCTTAGAGAAGCTTAGTCTCTGTAGTTGCTAGCTTCTGAGAGCATAGTGCCTTGAGATACTTCATGAAAGGCACCAAATTCATGCAAATTGTTGTGGGTAATTCCCCGACAGTGCCATCTCTCTGACTTTCACCTCTCATTTTCACTAATGCTCAGAGAAAGCAGTCTGTGCTACCAAGGAGATTCTCTGCATAAACTGCTTAAAAATATAAAGTACTCAATCAGGCACAGTGACACCATGAAAATGGTGCTACCTCTCACTGCTCTCTGGGAATTTTATGGGAAGGGAAAATTTTGAAAATGCACAATCTCCTTTACAATATGACATATCTGTTAGACTGCAGAGAGATCAGTGAAGGATGAAGAGTCTTCAATATGATGAAGACAATCATAAGCCAGAGCAAGACAGTATGATTCCACTCAAGTCAATGATGATGTGCCAAGTTACCCCAGATGAGCCACTGCCCACAGCCAGTACATTTGACAAATTACAGCACCAAAGTCGTAAATCACAGAGGAGGGGCTTATGCATCAGTCCAGTTCAACCCAGCCCATTCACAACTGACCACATACAGCAGTTATAATGGAATTAAGCTGTACCTTTTCATAGATGAAACAATGGATTGTAGTGGCTTGGGCTGGCATCATTCAATATTATTGACAAGCAGGAAACACGATTTAAACATAGTCCAGTCAACATTTTCAATTAGATGTACTGAAAATATTCCTGGGCTGTAGAGCAATAGAAAAGCAAATATTTATGGGAATAGGAAGATTTCTTTCCATTAAAGAAAAACTTCCAAGTCTCCATTGAAATAGTGAGAGAGTATCTCAGGACTTTAAAGTGTACTTAAAATTTATGGGCTCTAGCCAGTGGTGAAAATGTTGGTATAAGTCACTCCAGCACTGAATTGTTATGCTAGTGTTAATAGGAAACTGGACGCAGTAGAGTCATATTGGGACTTATCCTGCTCTTCATTCCTCCGCACACTGATGTTTCTAAGTCTCATATCAATCAATGGTTACCAGAGAATTTAAGGAAAACCTGCTAGGGCTGTAACTTCAAACAATCAGTTAAATCTATAGCTATGATATGGACTTTGGACAAACCATGCATTCCTATCCTTATCCGTAGGCATATTCCCATTCTGCTTGTCTTTGTCCATCTTCCAATCACACGTGCAACAGTATTCTGGAGTTTTTATAATCCTCTATGAATGCCTGACATGACAAGGTGTGCAGCAACTCCTCCTCACACTGCTTGTCCTAAAGTCTTGGTACAGCAAAGGCAGGGGCCTGCCATGCTTCTCTCTTTTCTTTGAGACTCAAGACAGCTCAAAGAAAACTCCATGACAGTGCCCTCTAACCCAAGACGGGATCTCTGCAGCTCTTGTATAATTCATAAGTAAGAGCTGCACATGGCATTTTAAAAATAGAATGGAAAGCCCAGTTGGTCTTGCAGTCTTCAATTAATGTTTTACAGCAATAGTTGCCCTTTCATCTATTTACTTTTATTTCCTTTTTTACTCCTCCTGACTCCTGCTCTCTCCTTCACCTTTGCTGGGGTGGCTGAAAGTATTCCTAGGCATTAGCAGCAAGGAGGAGCAAGCTGCTGTTCCCTCTGAGCCCCGCTGGACCTCTCCTGACTAGCACAGAGCCACTGCAGCCTTGCATTTTGGTGCAGCAAAACATTTCTCACATATTTGAGCAAGGTTCTGTAACTAGCACAAAGCCTTTAACACAACTGTTTCACGTGGTGCTTTAGGTAATACAAGGTTTGTGTAGGTATGACCTAATAAACAAAACTCGTAAGTACCAGGTCTTCTCATATGCTAATGCAAGACACGGCTGTCTGTTACTGAGAATGTGCAGTTAAATTATTTCTGAATCTGAGATTAAAATTCAGATTCGTCTACACTTGGCACCTTCAAGTATGCATTTCTTTATTACATGGAGGCACAGCAGTTCATTCTTACACCTCTTTTGCCTTCTTTAGCTGCCTCAAAGTTTTCTTGCTTTCTCTCCCTCAAGAAAATAATGACCTCATTTTGGTAGTTTAACCTGATCTGTTTACTTTGCAGCAGATTAGGAGCACATACATAACCACTTACCACATTTCACCTAAGGGCAACAAATAACTTCTTATGAGAAGTTAACTTGATGAACTATGTTTTTGCAGTCTATTTTGTGCCATTACTTGTTCTGGCTAAAATTGTGTAGTCCTGTAAAACCAAAAAATAAAAATAAAAATCATTTCTAACTGTGAATGACACAGGCTTGAGAGGAGGCAGGAAAGAGGGAGGCGTAGAGACATTAAAATGCTAAAATGGGAAGAGAGGTAAGAAGGAGAGACCTCATATAAAGGGAATACACAGCATGGAAACTGAAGAAATCTTTCTCTCCCTTGTGCGCGACCATGAATGGCTCAGGACAAAGCACACAGAGCAGCCCAGGGTGCAGCATGGCTCAGAAGGAAGCGTCCATCTGTCCAGAAGGAATGTCTGCTGCAGGCTCACTATGTTTTTCCTGAGCACACACACTCCAAAATAAATAATAAGCAGCTTGTTTTTACAACCAAATAATCAGCCACAAGTGCAAAGCCTGTTCATGAAGCACATGCCTTCTGAAGGGCTCTTTAACAACTCCGCACAGGGATCCCTGTTGACCAAAATGGAGAGGGTGAAGACCATGGGTGTATTCCTTCTCACCCAGTTAATGTAGATAAAAACATCTCTTTCACAACTGTGTGGCCTCTAACAGCTCTGGGATGGTCAGTCACAAACCCTATAAAATAATCTGGTCCCTGAAATAGCAACCAGTTTGTATTCTTCCCTCTGTCCTGTTTTATTGGTGTATACAAACTAAATGCCAGCTTCTCAACTGACGTATATCATCATATCTGCATGAATACCAAACACGTCATGCTACTTTACACCCCACTGAAGACCTGGCCCCTCTCTGCTGTCCTGGAACCGGACCTGTGGTCCCTGCAGAAAGTAATGTTCTTTCACGCACATACACATGTAGGTGTCTTGCCCCCACTAGCTCATATTTAACTCTCTTCTCATCTTGTTTATTTTGCCTTTACCTTCACAGTATCAAAGCAAGATGCACACTCGGCAACAAGCTTGCAGCAAATAATTCCATCTAATTTTCAGTGGATGTACTTTCACAGAGCACATACTACACCCCCAAAGAATTCATGAAGAGGACCAGGTCAGGCCAGAATCGCTATGATTTTAATTTCAGTCTATTTGTTAGAGGAATTATGCTCAAATTTGTCTTTCCCAATGTAGTTGTAGCAGACACTGGGACTAACAGATAGAAATTACTACTGCTAAAATAATCAGTTACTAATCAGAACCAGTTATAATGTATATGGAAAGAGCTATATGAAAAGCTAGATATTAATATTCCACACTTTAAACAATAATCTCTACCTCTCTTCAGTACTTTTCACTGGTGTTTAGAAACACTGTGCTCCTTGTACAGATAGAGTTGAAACCAACAGCCCAACAGATGGCCCAATAAAAAGTTGTAGCAAGGCTCCTGATTTCCTAAATCAGTGCACAGCCCCTGAACCATGCTGCCTTCATGTTATCCTTGACATGACTGGAAGGATAACTAATTTTTTTCCATGCCAGCATCCCGCCCCGGGTACTTCTGAGGCCTCTAAGACTGTGCCTGTTACATCATCCCCAAATCCAAGGGAAGATGTGGTGTGTGGTAACAGCAGTCGCACAGTGCTTTGTCCCTCTCCTTCTGCAGAGACGGTGAAAAGCTCTGTGCTGTCCCTCCCTACACCTCAAAGATCCAGATTGGGGTGTGGAGGGTAATAACATGTGTGTCCTGCCCTCTACAGCAACTGAGAGTAGAGGTTTATCCTGCTTGCCTGGCCCACAGACTCTGAAGTGGGCCAGGTGCCTCTCCTCATTTGCAGGGAAAGAGACATCATCCAGCCTCCGTGCTCTATCAGACAAGAAAAGACCTAAAAACACCCTCTAACAAACAGATAAGGAAGGCTCTGGAGGTAAAATAAAACATAATAAAAATAAAAATAGGTGACAACCCACTCCAGGCACTGCTTTGTGCGGACACTTACATGGAAGTGCCATCTCTGCAGCATATTCAGGCGGTGTGCTGGAGAGCAGCAGAGAGGTCTCCAGGACAGCTCTGCACAAACTTGGCAGGACACAACACTGCAGCCGGACCTGCCTCCCCACTGGCCCCCCACTCTCAGCACCGCGCTGGGGCCAGCCCCCTTCCAGCACCCAGCTGGCTGCTCCTGCTCCACACCGCAGCAGCTTGAGCCGAGCTAGCACAGGGGGCTAACACAGCAGTGCACTGGTTTTCTCCTTCCCCCTCATGCTGCCCTGTTCTGATAAGGTAACCACCATGCAAGCAAGACAGGTGAAGATCAGAGCAAACTCAGGGGTGTCCTTAAGCATGAAACCCAGAGCTACCAAAATACCGTGTGTCTGCCCAGATGCACTGACCTTGCTCTCCTATCAGGCTATCACAGGGTCACTGCTTTGAGTTTTTGACTGGTGTGTCAGAGAAACTGGAACTGGGCCTGTCACTTATAGCACCTTTACTCAGATGGCTCCCATATGTCTTTATAAACTTCAGTAAATTAGCGTATAAACTAGATCTATCTACACATAAATCACTCTGTCCCACACTAAAGTACAGCCATCCCCAGAATGACACACAGCAGCTGCTGTAAAATCAGACTGCAGCTCTATGACCACAAATGAGGGCAATAAAACATGCTGCATGAGGCAACTGAAAAGGTTGGAGGAAGGAAGGGGGACATGGTGGAGAGCATTTAGCATTTATAAGTACCTGAGTATAAATTTGGCCGGGGTACTGTGTTTAACAATTGCATATCGGCAAATCAAAGCAGTCTTCCACCACCTGTCAAAACAACTTGGCCGTGCCATTCTCCATGTTTTGGCCTTCTAAACCCCTTTTGGAAAATTGCAAAGCACCTTGATAAGAGCAAAGCTGATGTGCTGAGCACAGGCTACAACCTAATCAAATTTCTTAGCAACTGACTTGATAACGAACTGTGAGCCTGTAGCTGCTATTCCCCCTCCCTTCCTCTCCCTTGCATGACAAATGAACATAGCATCTATATATTCCCAGTTTTAAAATAGCTTCTGCTCCTGTAACTTGCAAACGGTCCGCATAGATCTTGTTTTCTAGGCTAAATGTAGTTAATTACAGTCACTGAGGGGACTGAACTGCTGCATTCTTTTCTTTATTCTGGAATAGGCTCCTTGAGCAGTGCATTGTCCCCCCTCAAATCATAAACTGCTTTAAAAAGAAATATTTTGAAGAAGGGGGCTGCATAGATTAGAACCATGAGTTTCCTGGTATAAAAGACAGCACATGAATAGTTATCCTTCTCTCCCTTTTCTCCTTGGCCATATGGTCATATATGTTCTCAGCTAAACCTGAAAATTAGTAAAGTATGGGGAAGTGATTTGAAAGCTGCTTCTAATCAATACATGGCATGGAACAGCATCGTTTGGGATGACTGTGTGCTGTGCTGACCTGAAAAAAAAAAATCACTCATTTGAGTGCCATCTCTCTAGACTGAGTTTTAACTTCTCTGCAACAATTGCTCCTAGCTCCACAGCCTCTCTCAGATGCTGCAAAGGCTGAAATTATTAGCCAAATAGTCCTGTTAGAAAATCAAGAAAGTCAAATGTTACCATTTGAATTGGATTATTATTGAATACTAATAACAATAAGTGACAGCTCATACAGACCATATAGAACACTGGGACAGGTTAGTGTTCCAGCTTGGGCCAGGAGCACACATACAAGCAAGTCTCTCGCACTGGTTCACATCGCAGTCTCCAAGGGCACAGCCAGGGTTCCTTTAACAGCAGCTAAACCAGAGCATTCCAACTGCCAAGGGGCTTTTGGTACACAGGACCAGACTAGAACTAGCCCCAAATAAACTCTCCTGAGATGTGTACAGTGTGCACCCAACAGTCCTCACTGCCAGCTGTGCCTGACTGTGAATCTGGCTCTGTGGGAGCACACTACTTGTTAACACAGATGTCAACACACGTAGATGGCCTCCCTATACGAAATGTTTGCAAATAGTCAGCTAATGACAGCTTGCAGGGCAAATACAGCTCGTCAGCTTTCTGTGCACTTACATGGAAAAGTATACTACTTCATATACCCATCTACTGACCATGCATAGGAAGGACATCATGTACCTATCATATTTAGATATCTCTCTCAGCAATTTCACTTTAGTTTCTTTGGCTGTTGGTTTTCAGGAATTGTGGAGGAGATAAAACATTGCTCTTGGGGCTACATACCTGGGATTTGTATGTGCAATTCTACCATCAGTATTAACCAGTAAACTGCATGTATTGCAGGCCAGGTTGCACCTTCACAACTTTGCAAGCCTAAAGGAAGTCAAGTGAACTGGACATGAGGGCATAATTAGGTCTGCTGTATTTGAATGAAACAAGTAAATATGCTCCAGCTGGAGTGTTGTAGAGCTAATAACCTAGGAATACAACCCAGGTCCTGTAAGTTAGAAGATAGCACATCAGTGGTTTCATTGTATTAACTTGCACCAGAGATATAAGAAGCGTGCAGTGAGGAAAAGCTCTGTGTATCAGATCACTCAGTACTAACCTCTACTGCTGTTGTCCACCTGCACCCTCAGAGCAAAAAGAATCTTTGATGGAGAACCACAACTCTCAGAACATCTTCATGCAAGACAGAACATATTTTCTGTGTACACAAAACTGGCTTTTATGTTTGCCCAACCAAAAGGAGGGAAACAGTAGCTTTTGAATGGGCATGTTCTTGCATAATCAAGAACTTTATATTACCAGCCAAGCAGATAATCATGCAACACTTTTCTTGTTCTGTAGCTACAATACAGTGCATGGAATGTATGGAAAGTACGAAACTCCCAAAATTGTGTCATTAAGGATTTCAGTATGCAAATACAGTAGCTAAAATCCTGTAAGGCAGTCATCCCTTGCGTCATTTTTCTCCTGTTAGCCTTATAAAAAATTTCACCAAAAAGAAGAAGATCAAGCCACTCAATCTGAATTCTCATAACTAACAACTTGCACAGAGTGTAGGGTAGAAGAATGCCTGCCACACGGTCTGCTAGATACAAAAAATATTGTCGATGGTTATCCAGGAAACATGAACATCCTTGATAAATACAGAAAGTGAAGGAGAAATCATTCAAGAACAGTAAAAGAAAACTAGATATTTGTGATTTTTTAAAGTGTACACATATATTTTGCTGCTGAAGAAAAAGATAAAATATGAATATTCAAAGCAAAACTTTGCAGTTTATGGTTAATAACAACTCTTTATGTGTCCTTACAAAGATCAGTAAATAAAATTGACCACAAAAGGAACAAAAGTATCTGGTCAACAGGAAAATATAAAAATGTGTAGTTTTAGAATCTGCCCACAGCTGGTTTATTTCAACGATGTAAAATATTTTGTAAAGGTTAAACTTCCATCATGACACAAAGTTCCTGAGACATTTCTCCAGATGCTGTAGTGACATCATTCAACAGTTTCAAAATAAATAAATAATAAATAAATAAAAACACAAAAAGAACCCCACAATATAGATCAATTTTGAATTTTTGGCTGAAAAAAATCTCCATTTTAAATAGGTACTCTGTCTCTCATAAGCCAGTCTGACAGAAAATCAGAAGACATACTGTCAGCAAAGATGGAATACTATTCTCTTCAAAGCAACACATAGACCAACTCTTGAGCAGACAACTTGCCCCTCTTTTTCCTTCACTTAAAAAAGAGGAAAACTAAGGTAATGACACGTAAAATCTTGATAACATTAATAAATGATGCATATACAACAAAGGCAAACAGGGTTCATGCAGGTTCCATAGTGGCACAATATCCACATTGCCTTGCTCCCTGCATGAAGCTCCACGCTGGTGCATTGTACTCACGTGTTTTGCTGAGAACTCATCTATCTCCTGAAGTACCTTCTCCTGGCATTCTGGGTTGGTGGCTAGCAAGTACGTGGCGAAGGACAGTGTGCTAGTGGTAGTCTCGTACCCAGCGATCAGGAAGAGAAAAGCTTGACCTGCTATCTCATCGTCCGTTAACATCTTCTGAACCTTTTCAGATGGGGCCTTGCCAGTAGGAGGCACCTCATTCTGGCTGGAAGTGGTGGCTGGACTGATCATATCAAAACATCCAGCTGCCAGGGAGTCTGCTGAGTTGCGGGAGTCAAGCATCCACTGGAGAAAATCTCTGCGTCTCTGCAGAATACAGGATGAGAATAAGCACAAAGAATGGGTCACAGAGCGATGCCTTTTCCCATAGGGAATGGAAGGAGAGAGCTGTTTCCTATTTATACTGCCCGCTCAGCTCCCACCGAATGGCCACCAACTTTTCGTTGAACAAAGAGACTTCTATAAACCACCTGGAAATGCCATCACTAAGAGCCTATCACTGTGTTCTTCCCAAAGGGACAAGACTAATCTGCCTCCAATACATAACAGGTACATATTTTCATGGAGGATTGCTAATGGCCCGCTCCATACAGAACTTCTTTCATCCTCAGGGTGAGTTCTTGGCACTTGCCAGAAGTACTTTGACATACACAATGCACGGTCTCATTCACACCTGTCAAGCGGAGGTGGCAGAACTCCTGCTTAGCTTTTTCTTCGACCATTTTTGGCCCATCTGTTTGGAGGCACCATTCCCATTTGTACACATGGTCCGAAGTATGAAAGGTCACCTAGGTTTATGTTTGTATCTACAATAATTTCTGTACCAATTTAATAAGACAGGACTAGAAACTGATCTCAATAAACTGGTGCTTTTTATGAGAAAGTACAGTTGTAAACATTCTTGTATCAATGTAGCTTTTTTTTTTTTTTTTTTAATATATTTGCAGAAATGCCTTACAACAGTAAGCATTCCTCTACTAAAAAACCTGTTTGGGTGACTTGTCTTTGCAAAATGTCCACTGAATGATTCTACTGTTATGAAACCTGTTTTCTTCTGCACTAGTTTCTGGCAGAAAAGCTCTAATAAACAGACCTATGGACAAGAGTGAGTTGACTTCAAACCAGCCTGGACAGCAAGCTTGATTAGGCTTTGAAATATAACCCAAAAGGTTTGAATTGACTTTTGGGAGTGGGCATAATAGAAATGTGCTGAACCTAAGTCATAAGGCTATGTGATTGATTTTCAATTCCTCAAATACCAACAGAATACATGATAGCTCAAGGACTTACATGTGACTGCAGTGCCAGAACATGACAACTTGTGCGCTGGGATGGACAAAAGAAGGGACTAAGTCTTTCTTCAATGGAAAAAAAATGCTGTAAAGCTGCATTTATCTATTAAAAAGAAATCATTTCAATGATTTCTTGGATCTGATGATAGAGAGATGAAGAAGAAATGGGAAAGCCAGAGTAAAGGACAGGCAAACAAGATAAGAGTAAGGAAGGAGTAATTAATTACAAATGTCAGAGGACTTAATCAAATTTGTTTTCTACATGGTGTGGGAAAAGAGAACAGTGAGACAACAAAAGAGAAGTATTTAGTCTTGTGCTTTTCTCTGCTGCCAACAAACTGTTCTGACTGAGAACAACTAATTGCTATGAGCAGAAAGGAATGGTTATTTTGGGGTCTGAGTAATACAAGGAATTAGCACACTGCGTCTTTAATAGCTCTCTCCCTCCACTCCACAGAAACTTTTCATTTTGCACTTGTACGTTATGTACCTTGTACCCATGTCCATAGTACATGTTGTACCCTGCTACACCTGAGGGTTGGTGCTCCAGATAGCAGTCAGTGCTAGTCACTGCATGCTGAAGGACTCTACAAATTGGCCAAACTGCATCACCTTCAAGGCATAGGATACGTGCTTTTCCTCCCAAGAAGTGAAGGCACACAAAGCAGTGTTATATACATTGTGCTCAGCGAACAAGCTCCAGCTCTGAAAATACTTCCTTGTGCCTAGACTTAGGCACAGTTTCCAGATTCAAACTGGCCATTCTACTCCAGTGATAGGATACCGCTGCTCTTTTATGTTCCTTTAGGCTGGAGGAAATGAGACTTCATGCATACCTCTGCTATGCACAGCTAAAAATTTCATTTAACCTTTCCAGGAGGTGCTTTATTAACAAGCTAGAAATCCACATACTGTACAACAGAGAGTCCAGCTCTTAGGCATGGCCAACACTTCAGGAATTTTTCTGGTACATATATTTGAGTTAGTGCATTCATTAGTGTGTGGATAAACTAGTCCAGTATAGTAATGAACTGCATCTGTAGAGATATTCCTTTTTATTCATATGACTAGTCATCATCACCTGAACTACCTTTATAACAGTATAATTACATTTATATTTATCGGAGTTGTACCGCTGTAATATAATATTGTTCAAATACTGTAACAATTGGAGTAGCTCTGTATTCATCCTTCTCTAGCTATGAATTTTCTTGTAAACAAATCCACTGCTCTCCAAGGATGTGCAGTCCCCAGTCATGAACTGTAAGCTGAGACTGGTCTTATATTTAGCCAATACATTCTCTGGAGAGATGCTTCTCCAGCCTTAGACAAAATCAGATCCCGGCCTTATACAAAGCATCTGGTTATTGCCATGATAGTACAGTAATAATCATAATGACAAGTGAATGAAATTTCATTCACAAGAATTTTTGCTGAAAGTAAACTTAATGAATGCTAGCACAAGTGAATATTCCCAAGAACGTGCTCCAAAATGCCTCTGTGGCCATTTTGAGGAGCTCTTTTTATTACTCATATAATATATTTGGTTAGGAATTTAAAAGCTTGTCTTGTTACAGAATCTGCTTATAAGGTCACCCTATCTAGAAACAACTGGCTACCTTATCTGTGCTATGCAATTTGTTCACAGGTGAGCACAGGTTGCTGAGAACAATGGTTTCATAAACAATCCTTACAAAACCATATTCATTTGTAAAAACTACTTGAGCAATAGTATGTGGGGGAAAGCATAAAATTAGAAAGATGCAAGCTTCGTTCAAGATAATTCTACACTGTGCAAGGAGCTATATTTTAGCAAAGATTCTCTTCCTTATGGTTCATTCTACTTCACTTTAGGCATCAGTATAGAATGCAACATAAAAAATAGTCATCAACCCAAGCGAGAGAAAAGATTTCCAGGGTTATAACCAGTCATAATGAAACATATTTTTCTTCCGCACCATCAGGATAGAAAAATCACTCTGACTCAAAAACCTAACAATGGCAATAGAGCCAAACACTAGCATAAAACCAAATATAATTGGATTGTTAAGTGCTGGAAATGAGAAAAAGGTATCTCATGAAAATTCACGGGGTTTTTCTCTACTCAAGTTGACAGCAATAAAAAAAAAAAAAGCCAGTTCTTCAGTTTGACAACAGACCAGGTACTGACAGTGTCACTGCACAAAAACATTCTCCGGTCATCACACAGGGCTGCTGGCTTCCTTTTTCCATCGGGGACATTTGTTTGATTTCCTTACAAAAAGCAGAAGCCCATTAATAGCCTCTATCCTGTCCTCTGACACTTGCATAGTTATTTTACAATGGCCTTAGAAAAAAGTTCCTGCTTCAAAAGAACGGCGTGCCAGTGAGACAGACTCTTGTTTTGCGCTGGTACAACCCAGAGTTTGTCATTAAGCCAACGAAAATTGAATGGAAAGAGATTATTTGAAAAATTGTAATTTGAATGCAGTATGGGACAGGGTGCATGTCTAACTTGGTGGCAACACAGACATCCCCTTTGAAATATATAATAAGACAAGCCCGGCTTTCAGCTTCCCCGAGATAGACGCCTTGCAATATATTTCCTGACACCAGTGTTCTGGGCTGTATCATTTCTCTCATTAGTCTCCTTAAGCATCACCTGGCCATGCAGAGAAATCATTCTGCACAGAACCGTAACGAGCTATATGCTACATACTGGAAGAATAGATGTGTGCTATACTGGGGAAGGCCAATCCAGCAGTATCTATCACCCCTCCTTAAATCACTGCTTTTAAGTTTTGCAGCTGTCAGAAGAAGAGAGATATATTGCTCACATGCATGATGCATCGTGACTCTTCTCACAGGAGACAAGGGTCTTGGGGGGAAGGGGAATGTCTCCAGCTCTTCCCATCCTAAACAGGGAACTGCATTTTCATATCAAAGATTGACATACTGGCCAACCTTTTGGCAAGCTCACTGCTGATTTGGGGATCCAGGGGACCCGTGGGTTATGTTTTCAACAGAGAGATTGAGGCATGCGACTCCTCTGCAAGGTGAAGTGAAAAATTACTTAAGGAAAACTATCAAATGTGTATCAATCAGAATATTTGTTCCTAATGCTGTGCTTTCACTTGGATTTTCTGCAAACTATAGTTAAATTTTGTACCACTTTGATAGTTCAGTTCCCCATCTAACTATGAAAAGCAACTTAAAGATGAAGTAAGGAACCAAACTAGAAGACGTAATTGCTTAGTATTCTGTAAAGCACTTGCTGTGGTGCAAAAGTCATACCAACGTGATGCTGTTAATACAATAATATACACAGTAAGCTGTGCAGACCCTCCTAGCCTTTCTGAAATGCTCTGAACAGCTCAAAAAAGCAGAAGCTAAGCTTCAGAATCCTTATCTGACTAACATAAAGCTCCCATTTCTCTGAAATATTATTTTAGTTTCTTACAAACTCATGAAAACACTGCTATATTAGTTTATATCCAGGTCACTTTTTGTAAGTTTGATTTAGCAATGATCTTTTTAGGTGAGAACCCCGTGTCACCCTGAAGTTATCAGTAAAGCACTGCAGCAGCTACCCAGATCCTCTTGAAAAAGAAGCACAAAATGCAGTCCCACTAAAACCATCATTTTGCCAAACTGCTTTGAAAGGGTCACGCTCACCTTCACTAGCAGCTTTCATTTGGTTTCTCAGTGAAATCACAAAAAAAGCCAGTCTCTCTGCAAATATACCCAACCCCAAAACCTTTCAGAGAGATCTTCCTTTTGCCTTGGGCTTGAACCCAGAAGCTGGAATTAACTGGGAGGCCAGAGCTGCCAACCCTCAAATTTGTGCGCCTGAAAGCTGAGGGCATCGTGCTCTTGTGGACGGTGCTCAGCCCTGGAAGGACCCAGAGGCTGTTGAACTGCAGGGTCCTGCCGTTGTTCGAGAGAGGCTGGGAGGTTTTCAGTCCGGCAGAAAAAAAATGTTTTGTTTGCGTTTGTTAACATCAGCTGGCGGAACCACTGCAATGTTCTTATTGTAAATGAGCTGAGTGTCTGAGGGCAGTCATGTCTTACAAAGCAATATCATTTGCATTAAAATACTGAGTAAATTTAAAGCAAAATATATACACATATATATATTCACTCAGTGCCACTTGGAAAGTGGAGCAGCTTTTGGCAGCCTGGCCTGATCTTAACATTTGTAGTGAAACCCCAGACTGGGAAGGTTTTGTATAAGTTTGGGCTTGTTCTGATATTTTTATATATTACCACCTCTAAACCCCTATGGGAGTTTCTGGCTGCAGTTTGCTGCAGTGAGAGAGCACTACGAGTACTGAATGACACCGCATTTGACGTCAGAAGCCATACCAATGCCTTTGCTTTCTACTTGAAAGAAAAAAGAATCGTCCCTACAACAATATCACAAAAATGCTCTATGAAACGCTGAGCAGGCCCCAGAAGGGGCAGGTGTGTCAGCAAACTGTTGAAAGCACCTCGGCGTGGAAAGTATAAAACTTATCTCCTGCATGTGACCAAGAGCAAGTGTAAATCCAAGTATAACACAGACTTTATTGGCTGAGTTGGCTACTAAATCTACAGAGCGGCCAATATGAATTAGTTGTTAAAGCACTGACCACCAGAGATACCAGGATGCTTAGAGCTGCACTCCCTTTTTTGCCTTTAAAATACAGTTATAACATCCCCATCTGTAAAATCGGTAAAATGCGCATCAAATCTTATAAAACCCCGTGAGGAAAAGCTAATGATGGTCTCAGAAACCCCTTTAAGACCTAGGATGAAAACAGATTTACCGACTCAAAGAGTTTAAGGCAGAAAGCACCATCGCATCAGGGAAAGAGGCCTGGAAGGAATTCAGCAACTTATCTACTCCATCCCCTCAGCACAAGGCAGGATCAGCCAAACCAGCCCTGACAGCTGTTTGTCTAACCTGTTGTTAAAAACCCAGCCAAGCTCCAGATTCCCACAGCCTCCCCAGGCAATCTACCCCAGCGCTGAACCATTTTCGTCATGAGAGGCTTCCCCTCCTCCACTGAGTCACTGCATACATTGCAGATCATTAGATGGCACCCAGCTGCACCTGTAGTGTCTGGAGCTCCACAACTTGTACGTATATGTGTCTTGTATATATAAGATACATTGCTTCAGTAGGTCTCTAACAAAGCATGCCTCTAACAAAAAAAATCATACTGCTGAAAAATACAAAGCCATTTTTGCCTGGTAGCGTCTCAATTCAAGAGGTGAGGGAGAAGAGTGCTCAGGTACTGCTGTTTTCCTCAGGGATTTTGCACAGGTAGTAACTTCTTTTCTGGCACACAGAGATCACAGTCTCTTCTTTGGCTCCCATTATACAAGCTGAGCTTTCAGGCAGTGGAACAAACCCTGGTGCTCGAGGCTCTGCAGCCTCACTTGGGTTTCGGGCACACAGAGAATTTCTCAGCTGGTTTACATCTCCATGCTGCTTTTCAGACTTTTCTGACCTCCAAAAAGCAAGGTTAAATAAGAGCGTTATTAATCTACAGAGGCATAGGCAAGCCTAATTTAACCTGAAAGCAAAGTGTGGGGGATTTCTTCTAAACAAGAATTTGTTAGAGACCCATCTCCCTTCTCCTTATGCTGCCACAAGTGGCACTAAAGGCTTACATCTTGAAAGACAACAGCTGCCTTCTCGCGATATTCCTACATAATCCAGGGATGAAAATAAATTTGAATTTCAGTTCTCATTGTTAGTGAAGAGAGAGCAAAGAACTACTTCTTGTTGAGACAAGCTGAACATGGCTCATGTAGAAGGAGGCTATTTTTAATCTTAAATGTGCGGACCTCTTGCCTGAGATCCTAGCTGGAGGCCTGACTTGGCTGGGAGTGGTATGGGAGGAAGAGATATTACAATTAAGGACACTGAAAGCAGTCACTCAGATGTTTTTCCCACCACTGTAGAGTCAGTGTTTTAAAGCACAACCTGAACTTCAAACATCAGCCAGATAATATATTTCTGTTTTTTTTTTTTTTTTTTTAATTGTCTTTGCTCCCCCACCTTATGTTGCTGACACGTATTTTCAGCCATGATTCCCTCCTGGAGGCTTCCCTCCTGGAAGTGATACCCAAACGTTAGGTCTTGGCAAGGCCAGGAACAGGCAATTGTGCAGTTGTGGTACTTGGAATCAACCTGGGGGCTCAAAGTGGCACCTTAAAAAGCCAATGAAACAGGTAGAGGAGATAGTATAAAAACAGTATTATACCATGGACCTTCTCAGGAATGAATAAGCCACACAAAGTAATTCAGAGTAAAGTTTCTGACGTCTTTCTGGGTAGCTACATACACAGGAAAACAGCAGAAATTGTTCTTAGCAAGAAGATGGCACCTT
Source organism: Anseranas semipalmata (assembly GCA_013399115.1). Taxonomy (NCBI): domain Eukaryota; kingdom Metazoa; phylum Chordata; class Aves; order Anseriformes; family Anseranatidae; genus Anseranas; species Anseranas semipalmata. The sequence continues at coordinate 810,639 of VXAA01007212.1, forward strand.
TGGCCTTTCATAAATCTGTCACTTTGAATGTACTTTGATAACATATGGGTGGTGGTGGTGAATAACATGGAAGAGAAAAAGTAGGGTACACACCCATTTCATTCTTTCATTAATTACGTAGACCCACAGGGAAACCTATGGCTTGCCTACAGAGCTGCAAATCCTTCCAGTAGTTCTTCTGCATAAACCCAAGAGACTGCTTGCAGCCCGGTCTGTTAACAAACAGTAGAAAACATCCCTAATGAACTGACTGCCGTCTGTGACTTTGGGGGGCTTCCCTTCAATACCAGGCTAGGCAGAATGAGCTGGGCGTCTAAGAGAAACAGTAATTTTCTCCATGAAACTCAGTTTAATGGCAAACAAGTGGCCTGCACTTTGTGGCAGCTGGTTGGCAGCTCTGCTGCACTGGGTTGGCAGTCCCGGTCCAGAGCCCAGCACAACGGCATAACCACCACAGCTCCCTCCGTGGTGGCACGCAGATGTGGGGACAGCTCAGAAAACAGCCCCAAATGCAATGCCTAGACAATCTCACCCAGCCTTCCCCATCCTGCATCCTGGTGAGCAAGACACACTGGCAGTAAATGATAGTGGACTGGAAACTCCTTATTCTGTATTTGCAAAATGTTCAGCGTAACAATGCTCTGATAACAACTCTGGCATTATCATAGTACAAACAGTAAATATTGCATGTGCACGTGCAGTAGCTAAGCTTCTCCTACCCCACACATGCTTTGCTGCTTGGATGTGGAGGAGTGAGGTTATCAGAATACACAGTGAGCAAACAAAGCAAGAAAAGAAGTAACTGGGGAAGGAGAACAGCTTGGGCCAGGGTCTCCCCATGCATGCCACTGTGTGGAACTGGCACCAGCTCCCAAGTCAGCACAGAGCTGACCACCTTGCTGCACGCTGCATGCACACATCCTCTCCCAAAGCTTATCTGGCCTCCTAGTGAACCATCTGACACTCCTCTCCTCCTCTATTTGCAGGAGGAAGGGAGGATGCAGGAAGGGAGTGTTTTAGGATAAGTGTCTGACACCCAGCAGCTTGACCCTTTACTGGCTCAAACTGCTGACTAAAGGCTGCTGTTGCAGGCAGCCCTCTGTCCTTTTTTTTTTTTTTTTTCTCCAGATTATGACTGTATTTTCTCAAATTTAATTTCTGATTAATAATCAGTTCTGGTTTTAGCAGTTGCCTGACATTCAAGATAATGCACAGAAATCTCATTATTGCTTCTTTATTCTTCATTCTTCCTGCCCCATATGCTCTCTTCACTGTGCTTGCAAAGTCCCACCACTCACTTCAAAGAACCATCAAGATGTCTGGGGGCTGTCCTGGGACTTTACTGCTCACCTCCTGTCTTCCCCCATCTCTTCCTATGATTTGTTCAAGATCCTCCCTTTCTGCACCACATTACATATACATTGCATACATTCTGTGGGAAGGAACACCTCATTATTCAGTTTTGTGAGGGCCTCAAGTAATTCCGGGTAACAAAAAAACTCATTATTTTTTAACAAAACTAATTATAACTGTTAGACTGATATAAATGATATGCGCTATTACAAAAAAGCACAATGTTATTTATGGTCTTTATTAACAATCTGAAAAAAAAAAAAACCACTTGTCTTTACTATTGCTTTTCTGAGCAAATGCTCTCCACTGCTGGTGGGTAATCCCACTGCTGGTTTATCCATTCATGATCACACCTGCACTCTACAGTAGGATTTATACCGGATCTTTGGCTATATTAAACTGGCCTTTACTGATAGTATATAAATCTCCTCTACATGTGGATCTCCACTTCTGTGCACGAAGGGGTACTGGTTTCCAATGCAGTGGGTGAAAGCAGCATTGGGAAGGAAAGGATTATTTTCAGCTACCTGGTGACCGATAATAAATTGTGTTATCCTCTGCAGTTTCATGGATGCTCGGTTCAGTTATGAGCTTTATCCAATAGATGGCTCCTCAGTAGCAGGAAGCATTCTTCCCCTGCTCTCCTTCCCTTCAGAGAGTTTCAGTTTGACTTTCTAATATTTACACATCCATTATCTTGCAAATATAGGCATTTTACGCACACTGATAAACACACAGAAGAAGCGCGTGTGCATGAATGAAAGAACAAAAGAAAAATTAGATGGCATTTTATATATTTTCATGCCACTTTGTCCTCTGCCAGTATAGGGATGCATGAAAAATGACAGTCAGGCAGCACTGTGGTCTGGAACGCTTCCTAAAGTCACACACTAAAAAAAAAATACAACTTCAGAAACACATGAATATTAACAGCATGCCAGAATACCAGCCGTCTTTTTCCCCCAAAATATGAGGGCATCTCCCACATCTTACAGATCCCTGACTGAGCAATACTTAAGCAACTTACAGGCATCATTACTCCTCTGTCAATGAAAGATTTTTCACAAGGAAAAAAAGAATCCTATCTGTAATTATTGATATAATGAACCAGGAGAGCTCTCTGTAATTGGCAAAATGCCACAGGGTGCAAGCTAATATCATTATGAGTAACACTGCCATTTCTGAGATGGGGAAAGTGAATAGGCTTTTGTTGTTTTCCAGAAAAACATAACAAGTATAATAATAGCAAAACCGGAGACATTAATTACATTCAGACAAATCATGTTTATCCCAGATAGGCAACTGTGACTTCCCTCAATCAGAAGAACAGTTCCCAGTCTTTTCTGTCCTGAGATCTATCTTCCATCTCACAAAGATCTGGTCAAACACCTGCCAGTGACCCCAGTTTGGGGATCGTGACCATCTGGTTAGACCACACAAGTGAAAAGTGAAAACAGAACACCCACGATAAATAACAAATCTCATAGAAGCCAGACCACGACACTTTAAATCCCTACAGATTAAATCCCCACACTTCAATGGGGCACAACTATAAGCCCACTTTACCTGCTGTTAGCATTTAAAATAATAGCATTCCTAATAACAACATTTATGCTTGAAATATTAAGTTGCTTTGAAAAAATGGGGATAAGGCACCAGTTTAGTATAAACATACATATAAATATATATATATATAAATACATATTTTACAGATCCTAACATTAACACAATTACAACCATAATAACAACTGTGTTGAGAGAAAAAATAAATGTTTTGGCCCTGTTCAAAGCTCAGCACACAACCACTGTTTACATTTCAGTGCTCCAAAAGAACTTGCCAAATGCCATACCTCAGACCAGCTTTTTGTTAGCTTAAAATTGGAAATTTGTACCAACCCACATTTTGCTTACTCCAGCACAAACTCATGGACTGTGACACTGTTGCTTCCCTTTACTCGTTAGCAGACACCCCAAAGAGTCCTCCAGCCTAGTGGGTACTGAGCAGAAAAACAGGGCATGCACGGATCGCCCCATGCTCTGGGGACCCCTCAGTTGGCACAGGGGCCCTTTGTGTGCCCAGACCTTGTCACAGCACACAGCAACTGTGGCATCGCTCTAAATCGTGCAAGGAGCAGATTTAACCCCTGGCCAGTCCCAATCCTGGCGAAACACAGAAGGTCCGTTTTTCCTCCTTTCTCTCCCAAAGGATGCTGCAGTCAGCAGAACTTACCCCGACCCAAAGCCAAGCCTGCAGACTTTAACCTCCTCCTCTTTTTAAAGGGCCAAGTTACAAACACACTGAAAATCAGAGTTCACAACTGAAATACTGACAACACTTTTCACCGTGGAGCAGTTTAAAACAGGCAGCAGTGATATTAATTAAGCTGTTAATAATGGATTGTGGCACAAAGCAATTTATCAAGTTTCCATTGTAATTAAAATCACTGAATATTTGGGCACTTGCAAGGCACCTAGCTCTCCCTGCTTCTGAAGCTTTACATTTTAATGTGAATTATGGCTCCCTCTCCCAAGAGACCTGCTAAAAAGCCCATTTTAATTGGTATGTTTTTAATTGAGATTACATTATTAAAAAGTGTACATTTCTGATGATGAGAGAAAGGAGGTGCTCGGCTCCCCTCTAGTCTCTCTCTCTCTCTTAGATGTAGCTTGCTTATCCCAGCAGGAGGAGAAAACAAAGGGTAGTCACTCCGAAGAAAGCGAAGAAAGCCCTGTGCAGCCAAAGGTAATGAGGGCAGGGCAGGGCTGCCATTGACTTTTGTGGTGCAGGATTTCTTAGGCAGATTTTTGGGGAGGGAGAGGAACTGCCACAACCATTTGGGCTGCTCTTTAGCAAAAGGCAGAGCGAGGAATGCCACGCAGAGATTCCTGCCTCGCAGCCAGCTGACATCGAGGGCATGTTCCAGAAAGCCTCTCCTTAAGGCTTCCAGCGACAGAGAATCTGTCATTTCCCATAATAAGGGACTCAAATGTTAAATTATCCTCAAAATACAGAAACAGTCATGAGCGGCTGGGGTTTACCAAAGGCCTCCATCTCTGCTGGCTTCAGCAGGCTGAGGAAGGAGAGGCAGCTCCCAGGGCAGCCCGGGCACGGTGGCAAGAAGAGAATGGCCCCAGAGAACAAAGTTGGTCACTTCTGTGCATTGAGGTGGCCACCACGCTCAAAAAAAAAAAAAAAGCAACTTCATGCACTTGGCAACAAAATGCTGACCACATAAATGGTTATTCTGTTGGCAAGATGGGCTGTCGGTGTCTCTTATAGAAGGAGTATGGATCTGCTAAGGTAAGTAGACAGAAGAGAAAAGGGAGAAATATCAAAGGAGTGCAAAGTAGATACCAACAGTTGAGACAGATCAAGGGAAAAAGCCTCCAGAGATCAAAACATACCAACAAATGGACAAGACGGTTGAACCAGAATGAAATATCTTGGAACAGCTTTTTCATAACTGCTTCAGAAAAGGTCATGCTGTATTGCAAAAAGACGGCAGTGCATGGAGCTGAGAGAGGTTACTGTAGGCAAATAGAGACACAGAGAGACTAACAGAGAAACATTCCAAGATCAACCCAGTGATACCCCAAGTGCTGCAACTCCCCTTGTAGTTCTGGGAGTGAGTCAGGGAAGAAGGAAGGTGAACCAATAACAGATAAAAGAAGAAAAGACAAAATTTGAAACAAAATCGAAAATGATAAAACCAGCAGAGAAAGGGTACACTCTGCTATTGCAGTTAGGTCAATAAATCTCTGATTTTTTTTCTAAATGAAGAATTTAGGTGCTGCTGCCTACTTACATGTCAGAAAAAGTCTGTAGAGGCAAAGGACCTGAACAAGCTATTGCTCTGTATGGAAGGTAAAACACATACATAAAACTCCCAGGGCCAGGCAACAGATCCCTTGCAGGTTTAGATAAAGGGTAAGGTTGAAAAAAAAAAAAAAAAAAAAAAAAGAACTTTAAACAAATTGAGATTAGAGGCTATATCCCACCTTGGCATTAAAGGTCACCAACCTGCTATGCAGGAAATTAATCTCCAGACGATTTTGTTCTATGACAAGATTCCTTCTGTTTGTTGCTCAAAAAACCCACACCCTGGATGAAGACCAGATCACAGATTAGGCAGGAAAAAGGAAGGGCTTTCAGTGACCTAAAGCAGGCTTTTCTGAGAAACTTGGGAGGGACAGACCACAAGAGTAATATAGAGAAGAGAGGAGGAACTGAGAGAGAGCAGAATTAGAAAAGAAAGCAAATGGGCACAATTTCAGGGTGAGGAATTTCCTTTCAGTCAAAGGGACAAATACTGACACTATACCATGAAGGAAAGCAAACAAAAGGAAGTAAGAAAAGATATGTCAGAAAAATCTTACTTTATGCTGAGGGAATCACAAAGGAAAACAATGTTTCCAGGCCTATAGGAAAATGACCCTAAAAGACACATGTAACACTGCTTAGGCTAGATATTTTGCACAGATGAGAACATGCAACAGAAGGACCAGATTACTTACTGATTTGGCATGTATCAACAGATATATGACTACATCAGTCTGCCCTGAGTGCTAGGGTAGAAAGGCAGCTGGAGATGCTCTACTCCCTTCCCACAAGGAAGGGAGCCACGCACATAGCGAGGTCTCACCGGGTACGTGCAACTTCTGTGACTCAATACCTAGCAACATTTCCCCAAAGACACACAACAAGCCAACAGGTTGCAACAGCCTTGATCCAGTTATTTTCTCTGACTGGAGTATCAGGAGAGATTCTGACTAAGCAGGGGACAAACTTTATGTCTAAGGTCATGAAACAGCAGTATTGAGTACTAGGTATAAAAAGTATTAAAACCTGTGCCACATCCTCCTCAAACAGATGGCCTTTCAGAAAGATTTAATCAGATACTGAAATGCATGCTGCGAATACTCATTACTAGCACAGGATCAGGCTGGGACAAGTGGCCAGCACTGACGTGATTGCCTACAGGGAATTACCACAGGCATAAACAGGATTTTCAATGTTTCAGCTTCTCTCTGGATGACAGGGTCCCCTTGCCATCACAGGGGAAGCCTGAGAGGGTAAAGCAAGAAATTCATGCGGGGTGGGCCTGGTCTAGCTTACAGGGGAGAAGCAAGAGACCCAGGCCCTTATAAGGAACAACCACCTTCTTTTGGCTTCCTCCCTTTTTAACCTGGGCTGGTCAAGCCACCACAAAGCTCAGTGACACCAACCAGTGTTTGCTGGATTCCACGTTCAAAGCACAACGGGCTCTTACTTTTCTTACTTTTACGGACACACAAGAACAGAACCATGACCACTCCCTCTCCTTCAGTATCAAGAACAGGAAGAGCAGGGCATAAACACAACAACCAGCACATAGAAGGAGGTGTAAAATGAGCTGCCCAAAAGAAAGTAAAAAAAAAGGCAAATCAAAAAGAGGACTTTTGCTCTCCCCTAGAAGGGTGGAGCAGTTTCTTTGAAAAAGACAGGTTTGTCATTTAATTCTTCCCTTCTCCAATTTTTCAGAGAAATTTTACCACAAATGTAATTTGAAAGAGTCCTTACACTATCTTTTGGCCTGGATTTTTGTTAAACAATATTTTAAGAGACTGCTTTTACCATATAAACACAATCTTAAAAAGTCACTAAAACCCTTGACATTACCAACAGCTGAGCATGTGGGTTTATTTATTTTTACTCTGGATGAAAAAGCCTTTTTTCAACACTAAAAAAAACCACCCCTCTCAATTAAAAGATGTTTCTCATATGCTGTAGATCAGCAAAGCCAAATGTCCATATTCACTTCCTGCAATGGCTGGTGAAAATAGGAGGAAAATGCATGCAAGGCTTATTGACAGCAGTGTTTAAGACCTTCCTCCCTGCGACTCTGAAGGCATCCTGTTGGCCTAGTGACTTTCTGTGGACTAATGGTGCTATAGGGTGCATCTGAACCTCCCTTGTTCTGCCCAGCAAGGGGTAAAGATACCTTTTTTTTTTTTTTTTTTTTGAAGGCCCTCTGAAGTAGCTCCTCCACACATCTCTTAGCATGTGAGGTAGGTTACCTTTTTCTGCAGAGATACTCACATTTTCCCAGTACTGCCTTCCAGATCATTTCTGGCAACCCCAGATATCCAAAAACTTCACCAACCTAGTCAGTATGAACATCATGGTTCTTTGATTTCACTTCCATCCTTTGGTACAAGTCTATGTTCTTGCAAGCTGAAGCATGTGAGCAGTGCTCCAAGAAGTCAGTGAGATTGCTCAGGTGCACGATGGCAGTTTGGAGCCTAGACTGTGGCTGAGGTGGGACATGTGAGATATCAGATAGGGACACTGCTACTGAAGAACTGAAGATAAACAGCAGTGGCTGAAAAGACTAAAAGGGAGTGTGGCAAGATGGAATTATTGGGAAGAGAGTCCCAGATGTCAGATTATTTTGTTATGGTAGCTGCAGGGCTTGTTGGAGTGAGGCAAATAATATATACATTATGCCACCTGCCTGTTCCTTGCCTAGGATCTATAAAGTACTCTGATCCATAACAGAGGAGGCAGTAGAAATGGTGTGATAAGAGCAAAGGGTGAGTAATAGCAAGCAGATCTAGTACGTGGTCGCTGGATGCAGGTAACCAAGCAGACATTTGCTATCTCCTTGTGACTGCAGTGCTCGTAAAGTTCACAGGTGTGCTGGGCTGCAGAACTGGGACAGATGCAGCAGTAATGCAAAACTCTTCCTCATTCCCCAACACGCCTCAGGGAGGTGAGAAAGTCACCGTTATCCTTACTTATTCTGTCCTTGATCTCTTTTGAGCAGAGATACTGCAGAACTGCATTTCACGATGAAAGCACCTCAGCCAGACATGTCAGCCCAAGCCTGAAACCAAAAGATCCTGTTTGGTAGGCCAGCAATTAATCTTTGGAAAGATAACAACAGACTGACCAAGAAATTTCAACTAGTGACCAAAAGTAATAAGGATTTCAAGTTCATTTCCCTCTAAGGATTTGAGGCTTTGCTGTGTTTAAATGTCCACTTAAGAAATCCTGAGAAAGTTATAAAATTCATTAAAAACTTAATCTTAAAAAAAAAAAAGAAAGATTTTTCTTCAAATTTGGAAGGAAGGAACGCAACTTTGAAGGCAAGCATTAATGGACGGATTTTTAAAAGCCGCTGAATAACTAAAACTCCTTTTAACATAATGCTACTTTTTATCCTGTTAGAATCACCGTGTACTGCCCAAGCACAGAAACCAGATTTAATGTTCAGAAGATTTTTAATATACTCCAGAGGAATGATACTCTTCTGCTTAAAACAGCAGAGATACAGGTTTGAGATTTGTGTTCAGACCCCATATTTAGCACAAATTCCCTCTATATCTTTAAAGCACATTTACTATTCTTGAAAGCCCACTTCACTTTCCTCCTGACAAAGGCAGTGGATAAGAACATGATCAAACCGTGAGAACAGCCTCGTGGAACAGAAACGCAGCGTCCCTTCCACAGACTTAACAAAACAAAAGGACCAGACTGATCCTTTGTTTTACTGACTTTATTAATCAATAAAAATGGATTATTTTATATTGCCATGTAGTATGTATCCTTAAATGGACATCACCTTCTTTCAAATATAAACAAGTTTTGCTAAGTTTTCTACAATGGCAGGAAAACTGTACACTATTAGAAAGTGTCTAATCCTCCCATCTGCTGTTTCCTTAGAAAAATATTTACTTTTAAACATCTGTACTGCATTTTCCACAGTTCAAACACACACATAGCTCCTGGAATGTACATAGCATTTAGCAAATTTTTAACTAAGTTTTCTTAGTAATTGTATAGTTTTCCCTTGACAAGGAGAGGATCAGACTTTTTCGGGAGGATTACCTCTGCTCAACTCATTTCAAGCAGCTCTTGAATAAAATAGTTCATTAGTTCACGAAAAGGAAAAACTCCAGGGAGCTGCTGGGGAAGGAAGAGAAAAGAACAGAGTGCCACAGTAATTAGGTTTTCAGATTGTCCCTTATCCTCCAGAATGCAGGTACATACACACATGTCCCTCTTCCCCTTAGGTAAAGCACTTAGGGGAGCTCATTGCACGCTGTTCCCTGGGAATCGGTGTTCCAGGGATTAAAGTTGTAACCAGGCCATCATTTCCCAGAAAGATATTAAAAGATACCACTTCCTTATAGCACATTACTATAGCAGTGAAAGGGCAGGTATCTCCCCTTCACAAGCATTTAAATAGTTTTATTTCAGACTTCCTCAAAATTCAGTTTCCTGACCCACCACCCCTTTTTAGGTTCCCATGGCTGATGCTGGAAGACCAAAGGATCTCCACTCAGCAGGAGCCACTCATGCCTGCCCGGGTGTGTGGGCAGCCTGGGGCAGCGGAGCTAGTGATGTTGCCTACCAGGGATCAGGCATGGGATCGGTAGGAAATGAGAATGAGAAGTGGGGAAAGTGGAGGGGGCTGCAATTGTTCACTGGCAGCTGCTGACCAGAGGACAACCTCTTTTGGTTTAGACCTAGCACAACAGAGTATCCCAGGGCCACACCAGCCCCTGGAGGGCCAGGTCCTCTTCAGGACTGACAGCACCATACAGCTTCTTTGTGGCTTTACACCACGTGGCACAAGGGCAGCATGTTTAACAGTGCAGCTTTCACGCACTTTTCCCGTTGTTCTGTCTGCCTGCTCTGGGCTTACAACAAAAGCATTCAGGTAGCCCGTATATCTCCAGCCAGACTGACTGAAATGCCAACTGAGATGCCAATGAATGCAGTTCTGGTGATACTTCTCTGTGCTTTATCACCCTCTCATTTCAAATCAGCTTGAAACCACCAAGAAACAGCTGATCATCATCAGAAACAATCATCAGGTCACCACCTCCCTAGCATGGATCACTGACCTTGAATTATGCATTCACAGCTTACACCAAGACTGGAAAAATCAGAAGATGCCAGAAGAACGTGTTGCAACCTCCATGAACTCTCCAATTCTCCTTGTTAAAGGGTGCACGCATTTGTTGAAAGCCGAATTTTCCCACATATCTGTCGTGATGCTCAAAAATTAATGTTTTGCAATATCCTTATGTCGTTACATTCCCACTGTTATTACTTTGGGTTAAGAATGAAATTCTATCCTTTCTTCTGCTGAGGGGGGTCACTTTCATCCTGCAGTTTTAGGAGTCACAATTTTGAGCACCATGAGAGACTTCTTCATCTAGATACCATCATTTAAAACAGACTGGCAAGTTAAGAACTGGGCCATAACTTGACAGAAAAACTCTTACATGAACAATGATTTGCATATCAGATTATTAAATGAAAATCTATCAAACTATCATTTATTGAAACAAACAGTCTATACACCCTGCTTTTGGAAACATTTTGCCTACGGGAAAAATTTAAACCTAGGCAGATAATCAGGATAAGGTATTTGAACACTTAAATCCTGCTGGGGTCTTCAAAGTAAGTGTTAAGTGGTGCGTTAAATTTGTGCTGTTTCTTCTGAGCAGGGTGAATTTGCTCTCCTGTAAATAGGGGGAAAAGCATTTTACAATAATTTGAATCCATGAATAAATGTAATATATTAAAATTTCTATAATATGACGACTAAATGTTTTTGTACATAAGCCAAATGAGTAGAATATCCAGGACTGAAATTATTTGACTGACCACAGAAAGATAATATATAATTAAAATGACATCTGCAGCACTAACCGATGGGATAAGAGAAAGTGACATCACAGATCTCATATAAGCTGCAAGCATATTATTAGATCTAAACCTGGCTGTAAAATTACTATCTGCCCGTGGGATTATCTTTAGGCATTCAGAAGCATTGTTTCATTTACTGATGGAACAAGGATGATAACAGGCTGACTTTGCTTGTCACATTATTTTTTGGCCTTTCTTTATTCTTTGTTCATGTTCACTGCAGATGAGAAGAAGACAAGCTTCAGCTGAATCACTTTCACGGAGCTTTTCATTGTTCTACAGTTTGTTCCATTTTTTTTTTTCTCCCAGAAGATAAAAACAAAAACATTTTTAATGGTGATAAAATCAATGAGGAGTAAAAGATGCACGCAGTGTAACATCTAGGAATGTGGCAATCTAAGGAATACCGATTGGCCTAATGCAGCACAGGAAGACTATAAGACTTTGCTTACAGCTCCCATTATTAGCACAAAGAACCAGTAGCTACCGGTTATATCTTGGACTCATTAAAATTCAATGCCAAAACTCCTACTGACTTCAGTGGATACATTCCATCATTCTAGACCTAGGACACAGGTCATAATTCTTCTTCAGCTACAGGGCTATCTGGGACACCTAATCTCTACAGATTACATTTCTGCATTAAGCTGGACAGCAGCTGCATTTTGATCTGTTTCACATACGATTTTTATGTTCCTGGCAAATTATTAAGTTGCCTATACTTGTAGCAAAATTTGCGCTCCACCAACCTAAAATAGTCAAAATTCTAAGAGTGGATAACGAGACAGGCAGTGAAGATGGGAAAAAAGAAGTTCCAAACTTTCCAGTCGCTTTTGAAAGCCATGTTGATGATCCTGAACTGCACAGGGGACTAATATGCTCTCAGAAAGATGGTCCTAAGTGTCTAACTCCCGGTACTTGAAATAGCTCCCACATGACAATTTTGGGAACTAAGCAAAAGTCCAGGAGCAGGTGGGACCACCGCCAGTCATGGACTTGTGCATACACTGTTAAGGTAAACATGGACCTTGTACTTTCCTCCACACTGTCCTGATACTGGGCAGCTACTGCCACATGTTATCTTTTAATTGTTCCTCCCAGTATCCCTTGCAATACATCTTAAACCTTCCTGCTCTACCAACCACTGAGAGCTGAAAACAGACTACATACGGAGAGAATGCTGACTCCTGCTCTTGTCACTAGAATCTTGTTTTCCTTTGTTTTCTCTCCTTACCATACCCACCTGTTGTCCTTTATCTTAGTCTGCAGCCTGAGAGTGACCATCTCTAATACAGTCAAGGATTTAGCCCGACTGATGCTGTCAGTGCTACTGCCACAGAAATACATTGTATTAATACAAAACACACAGTAGTTAATACATTAACTACTTTTAATCCACATTAGATTGTTTCATTGCCCCTTTTATAATTGATACACAGAATAAATAGCCTTTTCGTGCAGACTCTGTCAGCATAAATCTTGGACTCAAAACTCTCCGTATGTACAGCCCCATCAATATGCTATTAAAAGCTCACATGGGATCTGTACAGAAATGAGGTGTCTGCAACCAGCTTAGATACACCATCCATGTTTCTGAATCATGAATTATTTGTGACTACTCTGTGACTATGCAGTGGTGCATACAAACTCTTGGATGTAAAGAAGGATGGATACAAAGACCTAATGGCTAGTGGGGGGAAAAGACACATAACAACGGGTTTGAAGAAAGACAGGAATCATGGGATGATAAAGCACAACAAATACAGAAGTGAGACTTCACAGCAGAGTGTCAAAGAAAAAGAGCAGAACATGCAACACAGTACAAAGCAGCAATATCTTTGAAAATCAATTTGATTTTTAAATGTGCCCTAGATATAACATCGTGTAAATTAAAATCCATACTTTCCTGAAAGATGACAGCTGTGGGGCTAAACTGTGAGAAAAAGTTGGGATGATCTGTCCTCACCTGTGCTGTTATCCCATCAGAATGGCTGTTCATCTCAAAGTGGAAAGAAATATCTCCTTTATTTCAATATTAACAGATTCTTAATAGGTACGTTATGGCATATTTCATGTCAATTGATATGCAACACTTGTCTCAGTTACCTTTACAATGGAATTCTCTTTGATATTCTTTGTTTCTCACTACACATCCATAATTAATTGGTTAACTTATTTTTAGGGAAATTATGCACAATCTGCAGTAAAGAATGGTCAAAAAGGACGAGCAGACCTGAAGAACTTTTGTATCACAAAATTTAAGCACATGCCTATGTTCCAAATGCTTCACGTATTGAAAATAGAGAGATCTTTATAAAAATATCTGTGCCTTCAGAGACTTCATAAAACAACAGTGATTAACACACAACAAAAAAATCAGAACTGCCTCATGTCCAGATGAAAGAGAAAGAGATGGGTAACAGCTGATTTGCTACTAAGACATATCAATTATTTTGCATACTTAGTAGAATTTACTACCTTTCTCTTTAGCCATCTCAATACCAAATGCTTGCTCTTAACCAGACACGTAGGTTCTTTCTTTCCATTTTCAGAAATAGTAGGAACTGCCATAGGGCTATATAAAACCCATGTCAGCTCATAGGTAATGACTGGGTTGAGTCACTCTGTGGGGGCTCCCCTTTCTCTTATTGTTAAGGAAAGCCAGCACAGACAAGACACCTGACTAAGATGAGAAAAAATTCTACAAGATGAATCCTTCCTTCTGGGTCTAGAAACTGCGTTGGAAAGTCATCCCAAATGCAACATTTTCTGCATCCTTGTTTGAATAGAAATACTGAGAGAAGCCGTCTTTCTTGTGATGTGTTAACAGTTCTGCATCAGCACCAAGCCTGGTTGATGGTACATAGAGCTAAAAATGAATAAAATCCTCACTAAGTTGTTTTGAATGTTCAGACTGAGTTCACTTTTTCTACTGAGGCTCATGCCACTTCCAGTTTTCCCTCAAAGCATTTGCTTATCCATATATTTATCACACAAATGGTCTTACCTCAGCTGCATCTTGCTGGTCTCTGAAGACGATTGCATTTTTTATAGTTTGGATAAAAAATCCATTCAGTTCCTTTTGTTTCTTGTTTGGCAGAATTCGAAGCAGTGGGATCATTATGAATGGGAAAGAAACTGTAAGAGATTTTAAAGCAGAAAACACTAAGGCAGAGTGTAAAAGCATGTAACATACCCCTCCTTTCATTAATATTACAAATCTCATCAAGTGGGATGCATTATTTTTGTGAAAGCTGTTTTTTCCATTTTCTCTCTCTCTCTTTTTTTTTCTTCCACCCCTATATGTCTTTACAGGGTTTCCTTTTAGAAATTCCATTTTGGCTGGGACTCTCCTGCTGGACAGTTGCCTTCCAAGCTTGCCCTGACTTGCAAGTTGATGCCACAGAGCCAATACAACAAAGGGAAGAATTATTTTCTGTGCCTACTCAAACAATTACATACAGAAGGTGGGGGATCTTGACCCAGTCTAGCAAGTCATGGCACTGATCCATACAACTGTGTGGTAGTCATTCCCATATACAGTTTTTCAATATTTGGATATTAGTTTACTACTTTATTTTGCTTCTCTAAACAGACCAAAGACTCTTAAAGCAGGATGTTACCACAAGGATGGTCTCCAGTCCATCGCCTTTATAGTCAGGAACTAGACACCTGAGTGAAGTCTTGTACTTGAATAAACCCCATGTTAACTCATGAACAGCTTAAGACTAAAAAATCAGTCATCAGAAAACCCCTGTTGCCAACAGGGCACCACAGTGTTGAAATTCAGACCATGTAATTTACCAGCAGAAAGAGACCAACCACTTTCAGGCAATCCAACCCCAAACTCTACACAGCAACTTTCTTTAATGGAGGACACTGTGTTAGAGGCTAGGGACAAATTTTTTTCCCTTCAGGAATTAGTCACAAACCCCACTTTGCAATCAGGCTAAACATTAACTCCAGGACATTTTGAATACACAGCTCCAGAAGGAAACAGTTCAAGTGCTGCTAGTACAGGTGCAATCTGTAATGCCAGCAGGATCAGATGGGCACAGGAAACTTTGCCACTGCGCCACCTGACGCTACTGTGAACGGGTCTAGATAGCAACATGGTAAAAACTTATCAACCTTGATTATGCTGCAGCTTCTTCAGCTATAATTCTTACTGCCATTGTGTTAACAAGGCCTCCATCACCATGAAGCCTTAGTAGCGTTCATGACCTAGAACTAAATCATTTTGTACCCCATTCTTGCATTCCTAGTCTACTCACGTGAAAATAAATGCATTCTCTTAAAGACAGCCTGTGCTGGCACTTACCATCTTTATCCTTTATAGCTATCAGCCAGGCTGCTGATGCTATTTAAATAAGAATTTAGAGGACTTATGCTATCTGCTTATGCTCCTCTACCTCTCTTCTGTTTATTAGCCCACTTTTGTTTATGGGTGGGATTTCAGTCTCTACCAAGTAAAGTGAGTGCACAAAAACTTTGCTCTGATGCTCCCAAGGGCCACACTTTATTTATAAAATATAGATTACGTTGCAGTAATTCTGTTTTAATACAGAAGTGTGGCCCACAGGCTACCCGTCCCAGAAACCTTCCACTTAGATCAAGCTGGAGCACTGCCTTCTGTGACTCTTGGTATCTGGATAAAGTTGCATTAACAGTGACAGGAGATGTAGAGTGTACCATGAAAATCTAGAGGGTACACTTGGACTGTAGGTTGAATTCTGAACACCTCTGAAATAAAGTCCACAATACATCTTCCTGCTCCTGCTTCAGGATGTTCTGCAATTTCAGAATGACTTTCAGAAAATTACCATAAAGGAGTAGACAAAGGTGGACTATACTTACGGATTAGAATAAGAAGAGGCTTAAACAAAGACATTTCAAAGAATGTTCTGCAATTCTTAACAAAGGGGTCATCAGGATTCTTCTGAGAGTCCACCTCAGTACCAAAAGCTACACTACCAACAACATCCAAGGTAAAGCAGTTGTAACACCTGCATTAAGAATGACAAATCATTAGCTACAACTTACATATCCATGAATATCTTGCTTCTACAAACACCACATAACATTAATTTTTGTCTCTGCTTTTCATTTTGTTTTCAGATTTGAGCTTTGGTCACAGATGTTTCCATCAATCAGACAAATGCTGATGTTTAATAATAACAATCACCTCCTCTCCCTCTACAAAGTGAACATTTTCATATAGCTCAATAATTCTACCAATAATTTATATATTAAAAAAGTCCATTTGTTATTATCTAGAAATCTAATGCAACATAAATTCATAACTATTATTTGTAGTATGCACACAAAAGAGTTAATTTCTTTCTCTCTTAAAACTGCAGAAACAACCGTCTCCTATCAGTCCAGTCTGAACTCTCAGTCACAAGAGGTCCTCAGGTAAAATTTCCTATTAAGGATTTCCTTTGTGTTCTTGATAGCTCCTTTCTAATGCAAAATCCTGCTCAAAACTAAGGGGTACTGACACCACATGAAACCTGTATCTCTGCAGAGCGGCACCAAATGCTTTGAGAACTACAAATGATCTGCAGACCTAGGCATAGAAACTTTAGAACTTACTGAATCTCTCCCTACATATCTGGCTATCTATCCAGCTGTCTCACCATCTTTATTTCTAATGGCCCTTAGCAGCTATATTAATTCTGAGATAATGGACGGAGAATGTAAAATATCCTTGCAATTTGATTCTTCTGATCTGTAGTTAAGTCTGCAATGACTGATTTGCTATGTTTTTCTGTAACTGTTCTTTTCTACAAAAGGCTAATATTAAATTCTCTGGTGTTTTAACCTGAGTGAGCATGAATTAAGAGGACAGGACTCAGGCCCAGTATATCCTGTGTATATACTGTGAAGCAGAATACCTCAAACTATGATCCTTGGATCACTGTCGTTCTGAAGACACCAAAGTCGATTTGGAAGATAACAACAATGCTGCAGAGCTAAGTAACTTCTTTGGGTTTTCAACTCTTACACAAAACAAAAAGGCACTATTGGATGTTGAAATGTTAAAAAAGGGGTTCTGCAATAAAACAGTAATTTCAGAAACCCTCAATCATTTACCTCGCCAAGTTATTGGAAAAGCTTAAACACTACATTTTGAGTTGTTGACAAAACACGAAAAGGCTAAAGAAAACTAATGTAAAAGAAGACAGAAGGTTGCAGACAGGGTGTCTACAGTCACAAAATAGCTCCTAAGGCAGTTTTGGAAAACTGCATTGCAATGAGAATCACATTTATATATATCAAACTGGCTGGAATGGTAGTATGATAAAACAACTGGAAGAACGTATTCTGAGATGGTCAACATCATTCATTTCTACTTTCAAAGTCTTTTCCAAAGTGCCTCTTGAGGGGTGAAACCTTATCATGGATCAATAGCTAAAATACCAGGCAAAGAAAAAGGACAAATGGAAAAAAGGGAAAAACCCAGAAGGACTAAAAAGGTCAATTTTCATCAGAGCACTAGGCTAAATGCAATGTATCTCAAAGTTTCATAGGAACTCCTCAGATATTTAACATAAAGAGATCTTTGTGCACACACACACTTGCATGCATGCATGCATGCATGCATATACATTTACTGGACAAGAGATAGATGAATAGTGGCCAAATATCCATTCTTTTAGATGAAAAAAAAAATATTTGTACTGCTCCAGGTTGGGGGAAATCATGAGGAACTTCAGAAGGTGCTGACCAACCTAGCAAATGATGTGTACACAAAATAGTGCCTAACAGAAAGGATACATTTGAACTATTCATACACCATACAGAGGTTCTAGAAGAATTGTATCTGCTCAGAGAAGGGGCTAGGCAGTATTGTGAACAGCTCAGTGAAGATCTCTGCTGAAAGAGCAACAAAAAAAGATAATAGGATCTTAAATGCATAACAAATGGGAGAAAGCACAGTATGGAAAATATTAAAGTGTCATTTTATAAATCAATGGTGCATTCTCATCTGGAGTACTGATCTCATCGTTTCACAAAAGGCTAGCGTGCCATTAGACAGGGTTAGGAAGAATGTGGTAAGAATGTGATTAAGTGCTCAAAAATACTCATACAAAAAAAAAAAAAGAAAGTGATGGACTAGAGGGATTTGATACTAGATCAATTTCTGTATTTGCACATTATTGGCAGACAGTAGAGAGCAGACTGGACAGGGACTGGTGCAGCTTTCCTTTCTGCTTCCAGCTGTTTAAACTTCATTAAACAACATCTAGAAATACATTAGATGCTTTCCCAAAATTACTTTTCAAGTATGCAATGGCTCCCCCCATGAAGAAAAGGCATCTATCAGACACATCCTCTATCCTATGATCTCCACTTATAAAAGCATGAGAAAAAAATAAATCTTGTTATACATACAGTAAGTGAATATTTAGAATAACTGCTGCTATTGACTTTTTTTTTTTTAAGCTGCTACTCATTTCTGGTATGTTGAACGTACCTCTGAATATCAAAAGCTTTGCCAGAATCTGCATAGATTTTCAAGTTACTCAGCAGAACATCGCAGGCCTGGTTTATTAGCGGTGTCATCTAGAAAGGAACGCATTCTATTGTGAAAACTGTTAAAGTGTAAAATAAATAATGATAATAAACAAATCACTTATTCTAAATTAGTTTTATCTACTAGACGGGATGGAGCTTTCAGGACCCTCTGTAGGCGTGGCCAGGCACTTTAGCACAAGTGAGATGAAATGTTAGGATTGCCTGTTAGAAGTAAACCTACACATTACAGGGATGCCGTTCCCCAGCTCTGGGCCTAAATTCAAGAGGCCCTGTTGCTTACCTGACCTTTGGTTCTTGTCCACCTATGTCTGTATACACAGACAGTGACCAAGCAAAGACATTCTTCTCTTTTTTTAATCATTCCCTGTCCCAGCTGATGATCTATCGCAATCCATATTTACAGGACATTACATTTAAGCTACATACACTCCAGAGCAGAAGGAATAACATTTTCTGTGGTCCCAAAGTCTTATAAAGATATCATCACCAGAGGCCCAGTATTTCCATCCTGCTGTCCCTCAGTTTGAGGGATATAAGGCATACATTGGGAAAGCACCGTGTGTATCACTACAGTTTGCTGAGGGAAAAGTGCTGCCGTTACCTGAGGAGAGGGTTGTCTGGAGTGGCAACCGTCATCAAGTGGACACACGTGAATTTGTTCAGCTAGCAGCTCTTTCCGGTCATTGACCAGTGATGGTCAGGTAGACCTACTCACAACCTGTCTGTGGCTAACAGTGAAATAGTCTCCTCTTTAGCCCTTCATGGAAACCAGACACAGGCAACCATCAAGAACTCCTTAAAGTATCTCTGTAACTCTTTTCATATGAAAGGCATCAGACACTTGCCTTGATTACACCTTCAAGGGGGGCAGAGGAAGGTGCTGACTGCTACTTTGAGTTAGGTCATAGCAGCAATACAGCTATTACCCTAATGGCGTTATTTGCTGTGACTCTTCCTCCACAGCGACTGCTGAGAGATCCTCCTACAGTTTAATACCCCCGTCTTGCCTCAACAGTTATGCCAAGCATTAGCAGACATATGCACAGCAACCCATCTTTCCTTCCTGAGCAACCTCCTTCAGCATACGGATGTCAACAAACATGAGAACAGACTTGTCCTACTACTCTGACATTCTTGTTACCAAAAAAGACTTACTGCAGCCTCTCAGCACACTCTGAAAGCTATGCAGGCTGCCCAGCCAAGTCCATTTTGCTTGGCACTTCTACCTCTGTGAAACTGGCATAACACTTCGTGCACAGGCACACTGCCATCCCAACACATGGGCAAGACTATATGCAGTCAAAAGGGCAACGTGGGAGCATCCAACGTTTTCCAAAGGCAGAAGTCTGAGTCAAGAATGTGTCTAGCTGCTCTCAAAGTCCTGTACCTATACGGGACAGAGCAGGTTGTTGCTCTTTCAGTTCAAAGCTGGATTGATTTGGGCTGTGCAACAGAAGTCTCACAGAACAATTCTGAAGCCAGATTAGTATTCTGTAAAAGCAGCTGGTATATGTTTGGGAGCTGCACACCATGTTATGTGGCAGTTTTCTGCCCCTTTTGGCTTTCTAAAGAAGGTCCCCTGCAGCGGGCTTCTTCTCAAATGGTTCAACAAAATTAACACATTTCTGTTCAACAGATCGAACCAGGGTGAAATGCTTTATAATCTCTGGGTCCAGCCCTTCCAATGAACTGAGCCAGTCAAGGAGAACAAAATGAAAATCCATATTTTAACAGGTATGATGTTTTCTAAACAGATGGTGATCATTTCAGGTTTTTCCTTTTATTGCCTTATTTTCTCTTTTATTCTGCAGCACATCACCAGACCTGAAACCACCCAGCTGGCTGCTATTGCTTTCCAACAGCTGGCAGGGATGGCAGGGGCACATACGCCTGGCCAGGGCATCTCGCAGCACCTCTGAACTTTCCACATTCCACCAGCCTTTCAAAATACCCTTGCAATTTATTTCTAGACAAAAGATATTTTTATTAGCAAATCTAAACAGGAAAATGGGGAGTGGGGCACATGGATTTGATTTATTGTTAGCATTATAGGACAGAGTCATATCAATGAGACAATTATTTGCATATGAAAACTACGGGGGATATCTACTTAGGAATCCTGGGTTTGGGTTTGGGTTTTTATTCCCCTGGGGAACATAAATTACTCCAAGATTGCCAACTACAAAGACCACAGACTGAAATGTACTCAAGTCCCTTAATACTTTAAACTCTTTGTTCAATCATCAAGAAAAATAAAATAGTGTTGCGGGAGGTGAACTACACCAAACTTTGAAAACAGGCACAGTAACAGACATGTTGATCTGCACTGCCTTGGGTATCGCTAACTTCCTATACATTATCATTTGCCAGTCAGAACATAAAAGCTGCATAACCTGCCTGAGATTCAGTTCTTGGTGGGTAAACAAACCCCAGCTGCTCTGTGTTCAGATTGGCTGAGAATAACAGGATGAAGAAAAATCTAAACAATATGGTCCCTGTAAATATTTGATCTGCCAGTTATCTAATAGCAAGAGTAGCCCAGAGTCCAAATTTCTTTCTTTTGCCAAAGAAGAGCATTTGGGGTTAGGGTTTTCGTGATGCCAGGGGCTTTGCTGTATAAATCCTGCCAATATGCTATTTGGCACATAACGTCAATTAGTTTCCGATTCTGCGTATGCACAGTGCATGGGGATGTTTGCACTGTTCAAAGGCATCGGAGTCACGTTCCTCTAGTCAGATGTGGACCTCAGTATTTACTATGATTATCCCCCTTATTCTTAGCACCCAAACTATAAAGTAGAAGCCTGGACTGTATTCACTGTAGACAGACACACCAGAGACTTTTAGTGTTCACATATAGTACAGCAAGGTCATGGCAGGCCTCTTGTCCCACAAATGGGATGAAATATGAGGAAAGGAGGAGGAAAAAAAGATACAACCTCAGTGTAAGAATCTCTTCTGTTCCAGATTTCAAGTCACTGACTAAAACCAGGAAAAGAGCAGAGGTGTGTTTCCATCACTTCACAGTGGGGCCCTGCTATTCACGGGCACAACTTACTGAAGAGGGCAACTCAGGCAGACACTGACTCGTGGCTCAAGGATATGCACGTTTCACATCTCAGCTCTTAAGTTAGTGATTTGCCTCATCTCAGGTGAGTGCACTTGCTTTGCTGAATAGCAATAGCAACTTCCAGAGACTCTTCCGAAATGCCTCTGACCACTGTGCAAGAGTAGAGAGAAAATCAAGGAAATCTCAACGGCTGCACTATTAGATCCTATGTCCTAGTGGGGTCTGGAAGATCTACATGCCTGAGACTGACACTAGAGGATTTTCTTGCACTGTTCTGTCATGTTATCACAAATTCTGCTTTGTGTCTCCCTTCATTTGAAAGAAAATGCCATAACACAAACTCCACTTCACAGGTTATTTAGGACAATGTTACATTATGCTGCACTCTCTGCCTTAATTTTTGTGTTCTGTTTTGTTTTAATAGTTAGTTAATAGAGGAGAGGATTCCCAGCATACTGATAAGAGATGACAAGAGTACTGCAGCACCATCAGAATAAATAAAAATCAATAGGTTTTCTGCTGGTGCTGGCTGTAAAAGAGAGCAAAGCTATTTATCAAGCCTGACAAGGGGTCCAGAACTGCAGAATCATCACAGGCACCACAGCAAAAAGGAGAGAAACTAAATAAGAAATACTAAATAGGGAATCAAGATCAGTACAGCAAGATCACTAACATATCAGCTTGTTTCAATACGTAATAGCTGAGGAGAGCATGACAGGAACACAGGAACTACATCTTTTACTTGAGGACCTCCAGCTATATTACTTCACAAATTCCTCATGCATTACACCTTGGATCAACTTTCAGTGGTTGGTAATATTCCCATTTAACAGATGAAAGGTGTTTCATGAACAGCGAATTTAAGCAGCTTCTACCAGATCACACTGAGGCAGCCAGTGGCAAAGCTGGAAGTGAAACTTGGTTCTCCTGCTTCCTATCTCTCCTTTCTCATTCTCAGTGCTCTCACAGCAATGGCACTGTGGAGTCTATTCAGGGGTATCATTGGGAAGAGCTTATTATCAGATCTGCTACCAACCCCAGTGGCATCTCATGTGGGTTGAGACTACTAAATCTTACTGCAGGATCAAGCCTAAAAGTCTGTTGACTTATGCTATGCTCACCATTACAGTAGTTGAATTTAATGTTATCTGGAGCCAAAGCTTCCTTCAGCTGGAGTGGATTGGTTTATTAATCTTTGCATACACATTTGAAAAAGAAAATTAGAAAGGGAGAACACAGAATATGGAACTCCGTAAGAACAACAGGGAAGCAGAGCACAGCTTTTAAAGAGAGAAATTGAGGGGACAGAGAGCAAAAACAGAAGATGCTAGAAAATTCTGAAAAAATGTTAGGAAATCAATTCTCTTCATGCAAGCAGCAATCACTGCACTGGTTCCCCAGCAGCTCTATAACCTCTGGTTTCAATTAATTGCTCATAACTTTGCGAACTTCTGGGATCAACTTTTCCTCATTTGGTGACCAGCCCTTGGAGACATTTGCCACACTGAGGTGAAACTCCTCACGCTTAGCGAACTTCTCAGAGACACAACACTAATACCATGGAGACTAAAGGGCAAAGTACACCTCCATCCCCAGCCACAGCAGCTAGATGTCTCTGTGGGGCATTACAGTTCAAATCCTAGCAAAATATATTGTCTCTGCCTTGGGTTTTGTCCCATAGCAGGCAGCTCAAAGAGTGGATGACCAGCTTCTTGTTATTGCTAGTACCGAAGCTGTCTTCTAGCCTCATAGTAGATGCTTGTGTTTCTGAAATGGAGATATCAGGAGTCTATATCCAACTCTGGCTCTCTGCGCATCATTTGTCTGAAGGGATTGCTATGGGGAGCACACAGAGTTGTTAACATTTATAGCTCTGTCACAGGCTAATAGCTCCCAGTTCTCTTAGAGCATCCAGACAGACAAGTCCATGTTCAGAGCAGAGCTGAGGGCTGCAGCGCTCGGGGGGAACCACTCTCCAGAGCCACTCTGGCGTTATGCGGTCTCCCCACTAGTGCTGGAGCGTTTGCATAGGGGAATGAAGGCAAGGTAGACATCCTGGGTGAACAGACAGGAAGACTGTGGTGTGTTTTTTTGGAGTTCAGATCTCTGTGGCAACGGAATCAGTGTCCTAGGAGAAGAAATGAGGTATGTGTCTAGCAGTGTTTATAAATATGTATTAAACAACAAAACCAGGTTCTTATGCAATAAATTCATAGCAAAAGTAACTCATTTGTAATTCCTTTGGGTTAGAGAGGAAGAGTTTATTATAAAAAAGATGCCTTCTACATAATCGTGAATACTCTGTAGTATGGCCAATACTAGAACACAGTATTTCTATTTCCATGCTGCTGTAGAGGTTCTGATTGAGTACTAAATATGGGAGAGTTAAAAAGTGAGATCATAATTAATGAGCATCGATTTCCTTTGAGAAGTGTTGGTATGGCTTCTAAATTAAGCAACAGCAAGAGAAGCATACGAGCGAGGAGTTAAGTTGCATTAACTTCAAATCCCAGAACTATTCATCTATTTGGGTTGAAAGTGAAATGCAAGGCTGAGGTGTACATCCATTCCAAAGAAGTTCTGAAGCTAACACGGACTTATTGCCAGCATTTCTCTGGGCAGGGACAGATGGTCTTCTGCTGAAGACACGAGACAGAGGAACAAAGTTGGGCCTTTTAGAGAGACCTTTCTCTCTCTCCTTGTTTCCCCACTTTCTGTAGACTGGGAGGAGAAAATTACAATTTCTGGGTAACTTGGAGCCTACACCCCTTATACAGAGTCTGGAAGAGGCAGCACAGGGAAAGCTGACCATCAAGCTACACATAAGGATTGCAGTTTCCGCCTGTGGGATGGGTACAAGGTGCTAGCTGGCCCTCCATTTTACGTTCTACCACCACCTCCTCTGGCACTGCAGCTCCACCACCAAGCAGCGCAAGGTGAGCAACGTGACTTCTCCTCCCACCGCGGTTTCACGAGTCAAAGCCCGCAAGCCTGTGTCCTCCCGGCCCCAAAGCAGGACGTGCAGGGCCTCCGCCTGCTCGCCCTCACCCCTCTCTGCCGGAGCCGGCAGAGGTTGCTCTGCGCAAACCGAGGGGAGCGCGGCTTTATCTTTTGTTAGTTCACCAGCAAAGAGCCGAAGCTTTGCCGATGACCTGCAGTAAGGCAGATTAATTTCAGCTCGGAAAATGCAAAACTCTCCTCTCCCGCCACACCATTAGCGACTAATCGCTTGAATATTTAAAAATCCTCGCGTCTATAAAATTCCGCGATGGAGCCGGTGACAGAGCAAATGTCGAGGCGCATAACCAATGATATTGTCAGTTGTGATTAATCAGCATCTCCACCAGGCTTGCGGCCAATTAGAATTTACCATAATAAGGAGGTGACAGCCGGCGTTGCTAAGCGACCGCTGTCTATAGAGCCGAAAGAGCCAGACACATTTAGATGTTACTGTGGATTTCGACAGCGGCATGTCAAAACAACACAAGCGTCTGCCCAGTGGAAAATTTTACAGCCGAGGACTGGGCACCGGAGTGAGGCATGCTTCCTTTTCTGAATAAAATACATAAAGAGCTGGTGGTTTGCTGGTTATTATTATTATTTTTTTTTTCCCTTGAAAGAAGACTTTAGCCAGTCAATCATTTATCTGCATTTAATTAAGAGATATCGTGTCACTGGAATAGAACTTTGTTACTGGATAATGGGTTCCCATGGTTAAGTAAATGCTGAGACATTTATAGGAAATTAGCAGCAGGTCAGCACGGAGACATTTATTTTCAGTCAGAGGTATTTATCTGGCAATGACATTCTGTTCCAGTGACTTATTTTATTATAAGAAAGGATTAAAGAATAAAAGAAGGAGGAGGGAAGGAGATGGAGAAATGAAAATAGACTGACAGCAGTTCCCGTGTTAACGTGAGAGCTGCTGACTCTGCAAATAATGAAAAGCTATGCTCCAGTTGGGAGCAATAACCTTTTCTGTACTTTAGCTTACTCCTAAAAAGGCTGGGGTAAGGCTCTTTTTTTGACTTTGCTACACTTTTATGGACAAACTGGCTTACATAGAGAAAGACAGAGGATCATATCTTCAGATGAGCTATTCCGATTTACACCAGTCTATGACCTGAACCACACTGTACACGCTCTCTACTGGACATGCTATTAAGATCTAAATAAACTGGCAAAGAGTAGTAGACTTTTTTAATCTATCCTTAATATGGAACTACATAAGTAGATACTCACACAAAAGAAAACAATTATGTCTTCTAAATTAGGAAAGAAACACTGCCTATAGCTTACCTCTTTCAGTTTGGTATCGCTGAAGGCTGGGGTCAGCAGGCTCCGGACATACTTCCATCTGTCATCACGAAGACAAAGGATGCTGTCAAGCATTGGCTTGGAAATCAAGTTCGGCTTCTAAGTTAAGAGAAAACATGATTCAGTTTTAACACAAATGCAAGTAGAGCTACTTGAGGTTCTGGAACTTGGTAAGATTGGCCATGAATGGCATTGCATCGCTGTCCCATGATGAGAGGGGTTCAAATAAGTCCTGAACACCAAGATAAATATGGATGAGGCTAGAGAAAATTTTCTTTTTGCTGCCTGCATTTCCTCTTGGGCTTGTAAGAGCCCTGGGTCAGTCCACCAGCTCCTTACTCAGACTGTTCTGGTTCTGTCGTTTCCGATGTTCTCCTGTGATTGCCAGCTCTCCTTTGCTGAACCTTGATTTCTTTTCTCCCTTTGTAAGGTGACTAGCAAGAGGACTTGTCAACACTCCTTCTCTGTGTGACATGAGTGCCAACGCACTGCACGCGGGTGTCGGTGGGGGACACGATTTCTGGTGACAGCTGGTATGTCAGACTGTTACATGCATTTTCAAAGTCTTCAGAAAATATGTTGATTAGAAAGCAAGTTCTAGTCCTTACTCTGTCTGTAAGGAACACTCTTATGGAATTTTGCCCAGCTAAGATGTTCTGGCTTGGCACTCTCATGGCTTCAGCACTTGGTCAAGCATATCAGTAGTTTAAAGCACTGCCCCAAGAAGTTCTGTACCAAGGTGACTGCTACAGATTTGCCAAATTTTAAGAAATCCCTTTCCACAGAATAGTGATATTCACCATGGAGTAAAAGGATTTTAAAAAGAGAGAGAGAGAGAGAGAGAGGAACCATGTCAGAAAACAACATAATTACATCTGGAAGAGGCCTCAGGAAATGTGCAGCACCATAGCAAAATGTACTGCAACTTATATTATTGCTAGAGTATATTTTCCTAATTGTTCTTGAAGGCCTCCAAAAAGGGAGATTCAATAACCTCACCAGGCAAACTATTTGAAAATCAGACTACTCTTACCATGGCAGCACCAGCTCTCTTGCTGGAACTTATGGTCTTTAGTGTTAGTGTTATCACAGGCATAGAAAATGGGTTATTCTCTCCCTCTCTCCAGCAGCCCATATTGAAAAAGACTGTAACAGTCACTAATCACATTGCTGCTATCTACCTCCAATAACACCAATTCACTCAATACAAACTTATCAGCCATGTTTTTTGGGACCATTTGCTCAGTCTCATTTCTCTCCTTTGCATACTCTTGTACACAATTTACATCTTTCTCAAGGTATAGTCTGCTGAGGCTTGATGTGCTACTCTAGCCAAGGAAGGATTTTTTTTATATATATCCTGCAGTTTATATTCCTCTCTATTCACTCCTGAATACTACATACCACAGCATGACACTGTTGACTCATGTCCTGGCTTGTGGTTTACTGCAACTCTCAGACTTTTTCTCTGAATAACTGCTCCCTAGGAAGTTATTCCCCAACCTTTGTCTATGAAGTTGGTTACTCCTAAGAGTGGTATATAGAACATGTCCCTATTGAATTGTGACCGTTCTTTTTATGATTACTTCTCTGACTGATCAAGACCACTTTGAATTGCAGCCCTCTCTTTCATAGTGCCTTTCATCCTTCCCAGCTTAGAGCCTTCTATACATTGTTATCGCACTCAATGCCACCACCATCTAAACCATTAACAAAAGTACTGAATAGCACTTGCAAAGCAGCCACCTCTGGGATCCCCCATGCTAATTCTGACAGTGGACTGTCCCTAAACACTTTCCAAGTCATCCTCAATCAGTATTTCAGTACAATACGTACAGCCATTTCCTCCAGACAAAGCATCCTTAAGTGGGGCTAAGAGGTGTACACTGCAGTGTAGATACCAGGCTGTAAAGAGACTCTCACTTGTGCATGTGAGATCTGGCACCCAGACACCTGCCCACCTACCCAGGGTAGCAGCGGCAGTACAGTCCCCCATATTAACAGCAGCAGCAGAGTCCCTGTACTAGGAAAGACTCAAGCAAACCAAAAAACACACGTTGGCCTTCCCAATGTCACCCATTGATCCCTTTCACCCCCTAACACTTTCCTCAGTCTTCCCTTCATTACTAATGTGCATAAAGAACTTGTTCTTCCCACCTGTTACACACTGGGATACCTACATTTCATTTTATGCCTCGAGACTTTTGATTTTGTCCCTACATGCTCTTCTTTCATCCTTGTTCTTGGAAATTTGACCTACTTCCCACTTCCCAGAAGTAAAAAAACTTCTTCTCTTTAGGGGCAATGAAATGATCATGATTTAGCTGCACTGGTCTTCTACTGCTCATCCTTAACTTTCCTCCGTATTGGAAGAGTTTGCACTTAATATCTTTTCTTTAAGAAGCTGCCAGCTTTCCTTAACACCTTTTTCCTTCACACTTGCCAGGAATCTTGCTACACTGCATAAGCTTTTAAAATGCAGAAGTCCACTTTATAGTGTAAGCAGGCTAATGGGATAGTTTTAAATACTCAGCAACACCACTCAGTGTAGTAAACTAATGTCACTGAGCTGACACTACAGACTGGCTTTGAGCAAAGATGAGCTGTTTTCAAGAGGAAGAGTATGCAATGGGATACTAAGCTGCAGGAAGACACTGAGTCAGGTACTCTCAGCAGATGACTACCGTAAGATAAAATATGGATGCATTTTTAATGTATACATAGACCATCCTATTTCATGCGAAAAATAAGGAAAATTTGGGACAGTCTGTCAAAGCTGAAGTGATTTGGACTGTTTTCTCTGAGTATTCTCTTTCAGTAAATTATCTGTTTTCTAACTTGTCAGTAGGTATCTGTTCTAAGGATCAGAGGTGCAGCTAGAGAGACCATCACTCACTGGAGCTCTGTCTCATTTGTTACAGATGTTCAAAGGCATAGCAGAGTCAGAAGAGAGAGCCTCCAGATTATAGAAATGAGCATTATCCTTGGAGAAAGTACTGTATGCAAGCCTCTGCCCCACACTTCTTATATAAAGTTAGAGAAGCCCTTTACACTAAATTTTGGCTCAGCTGGTCATTAAATAAGTATTCCTCATTTCTTTGGTTTCAAGCCCAGAAGCCCAGATCACAGAGTCCCTGAGCACTTACTGATGCCACTGAAATCAACAACAGAGAATATGATTTGATCACACAAAATACATTGCTCCAAGAGATTAGGTCATCAAACTGGGCCCCCCAAATTAGCAAACACTCTTGGATGTGTGCTTCAACCTCCAGCCTTCACTCCTGATTTATGAAGTGGAGATATCACAGTACCTCTGCTGAACTGCTACTGATACATTAACATTTCTGAAGCACTCAGAAACTACAGTGAAAGAACAGAGTAACAATTCCCACAAGGAAATGACTGATTTGTCTTGCAAGCAAGGTTTGAATAGTGCCCAGAAAAAAAGAAAGGGGGGGGAAAAAATGATAGGGCAACACTTAGAAAAGTATTTTGCATCCACTTCTAAATTGAAGGCTGCCCAGTCTGTGCACTCTATAAGACAAATCTCCTCTGGAAGACAAGGCTCCACTTAGATAATAACAGATGGGATATAAATCTGACTGCATTTGACTTGAAAGCAAAACCCCTTCCTAAAACCAAACATTCACCCTAAAAAATGCTCCTAATTGCATAAAGACTGTATATACTGCATTCGCAGAAAGGGGCCCTGTTACTGAACAGAAAGCCTGTTAACTATAACGCTGTAACTATGACACTAACCATAGCATTGCCTTTTTAGCACTCTACTTTATGTCAGCAATGCTCACTTAGCATATTTTTAGTGTGTATAGCATTATACACATTTAAACACTGCAAGGAAAGAGAGACAACTTTGGCCATAAATTATTTTACTCTGTCTCTTTAAATTGGATACACAAAAACATGTTTGTGTTTATTGGAATAGCATCAGTGTGACTGACAGTGTATAGCAGACTTCACTTCTCAGGTTTTTCTTATCATTTCTGCAAACACTTTTCTCCTAATTGCATAACCTCTGTTGCAGGTTCATATAGCAGGAAAGAAAATGAATTTGGTATGAGAATCAGCCTGAAGTATCTTAGTGGAAGATGAAGTGTCACCTTGCTCCGAATGGACAAAGTACTAGCTGTATCTGAGAATTCTTGATCCTACAAAAATCACTAAAATAAATTACCATGGAAGGCAGCTGAAATATTTTCAGGGGTGGGATTTTGGTTTTTAGGCAAGGAAGGAGGTTGCTTTTAAGTCAAATGCAATCAGATTCATATTCCATCTGGCATTATCTAAATACCCAACAACAGCTCTGCGCTTCCTTCTCCTGTGTAATCAACCATTTCTGACCGTGGTACAGTAATGCTGCATGAAAACTACTGGCAGCATGGCAATCTGCTGCAGCATACCTGCACAATGCTACTGAATTCCCACAATCGCAGACACGCCATGAGAAATAACAAAGAAAATCAGAGGAATTTGCTTCCAAAGGGATTCTTGAAAGACCACTGCTTTTAAAACAGAAAGCAAATGTTTGCAGATGAGCAGCATCTTTGCAACTGATGCAAGAATTCCCTTCCCATTAAAGTGTTCCTTAGGCTGACCCTTCAGACCCACTTATTGGCTTGTTCGTCCCCGAGTCAATTTGGCTTGCTGTATATTACTAAATAATTCAAGCCAGCAACTATTTTCTGGCTCTGAGGCCAAGTGGTACAGCACGCCTCCTGTCCCCAAGGTTAAATCACTTTCCCAAAGAGAATGGCCGTATCCAAACTGCTTATTGGTAGCAGCGCATGTTAATCTCCTGAACTGTGCCCAGACTGTGTCTGGGGGAGGACTAATCAATACAGGACAAAACCATGCTAAGAAGTGCGTCAGTATGGACATCTGTAGGACCTACTCATGCACTAATATCCTGGCACTGTTTTTTTTCATAACTATAGCCTTGTGTGATTTAAAAATCATTTTCTCCTTTTCTGAGTTTGTCACTCACAGGCTAGGCTGAATCATGGGCAGCCAGCAATGACTGCCTGAAGCAGCAGGAAGGGTAGCAGCACCATGATGGTCCCTCAGAAACCTCCTCAGCTTTCTCCCTTTGGTAGAAAAATAAGGGATGAAGGTTTGCAACCAGTAGAAGAAGGTTAATGCAGCCATGCATCTTAAGATATCCTGGAGAAGTGAATCTTCAAAAGTACCTAAAGGGCATCTCTGAAGACCCTTAAGAACCTACTAGCTCCAAAGCCTAATATATAAATCGTTCACCTCCATAGAAACAGCTGCTCATCTACTCCATGGCCTTTGACAACACAGCAAGAAATGAAAATGTAAAATGCAATCTCAGAAACTTTATCTTAGTCTTAACCATAGTCTAGTGCTCTCAGGTTGAAAACCAACCCAAAATGACCTACTTCTGCTGGAACCAACACTCAGTTCTGAAGTCCATGTGAGATTCAGACAAGGAGCTAAGCTGTACAGCACCCCAAATCCCAAATCCTAACAGGAAACCCAACACTAATTCTGGCATTAGTCATACGTAGCAAACATTTGCCTTCATGCAGGTATTCAGCTTTCTCCTAGCCCTGTAGGCTTGCAGAATCCAACTATAAATGGAATCCCATACCCACACTACTCTGAAACTCTAGCCCTGGTAACAACCCTACAACCTATGCTGACAAGAGCCATTTGCTCCTCTCACCTCCAGCCTTTGTTCACAGGCATTGCAGTATTCAGGGGTAAGTCCAGCTGTAGGTCCCCCTAGCCCCTCCTCTTCCCTCTCTGGGACAATTTTGGTGTGTTTTGGGTTCCCAATGCAAAGTGTAGTCCATCTCCCAGCCCTCAGACGTGCCATGCAGTATCTGTGATAGCTCTAGGACTAACAGGGTTGGGCTTTCTCCCCCTGGGTGACCTCCAGAAGCCCCCCACAGGAACGAGCAGGCAGCAGGGCTGCCACACCACTGGGTTGGTTTGTTCATGTTTTTATTTTCAAGGAGGGTTGCCGTCCTTCTCTTGCTGAAAGCACACTTGTGATTAGGCATTGCCATCCTGTTTAAGAAACTGCATTTTAAAATTGAATTTAATGAGAAATCAGAGAGAAAGTTTGTACCATGAGGACAAGTCTCTATCCACACCCCTCAGAAATGAATTATTTGTAAAGTCTTTTCATAAATTACTTCTTCAGCCCCCCTTGTACTTGATTGACAGGTCACCACCACCAGTTCAGCCAGCAGGTGGAACCAGTAAGCCCATGAACTGCTCAGACAGTATTTCATCCAGGTAGTGGCAGTGGCATGACACTTAAGGATCAACACAGCACCTCCTCTTAAAAACATAATATTAAAAAAACAAAAAAGAAAAAAAAGAAAATCAGAAAAAAAAAGATCTAAGAGTTCTCTCTTACCAAGCCTGCAGTAAATGCATCATGAAAATGGGATTGCAGAAGATTCCTCCATATATTAGCCTAAAAACTTCGCCCTGGTAAACTGATATTTCCTTCAAACTTGCTTGGCGTTTTGTAAGAGAAAAAGTCATGCTCAGCTCTCCCTGCATTCCTGACATTGAAAAATATATTGTGACTGTCGGTTGAACCAGGAGAGCACAGTGTTACATGCTATTAAAAAACAAAACAAAACAAAACAGAGTCATTTTATGTCGTATACTGTAGTTCATTACCACGTCCATCTATCAGGTTCCTGCTTACACAGACATACTAGACTTGCATCACTTTCCACAAATCATCAGATTTTCTCGTAGCTGGAGAAAGACTCAGCTCCCCTCCCAAAGATCACAGCCTCCATGGAGGGCAAAGGCCCGGCACTGCCCGGCACTTAGCACCATGCCCTGGTGCAGAGACAACTGGGTCCCTCCCACCCCTCTGCTCTGTCTGGAGAGGCCTTCCACCCATGTAACACCAGAAGTGGTGGCTACACACAGGTGTGGTGTCTCCCCAGGTAGGCTCACTCTTCATCTGCCTTTCCAAAACTCTGTACCCAAATTCTGAGAAGCCACACACCACATGCTGCAGCTTGTGGGTGACTGAACTCAGTCCCTCCTTGCCCACTACAGCTGTGCACACACACGCTTTTTCACGTACATTTTCTCAAAAGCCACCCCAGGCCATCATTAATTCTACTGAAAGTCTATTGCACTTTTTCCCCCCTTATCAAAGTCTATTTAAAACTAGTCTGAGTTTAGTATCTCTGATTTAGGAGGTCATCTTCACAGAATCACAGAACCATTTAGGTTGGAAAAGACCTCCAAGGTCACCTAGTCCACCCTATGACCTAACACTACTAAGTCCTCCACTAAACCATATCACTAAGTTCTACATCTAAACGTCTTTTGAATCCCTCCAGGGATGGTGACTCAACCACTTCCCTGGGCAGCCTGTTCCAATGCCTCACAACCCTTTCAGTAAAGAATTTTTTCCTAATATCCAACCTAAACCTCCCCTGGCGCAACTTTAGCCCATTCCCCCTCCTCCTATCACCTGGCACATGGGAGAATAGGCCAATTGGTTGGAAAAAAAAAAAAAAATCACCAAACTGACTCTGAAAAGTTTGTGTTGCTTTGCAATTTTATAAAAGTGTCTAGTAAGCATTTTTAGCTCAATTTGAAACCGATATGCTTGTGGAGAAGGGGAGAAAATATCCATGTATTATGTATTTATTAGGCTTTTAGGTTCTCCTTAGTCATTAAATGACTTCAAAAGAGTGTTACAAGGTAGAATTGGTTGCAGTGATTGTAGCAATTGTCTTCCACTCTACTGTACAGATTAGACTATACAAAAAGGCATCTCTGAGCCCGTTCCTTTGTTGTCAAGTTAGGATTTTCAACAACTGACTAATGGCTACTGTTCATCATTACTCATTGGAAAAATGGCACAGCCAAGACCAGCTTACAAGTAAATACTGGCATTTTTCCTTTCTGTGGCAAACTGCCTGGAAACATCTGTTCTTGTCTTTGCAAACATTCTCTTAAGTCATGGTTTTGTCAATAGAAACCAAAGCGAGTCATTGCTATGAGGCAAATATAACCATTCGTAAATGCTAAAATAAACACATATGGCCTCCTGCAGTCTGACCTAGACCGGTGCGAGACACACATCATTCCATTTGTTGGTGTAAACAAGACCAAAATTAAGTCCACACCTTCATCAGTTTGCATATGGAGGTCAGTTTGGATATTTGGGGTTAAAACAGTCCAAGAAAAAAGTATTTACTGTTAATTGATTAGGAGTTTTTATATTATAAACAAATTCCGGTTGTACTAGAGAACCTGTGCTCTATACTTAGTTTCTGCTGTGCTGAGAAACAGTTTTTAAACATAATGTTTAAATCTACTTTCCAGCTGACGTAACTGGACTATTTAGTGTTGGATAAAGTCATAAGATTATTAAAGCCTCTCTGTTTATGCAGAATTTTCCTAGAGGAAAGGCTGAGGACTGAAAGTTTCCTTTTACAGATTGTAAGGTGAATTGGGAGAAAAATAGCTCCCAATAACTTTTGCTGCAGATATATTCCCAGGTTTTCCATCATTAGCGTACAGAGAAATTGCAGGTGATGCCCATAGGAAGTCAGGCTAGATCTTTGTGATATCGAAACATCATATTCTTTAATCTGCTCATTCAGGGACATCTTTCTATAATCTGCTTATTCAAGGACATCTCTGCAGCACCGCTGGAGATTCTGGAGAATACCAAGACAGATTTTAAGTATTACCCAACCTCCCATTACTTGTCCTCTAGGCTGCTGATGCCTGTCAAATGTCTTGGGTCTGCAGTTAGATACCTCAGAACTGGATTCACCAAAACTGAGCACAGAGTTGTCCAAACTGCCGTGACAGCAATGCAGGAAGAACCTTACACTTCCCTAGGGCCTTGCCACCTCTCTCCTCATTGACATCATAACACAACATGGTCCAGAAGAGAGGCCACCACATCCGTGATCAGGGACTACTCCCTTTCTTTGACCTGAAAAGTAAAGGAAGTCATGGTGGTGACTCCTTTTCATATCATCACTGAGGGAACTCAACTCACACACAGGAGAAAAAGTTGTAATTCCTTCCTGTGCATAGAGATGAGAAGAAAGGTAAAGAAAAAGACTAATGAAGAAGGAATGAACCATCACAGCAGGAGTATAGGTGAGGGGAAGGTATGGGGAGGGACACTCCTAAACCCTCCTGTCCTTTCCAGGGAATACTTAGGAATGAACTGAGACTGGAATTAGAGCACTCGTTCTCCTTGTGAAACGGGCTTCCGTCCCAGTTTCTCTCCAAGGTCTGTGTATATAAAAACTATCTTTAGATAAAGATATGTGAGTAATATTTTGCAGTAGTATCTGAAACCTTGGCTTCCCTGCTTCAGATGACTGCCCTATTAGGCTGAAGAGATTCACTCACTTTTCCACCAGAAATGCCAAGGACTGCACAGAAAATGGAATAGCTTCCACCTGGAAAGCTGCAAGTGCATCTTCCCCAATAATCACCTATAGGTTGCTAGGTAGGGCACTTCCCAGAGAGATGAGATGGGCACCTTGGCAAGATTTCCAGCAGAGAATAGCATGAAAACCTTTTTCTTGCACTCTGGGCAGCTCCCCTTGTCACTGGGGATTGCACAGAAGGGGCCCCGTGTCACTGCCTTCTCTTGCGACTCAAAGGAAGTTGTTTGCTGCTGCAGCATTTCTTTCAGCACCTGAACCACCAGGCAGTTTCAAAGCATACCTGTGAGGTCCAGCTCCTCTTGATACATCATATTCACAGGTCTCCTAGGCTGGACACAAGACAGGTCTCAAAACTGCTAAGCGGTTTGGCACCAGAGTGCTTCTGACCATGCTGAGAAAAAGAATTGCAGGTGCCTGAGAAATCTCAGTGTTGAAATTGCCAGCCCCAAGGGACTCAAGGCACTTCCAAGCGTTAGGTATGGCTGAGCAAGGGTTTTAGGGATCTACGTTTTCAACGTAAGCTCCTTGAATGGGAGTTAAATGCTTAAGAATTTCTGATTGCTAACAGAGCCAAGCTAGACAGGTGAAGGGGAGACTTACCACTGGCTTACTTTAAAAATATTACTCGTATGCAAAACTTTTCTTCGGGGCAGAGTATATACAAAAAAGTCAGATTTTCACTCTTTTTGTCTTTTATTGACAATTTTGGTTTGAATTCTTTCACTCGAAAGTAGTAATATAGAAATAAAACTATAAACTGGCCAGTCTAGCTTAAAATCTCAGAGCACTAAGAAACAATAAAAGAAAACATGTAAGCAGTAGATTATGTCCAAAACCTGAGAACCCTTTCAAAGTGTTTCTGTCAGTCTTCTAAATTCCTACATAGCACCTAAAGTTGTTGCTTAATTTTACATTTCCTATAAGACAACATCCTGATATACAAAATACACTTCAGTATCATTTACCTAATTTGAAACAGAACATTTGGAGTCAGTTCTTCAGACCAAAGAGCTCCAACACATGCAAAACAAATCCAGAAAAAAAATATTTCATTTTTTTCCCTGATGCCAAAATGAAAATTCAAAAACAATGTCAAACAAAGCAAATAAAAGGTTGCTTGTGAAGACTCCTCATGGTTTTCAAAAATGCAAATGGGTTCGAGATGCTATTTAAATCAAACTACTGGAAGAAAAGGGCTAGTAAAAGTTAAAAATGTGGATGCAACCTCCAGCTCCGCGAGTCCAAAAGCCATTGATAGTCAAAGTTAGGGGACTGTGCTAAAGGAAATACCACTCAACACTTGCTGTGTTCTTGTGCTCTTTCTTGGAGCATCTGCTGCTAGTCAGAGACACAGTACTCCCTGGCCAAATATGATTCTTTTTATCTGAGTTTTCCTTTGAAAAGTTGTTCAGAAAGAAAACTCCAGGTCAGCTGTAATGGCAGCACGACAAGCTGTCAACAAATCACATTTGCAATATCCGCTTAACTGAAGAATTTGAATTCCCTGCCTGCCACTTCACAATTGTTTCTAATTACATTAAGTGAATATTTACACATCAGGGGAAAAAACAAACCTCGTATATTAAGATCTCCACATCTATCTGTCGAAACACTAATGCATTTTCCTGATAGTAGTAGCTGCTTCAGTTCCTCATTTATCTGTCCCTCAAGAAGAGCTAGGCTATAAAATTTTGTAAGTAGTTGCACAGCACGCTTTAGGATTTTATCTTCCAAGATTTCACATTTGCGATTATTTCTTTGGTTTCAATCAAGTGAAAACACAATCCTAATTTATCAAAGC
This sequence comes from Anseranas semipalmata, assembly GCA_013399115.1. NCBI lineage: Eukaryota > Metazoa > Chordata > Aves > Anseriformes > Anseranatidae > Anseranas > Anseranas semipalmata. The sequence goes on from VXAA01007212.1 coordinate 847,877, forward strand.
ATGTCAAAACATGCTCGTATGAAATAGCATTTGTTCATTTGACACAAATTAATTTGAACACATCAAGAATTAAGTGTTTGTCACAAGAAAATTTCAACAATAATAAAGTCCTATTGTGTACAGATAATATCGCAGGACCTACAGAGTTATCATGAGTTGCCCGGAGCTCACAATTTCACTAGAACAGCCTCACTTCACAAACAACCTGTAACCAGACTGTTCTTCATAGCATTCCTCTTTGATTTCTTCAAGGAGAGGAGTTAAAATGCTCCTCTGAGTATCAGCAAGTACCTCGTTTAAAATAAATTAACAGTATCAGCTCCTTTCACATTCTCGAGCATATTAGGCTTGCAATAGCAAGCAGTGCGGATTATGAAGCGTAAAGCACATCACCATACCCTGTAATCTAAAAGAGTTCTAGGACAAGATAAAATTAAACAAACAAACAAATGAAAACAGAGCGGAGCCCCCACCCCAGAGGTCAGCGATCCCCTCCCGCAAACCAAGCTGCCCCCAGGTGATGCTGCCCAGAATAGCTGGGCGCGTGTGTAAGGACACCAGGTGACTTGGGGAGAGTTTGCCACAGTCCCGCCTGCTGAGAGCAAGGCAGCTCTTCCTACACGGAGGAGAAGAGAGGCCTCGTGCTCTAGAAGCCCACGCACCAGTGAGATCGCCAGGCTGCACACACGCTGCGTGCACCACGCTTGATTGCACGCGCCCAACGCTTTTACAAGTTACCGGTCCCGGCGCTTCCAAGCTCAGCTTTCCTAGGGGTGGGAGAAGGGGAGCAGAGGGGGCTGCAGCTTCCAGCCACCAGTGCCGGCCAGTGCAGCATGTGCTCCCCCACCACGAGGACTGATCTGGCGTCTGCGCAGCCACTTCTCCCACGTCTAAGGTCAGCGCTGAGTCCCCCCAGCATCCAACAGCCTGATAAAATAAAGGCATCTTGAAACTGAAAAAAATAACCCTCCGCAACATGGCTAAAACCCTGGTAAAACTTTTTCCTTAGAATAAATCTTAACCCCGGGACCAGCCTAAGATCTTACAGCCAAAACTGACTGTGCACTGCCAACATAATATAAAAGCCACCACGAGCACCGAGGGAATAGCTGAAAGAAGTGAGGAAATGAGAGCTGCCCCGCTTGGCCACTGAGGAGGGAAAAACCAAGGCTGTGCCATCCAGCAGCCAGGGCATCCAGAGAACATCTGACCTGACGTGGTCAAACAGCGATGAGGGAAGGGTGCTTGCTCCAAAAACTGACATCAGACATTAAACAAAAATAAAGCCAGAGCTAGTTAGAAAAGCTTATAGCTGCATGGTTGAGAGAAACTGGAAATACTGCAAAATCAATTCGTTTTTCCAGGCTTTTGGGAAGAAAAATGGAGAAAAGTTCCAACAAAATATCTTGTTATATATGGTTTTGGAACAAGATAACTTTACTTTGCAAACTGAAACAACTGTGACTTTTCATTAAAAGCTTTAACTGAAACAAAATATTCTAATTAACTTTTTTTTTTGAGCTTTTGACTCTTCTAAATCAGCCACAACATGCAACTTCTATCTTCCACACATTTCCTCATCAAATCTCAGAAAACATTAAGGGCAATGTTAGGTGTATATATATATATATATATATATGTATTTAATTCTTAATACTGACAATAGAGCATGCCATATATTCAACCTGCAGTCAAGTATGATTATACAAGGAGAGAATTAAAAGAGCGAAATAAAGTGTTAAAGGGCTTGGAAATCTTAGACTGAATGCTGTCTTTGTATCCTAAAGCATATGCAAAAATGGGACAAATTCTTTAGCTATGCCATTCTATGCTATTTTTCCCCACGGGATCTTTATTTGATTTTGCCAATGTAACATTTAGAAAAAAAAAAAAAAAAGAATGTACTGAAAGGTTTGAATGTTAGATATAAAAACAATCTCTCATGTGAAATGAATCAGTCACAAACTCAGGATTCTCAACCTTTAGGCATCCAGCTCACATGACAACTCGCAGAAGTTAGTGATCTGTAGAGCCCTGTCACCAGAGAGCGATACTTGCAAGTGAGTTTCCTCAGTCTTTAATAATTTTTATTGAGTCTGTGTTTACTGAGATTCTTCAGGGGCTTATAAACTTAAGCAGTTTGGTCAGATTTTCAAAGTGGTTTTTATATCCAGCCCTTACACCAGAGGGATCAAAGCCAAAGTCAAAGAAAAGGACATTGTGTTTATTTTTCCTCACAGTGGATAAATAGCCCTATCTTTTCCCTAGGCTTCTGCTCCAAAATATCAAGACCATTTTGACTGAAAAGTTTTAAATGGAAAATATTAATTGAAGGAGTTAAAGTCTGATAAACTACTGAAAGGTAAACATTATAATGGAACACAGTGGGCAACATTAATTAAAGGTTTCACCTCTGCCTCTGCTACAATACAGCTGCTTTGGAACTGATGAAATACTGGAGTAAGTCCTGATTACATTAAAACGTGACTGAAGGTCAACGACTGGTTAAACTGGGATGCTTCTAAGCCATTCTTAAATTATTCAGAATTATTTTAGGAAACCTGCATAAAAAGTGCAAGAGTGCAGCTTTAACTTCATCTAAATGCGCATACTGAAAATGGAAAGGGAAATGGTGAAACTGTCCTTTGCAATTGCCTTGAAAAGGGAAGAAAGAATATCTCATGCATCTCAAACTTACAACTAACCTGGCAGAGGAGAACAGTGCAAGATGTTTCCTATTTTTACAACTTATTTCCCCAAATCATTTTTGCAAGAGCAAACGTGAAAGGAAAAGAAGAATGGCACACATTATTTCGGTAAAGAATGCAGTTATTTTACTGCCTATTGCTTAGCACCTGTGAGAGGAGACAGGCAGGAGTAAATAATTAACAATGACTAACGATCCTGTTCTTTTGCTTCAGGATAGCTGTTTCCTGATCCGCGTGTATAGCTGTTGCTGCATATGTGTCTGTGTGCCTAAACGAAGTCTCCCTCAGCCATCACCGAGCCTTCGGAGAGAGGTGAATCAACGTGAAAGCGAGCAGCGGCCAGGAGTGCCCAAAGCAGCGAGCACTGGTTACGCTGGAGAGCAGGGAGCAAGCCATGCAGTGTGAAGACCTGAATTTAAAGCTGATAAAAGTGACTGTCCAGGGCACAACTCCGGCAACTGCTCTGCAACTTTCCTCAGTCGCGGTCAGGAGCATCGCGTGCACAGCCCCGCGCTTCCCCTGCACCTGCATAACACACCGCAGCGTCTTCCCTTCCTAAGGCTCTGACCGGTCAACTATTTGCTATCAACTATTTACAACAAAAGGTGCCAAGATATGTGGTTGCTATATAAACAAAGAAGAATTCTCACTAGAGACTAAAATAAGCCCTGCCAACTCATTTTTCACTTATGATCCATAAGATTTACAGCTGCAACACATTGTCAGTGGCAAGGAGCGCATCGTCTCTAAATGCCCTTTCCCAGGGAGGTTTTACTCTTGCAGAATGAACATTAAATTGCATTAAAAAAAAAAAAAAAGAATGGCAAAAATCTTTTGCCCAGACCAAACCTACTGGAGTTAATTGTTAGGTAATTTTGTAAAGATCAGAAGAGAACTTTCCAGGCTATATTTAGGGAACCACTGAAAAAACATCTGCATCAGTTTACGATGTTACTACCCCCATCAGCTGTTCTCCACTCCCCACCTATTGGACATTACCACCATTGCAATGGAGCTGGTAGAGAGCCCATGTGTGCTCTCATCGTCTGCTTCAGCACCAAGTCAGGCTGCATGGTTTTGAAAAAGTCTGCGTTGATACATAAACTAAGATGGATTAGCTTCTGTGCTGAACCAGATGAGGAATGCTCACATGATGCATTTTATAGGTCTTGCTGTGGGAATGGAAAGCCCAGATAAGATGTGTTAAAAAAATGAGTTAGCATTGTGCTAGATAAGAATAATACCATGGTCTCAAGGAAAAAAAAACAAAACACTTTCTTATGTTTAAGTTTAAATATAAACGTAAAGGCAGGTAAATGGATTAAGCCATGTGAATGAATGACTGAAGAGATAATTATTCTCACTATTTTTGAGATGACTGTTACTTTCAAATGACTTAAAACGAAAAGCAAAGGCTTCCAAGGATTACTATAGTAATGCCCACCTGTATCGCATTAACTCTCACTGAACAGGAAAGAGCTTCACCTGCACACACACGAGTCCCCAGATATAACTCGTATCATATGCTAAACAAAAAGTTCATCCATTAAAAAAAAAAAATCCACCTGCTCATGTAATAGAAAGGATTCAACGGCGGTGGTAAGCTGATGCATAGCCAATAGACCCATTAGGAGAAACGATGCCCAGATGCATCCTCTGGCCCTGGAAGTCACCACAGCACTGGTTGCTGGAGACTGGGCGGAAAAGCCAGAAGGAAGACAACTGTCACTGTCTGCCTCGTTCTTACGCTAGTCTTGTGACTTCTCCTGCTGGCCACCTTTGAGAAGAGGACGCTCGGCTAGGCTACACAGATCTGAGGCGGGATACATAGGAACCATTCAAACCGTCATATATTGCCAGGTCACATCTGACCCAATGCTCAGTGCTGAACTCCTACACTTCTGGGTAGGTACATGGGAATCAGCTCTCTGTGCTGTGAAGGTCATGCACAGAGACCTGAGTGAGTTCCTCTATCATCAGAGACCCTAAAAGGATTTTCTGTTGATGAGCAGGTAAGTCATCTACAGAGGTGGATAAAGACATGAAAACAGAGCAAAGTATTGGCTCCCAACTCCGACTGCTCAAACATGTAAAAAGGCCAACCTGAATGTTGCGATCTGAGCCTGTACGAATAACGGAACAAGCGACAAACTAATTACTCCTTTCCTAACAAAAGCAGACTGAGAAAGGCAGGTATTAAGGGACATGACACTCTACTATATGTCAAGAATAGGGAAAAGGGAGAATACTGTAAACAAAGCAACTGATCTGCTACTGACAAATAATAGTTCCAGAAGGCAGAAATGACGGACTGTCTAAACCTAATGGTATTGGACTGAGTAAGTTTAAGAAAAATAAAATAAAAAAATCCCCACAGCATATGCCCAAAGAAGTAGGATAAGTTGAATTTCCCTTTAAAAAAAAAATCAACAACTGAACAGAAATCAAAGGTGGGGACCGGCAATATAAGCACAAGCTGCATCTCCACTCCACACTTACCACACCTACTCATAGCAGCCAGCTAAGGACAAGGTTAGATAAGGGATCATAGAATCACAGAAGGGTTTGGGTTGGAAGGGACCTTAAAGATCATCTAACTCCAAGCCCCCTGCCATGGGCAGGGACACCTCCCACTAGACCAGGTTGCTCAAAGCAATACTGTATCTAACCAGGCAAATACATTTATCTGCCTTAAGATTTCACATATTTTGTCCAGCAATAAAATGTGTTCTTTAAATAAGGCACAGAGCCCTGGGAACAGATAGTCCCTTCCTGTCTATAAGTGTTGTTTGTCTTAGGACTTGCAGGATGAAAAAAAGTGCCACAAAACCAGTAAATAAATAGCCAATGTGAGTTTGATGAAAGATTGGCTCAGAAGACTGCTTTTGGCCTGAATAGAAAGATATGCTTTCATCCTGTTTTGACTATACTCATACGTTTACCTAACATAATTGGATGTAGTTAATATTGCAGGAGCCTTCAAGCAGTGCACATTTCCCTCATTAGTGGGTTTAAAGCCTTAATGATATCTCCTGTGCTGCAGAAAAGCCCAATGCAGGCTTTAAAAGTGATTGGCAAGTTTCAACAGGAGAAGAACTGGGGGAAGGGAAGGGAAAACCTAATAAAACTGATCTTGGCTTCTTCAGTCATTCAAAAAAGGAAATTTGCAGAATGACAGGAAAAAGCAAGGTGGGCTTAAATAAGCCGATAAAGCCGATTGCAAAAGTTGATCTTGCAGTAACTCAAAGAAACGTATGAAAGAACAGGGGAGTGGGTGGACAGAGGGGCTCTCCCTTCACATACCTGCAACATGCTAAAGACACACGTGCTTAGTCCTACACAAATGCTTTCTGCCATAAACAAGTGCATACGCACAGAGTGTTGTCAAATCAGCATCTTCCAACACCTGCAGCAAAACCACCTTTTTGTAGTTTCATTATGCAGCTTTTTTTTTCTCTTTAAGTCTCAATAGACTTGGCAGGGAAGCCTTGCATCTAAGAAACAGAATGTCACAATATACTATTAACTAAGTACTTGCAAAGGGTTCAGGTTTTTGTTGTTTGTTTTGTTTTGTTTTTGTTATTGACTAATTTTGACCATTTTCTGGGAACAGAAATTTCACAGCCTGGTTTAGTTTCAAAAGAAGCGTAATTATGTACAGCTGTATTCAGTATTTCTTAACTGCCTTGAACAATCAGTGAAAGGGAGATTTGCACACATTATCAGCCACTATCATTAGTGCTGTAAAGTACGTAATCCATCTGGTGTTCTGGTGTCTACCTAGGAGCAGGTATTGAACCAGTGATGGCTGCAGTGTAATAACAGAAAGAAAGAGCATTAAAAACAAACAAAGTAACACAGCAACCCCAGTCATTTCTCCATGCCATATTGTCCTTGTGTTTGTTTCCCCCAGTGGTCTTCCAAACCATTTTTATACGTATAGGCATGGAGAGTGGGGAATTAAAAATGTAAATTTCATTAACATTCAGCTTAGCAGTCTTCATAAAGCAAGAGGTATCAGGATACCATGGTGATGGGAGCACTGCAGCCCATTAATAAACCAGAGAAAGACTCGGGGATAGATTCAAATACTTAGACCCATGCTGAAAAATAACTCATATCACAACAAATCCTGCAAAAGATAAGATGACTGTGCATCTCGACAGCAGCCATGGTCTCAACCTACTGATTCATCATGTCTTGATGGGGGGCAAGGGAAGACAAAACTTGTTTTTAAGCCTTTTAGCCTCCTTACAGGCAATTGCATTGCTTTTATATTGCTGAGGTTTATGGCCCATGGCATCCGAAAACAGACAACCCACGTCCTTTTTTATTCTGGAAAAGAGCTGCCATACACAAAAGTGGAAAGTTTTTATTCTGGTATCCCATCTGCGTGTAACCCGTTTCCACCATCTCTACTTCACCCAGAAGGCATCAGCCATTTTTCTTATCCTGGAGATGGGACCAACATTAGCGTTCACTTCCTCAATCAGAGATTCATAAATCTTAAGCAAACAAATTCACATGATCTACCTTGGACACTAAGCTATTCTTTTAGGTGTATATAGGGAAATATCCTATATACATGTTGCCGCCCCGGAGGTATTTAAGAGATGTGTGGATGTGGCGCTTAGGGACATGGTTTAGTGGTGAGCTTGGTAGTGTTAGATTGATGGCTGGACTTAATGATCTTAAGGGTCTTTTCCAACCTAAATGATTCTATGATTCTACATTATGATTCTACATTAACTGCAGTCAGCATTTTTAAATTGCTTGCTAGTAAGCCATTCCGTGAGACTCTGAACTATTGTTTTCAGTAGCTTCCCTAAAGCTTCAGGCACCTGTCTTTACCAAATACTTAAACGTGTGAGAAGAGACACTGTTTGCCCACTTCACCAAGCGACCTGCAGAAGGACAAAAGCTCCAATTTAAGGGAACATCCTCATTCTGGACAGACTACTAATAAACATACTTATATAAATATAGACTCATGGCCCACTGAATTAAATGAGACAAGAATATGCACAAAAGGAAGTAAGCGTTAACATCTTTTTATGACTAGTAGTCACCTTAGGCAAATGCCAGGTGTTCAAGTTATGTACAAATGAACTTTCCAACCTTGCAGGACAGATTTCACTTGGTTTCCTATTCTGAATCAGAATTACAAAAAAAAAAAAGACAAACTTAAGAGAAGATAATCCTCAAAATACAGATGAGTTAACTGAATCTGTTAATATTGTATTTGCTGCTTTTTTTTTAAATACTTTAAAATAAAAAGTTACTTCAAAAGAAAAAAAGAGCAAGCTTTCAAATAAAACTTTTGCCTCCATTTCTGAAGCTACTTTTTCAAAATTTCTTCCCTTAAAAAGAAAAAACAATTGGAATTAACCAAAAAAATCCAAACCTGACCCCTTGCCTTCAGTTCTGAAGCACTAACATTCACTAATGGTAATGTTCAGCTGGAAATTCCCAACATACTCCTTTACATTTGTTAAGGTGACAAAGCACTTCCTAAATGATTTGCCCTTGTGAACACTGTAGCAAAAATTCTGTAGCAAAGCCAAAACCTGAACTCAGAGCTCCTAAATCCCAACCTAGAGCCTTAATCACAAAACCAGGCTTCACCTCACTGGGATTCAGAGGATCAGGTGGTTCCCAGAACATAGTCTACGAATACATTAAGTTTGTCTTTAAGGATAACTGAAGCCAAAGTCTGATTAATTTTACAGTCAATAGCAGTGATCATTTGACAACATTAGTTTTGTGCTATTAGCTGCAGCAGATGGGGACTAAGGGGTAATTTATTGTGCATGCATAAAAAGACATGCACAGTCTGAAAGAAATGACCCTCTCAATATTTATTATTTTAATTTTTAAAGTGTCTATTGCGAGCATATGCACTCCTACTTTAAAACATTTAAACAAAACTGGATTTAATCACTCAGAAAAATTAACTAGCAAGCTCTGAAAGCAAAAAGAGGAAAGAAAAAAGAAATCCAGAATTAAAGGCTATTTTACAAGGTAAAGCAGAAGGCAAAATAGTTACACATACACTGACCAAGGTAGAAAGGTACACTAGCGTGCCTAGAAGATAGCCACAGAGGCACGCTAGGGAAGGAAAGCAGATACTTCATCGCAGTTGTTGAGCCCAGGAGCTCCTGCTCCAGCAAACCCTCATGGGAGCACTCAGGTCAGAACAGGGATAAGGGCCCCCTTGCCCAGCTCCCTGGCAGGCACTGGCACTGGAAAATCTCTCGGATATCTGGGCTCACATGGCTGTACAACAGCACCCACAGATATGCAGTGAAACAAATTAATATTAAACAGTTAAGTGCTATACAGCCAAACGCATTCCCTCCTAGCATAATTCCCTTTCTATAATTATGCTATACCAGCCAAGATTTCAAACCAACGATGATCTAGCAGCTGTAGAAAACTGCTAGGCAAAAAAGTACATCTTAATAAATTCACTGCTTGGACACCTTTTCACTTATCCTCGTAAGGCACAGAGTGAATTTTGGAAGCACTGAATATTCTCAGCTCAAGGAGACTGAGCCTTATTGTACATGTGGCAGGATCAACGCTTGCTTGAATTTGTCCTACAAAGGGAGGGAGGGAGGGAGGGAGAAGAGAAAATCACAGCTCTGTCACAAAGAACTGCGTGTTCAAGGCACGGCCTGCCATCAGGTGCGATGGCTTTGCTGCATCGTGAACTGGAATGTCACCATGGCACTCTTGAGGAGGCACATTTTGTGAAGTTCCCATAATAAGGTTTGGCACAACTGATGTCTGTGAGGCTCTAGCAAGGATTGGAGTTTCAGCATTTCCTCAAAGTGCAGAGAGACCCCAAATCAAATATGCGCGCATCTGCATGCATCCATAAATATATACGAATACACATGTGCACACAGGCAGGAGTAACAACTAATTCTGAGACACACTGGGTCCAGAAGCCTTATGCCAGTCCCTTTGCATGCCCCAGGTGAACCCAACAGAAAACGAGATGAAACAAGATGAAGGAATGGAAAAATAAAGAAATAGATCTAAAAAGGTTGGGGTGGTAAATAAACGTAAAGCACTTTCATTCCCTCTCTCTGTTCCCTCAAAAAGCAGCTTGTTTTTAAGACTAAAAATCAGAATGAAATTATTAGCACACACCGGAACACCACTTGCGTACCACCCCACCCCACTGAACAGTCATTTCGAAGGGTGGAAAACTGAAGATCTCATGACATATATTTCACCATTTTTTACTCTTGTTTAAATTGTTTGCATCATTTCCCAAATATTGACTCGCCCACCCTCATACTGTGTGCATGTCACCCCTGCTCCAAACCACGTGCCCATGTGCGGGTGAGCCCCTAACAAAGCGCGCGCATCATCTGTTTACAAATCGAGTTTATTGCACTTAGCGACAATTTGGAAATAGACTAAGAAGTTCACATGAGATGATGATGATGACAACATCGACACAACAGGAAATAATCCTAGGACATTTCATCTGAAGAAAAGAAACATTTCTAAACCAAACAACCGAGGGTACAGGGTCAAGACAGCACACATACGCGTTTTGGCAACAGTACACAACTTTTCATTCCTTAACTATTTTTGCATGACTTGTCTCCAAATGAATATATTAGTGGGTTTGTTTTTCAAAACAAAAACCAGATTTGTCAGAGAGGGGCTGAAGAAGCAAGCCCAGCCTGTAAGCTGGATCAGACTATGCGTTTGGATACGCGACTGAATTACCGCTGGTTACTGAATGACAGCACATCAGCTGGGCTGCTGTGTGCCGGCAGTGCGTGTACTCCGAAAACCAAGGCAGAAGGCATCCAGTAAGATCTCACACAAGACACGCAAACGACCCTTTACTTGAGAGAGGCCAAGAACACACACACACAAAGTCAGTTCCTGAGGCACCACGCTGAGCTGTTTTAAGCCAGTCATGCATCCAAGCCCTGCTCTGAAGACGAATAATTCCTATCAGTCAGTGCAGGGTCGGCTGAAGTTAATGGAAGTACGCTGATTTACACTGGCTGAGTCCCTGACCCAAAATTCACAGATGGCTGAGGTTGGAAGGGACCTCTGGAGGGCATCCTGTATCAAACCTGGATACACCTTTTGACAGAGCAATGTACACAGACACTTTCAGTGCTGGTACTCTGTCCCCAAGCAAGAGATCAGAAAGATCGGATGATGGGTGGGTATATCAGCCATCCGGGACCATGGCTGAACAAGATGCAGAAAATGGGCTCCTTCCTACTTGGTAACGGTATGGGTTTTTTTGTTTAATGCCACAGGTAGGCCTGGAGCTTTACAGATTTAACAAAATAAAGATGAGGTCAACAGCTAAAGTGTAACAGGCAAATTCTGTACATGAAAAGAACAATCGTGTCCCACATGGATGAATTAGGAGGGGGAAAGGGGAAGGATAAACCAAAGCGAAAAGGAAAGGAGCTTGGGCAACCCTCTTTTCCTTCAAGAGGGATATGAAGAGTTTGTACTGCCATGTTATCTCAACTTCCTTGCTAGCTTTTTGTTATTTTTACTACTTCGTTATTATTAGTTATTATTCCATTGTTACTTTTTCCACTGTAACAGCAAAACTTCTGATGAAAAAGCCATGATGTTCTCTTACAGCTATTGGAATTGGTGCAGATTTGTATATTTAAAAACATCGCCCTCCTCCAGTGGGTTGGCACACATTTAAGGATTTGGTCTGGATCGACTACTAGTTTCCACTTGTGATAGCCACATGAATTCTGGCAGAACACTGACTCCAGCAGCCCGACAAACCTCGACTAGCCAGCGCTTACCTTTGCCTTAGGGATCACTGATCCACATTTTTGGCAAAGAGTTTGGCCTGCAACTTTTTTGAGAAAAACTGTTGTTTATATTAGGTACCAGGTAATCTCTCTTCAGATTGCTCCATCTTAACATTCTGCTCTTACGTTTTTAAATGTACACTTTAATGATTCTCAAGTACTAATTTAAAAAGAAATTTTCAATGCAGAAATTAAAAACGATCTGAAAACAGGTTACGTACCATTATCCTGCCTGGCAGAATGCAACAAACATCATAAACTTGTCTCACACACAACACAGTAATGCAGCTAAAAAGGTTAAAGAGAGGTCCTAGTGCTTTTAAAAGAAAACTTCTATTCAAGAGATGACTTTCCACGCTTGTGAGGAGAAGGTATCATTTACTGCAGCACAGCCCTGCCTAGGATTCTGGCTGAGGTTTCCATGGTTAACCTAAATTAAAATCAATTCCATACTTTTTGGCAGAAGGTCTATAAGCTAATTTTCATCTTTTCTTCTTCAACTATAATTAAAAACATAGGGAAAGGGCTTCATATGCCTTAAGTATGAAGGTATATTATAGTAGACACATCTGTTTTTAAATGGCTACAACGCTTACCTTAATCAAGTCAAAATTAAGTGGGAAAATAGGATGTCATTATTGCCTTTCTGTGATTATATGGTTAACACTAAAATATACCCCATGCCTATGGGGGAATAACACCCTGTGTGCAAGACCTGGTTGCCTGCTCTAAAATGAAGTGAACCTTAATGCAGATTTGATCTGCAGTCACCATACACTCTGTCACAAGAATTACTAATCAGTAGCTCAGAAACAACAGAAGAGGGCAAGGGAATCTAAAAGGCTTTTTAAAGCATTATTCAAAAGAGATTCATAGCAAAGATGTGAAATGTATAGTATCAAAGGGAAACATAATCACATAAAATGAGCAATCGTTTGGCTTCTGTTCACATGCAAAATCTACTTTGTCCATATAATGAACGAGCAGTCTGGTTCAATGCGGGAGGAGCGTGCAAGTGATCTAGCTCTCTCTGGATGTGGAGAGAGGACACAAAGCCGCTGCCTTTTCCACAGCTGTCATTCAAGCACAGCCACCCATGCCCCGCATGGATAGGGCCAAGTCACCCAGCACCAACTGCTATTGCCTTGCTTTGGCCCACTGAGCTTTGCCCAGCATCTGGGAGTGTGGAGCTCCCCTCCTCGTGAGGGCTCCTTACGGCACTCAGTCAATCCAGTAACAAAAAATCAAGTGACTCAGAATAAGTCCCCGTATCAGTACAACCACTACCAGGTCCCTTGAGGCCAAATACAACGCCATGCCAGCTTCCTTCTAGCAGAAAAGGAGAAACATGAGATTGACATTATTTCAATAGGAATGGCAAACCCTCCCTCTTCCTCCAGAAGAAAACCAAGCAAAGATGACCTTTCCAACTCCATGAGAATTGCTCTGGGTCCCAAACCCCCACATGCCATAACCTGGCACTCACAGTAACAGAGCTGCACACTCTGTCTTCTTACATTTAGATTCAGCATCCAAGACTGCAGGTCGCACAGCCCTTTACCTGTTTCCTTCACTGAACACAATCTCTCATCTAGGTATTAAAATAAGCAAACCCTTCTTATAGTCCTCTCAGCAGATTAAAACCACCCTGATTCCATAAAGATTTTCTGATTACTTCCCAGCAAGTAGCCAGCAAGTGCAGAATCATAGACAAAGGTCATTCTTCTTACAAGCACTCAAAGGCACGATGTCACGTTACGGACAGCTTTAATAAAAACTTTGAGTTCACTGAATCATCATCTTATCCACTCTTGTCTATCAAGTACATCCGCTGTTTGCAACACTTCACAGATTGAATTTCCCATTATTTCTTACTATAATATATATATATTTAGATCAATTGAAAAAGCAGCAAAATAAACATGGATATAAACTTTTTCTTCCCTCTAAAACACTTAGCTTTTAGAATTCATCCTATGCATTCTGCAACTTAGTGAGACTTTGTTAACATGCAGTTGCTACAACTGCTACAGAGCATGGTGAATAATCTCTTTTTGTGACGTTCTGGGTTAGATAACTCACATTTCCCTCTGGTGCATAAGGCACAAATCTAGATTTTGGAAATGCATTTAGGGGAAAAGAAGGGCAAAAGAAAGAAAAGATCCTGGTGGGTTTTCCCAAGGCTTGTTCAAATCCACTGGGCTCACCCCCTTTCCCATGTTTCCCACCCTGAAAAACTGACACACTCAAGCCAGAGAAAAGGCTTTGGGTTGAAATAATAAGTTGTCCTGCTTTTGGCTGGGAAAGAGTTAATTGTCTCCCTACTAGCTTTTATGGTGCTGTGTTTTGGATTTAGGGTGAGAATAAAGCTGATAACACACCAGTGGTTTTAGCTGTTGCAGAGCAGTGCTCACACAGAGCCAAGGCCTTTCCAGCTCCTCGTGCTGCCCTGCCAGCGAGGGGGCTGGGGGTGCACCAGGAGCTGGGAGGGGACACAGCCAGGACAGCTGGTCCAGGCTGGCCAAAGGGATGTCCCATACCATGTGGCGTCATGCTGAACAATAAAACTGGGGGGATTTGGCTGGGGGGGCTGCCACTGCTCAGGGACTGGCTGGGCATCATCAGTCAGCTGGTGGTGAGCAATTGTGTTGTGCATCACTCATTTTGTTTTTGTTGTTATTGGTCGTGTCCTCCCCCCCCTTCTTATTAAACCATCCTTATCTCAACCCACGAGTTCTTGCACTTTTCAATTTTCTCCCCCGTCCCACTGGGCAGGGGGAGTGAGCGAATGGCTGTGTGGTGTTTAGCTGCCTGCTGGGTTAAACCACAACATGAGTGAATGCCACGTCTGGACCAAAATATGTTAGCTCAACTTTGTGATCAGCATTAACTCCAAGGCCAATTCTATAACCACTCATCAGCACAGCATTTGGGGCAGGAATGGGTAAATAAGGCAAAGGGATCTATTTTGTGTTTTGAATTCTCCCCTGGCAAACAGACACTCTCACTTAAAGTAGAGGAGCTTGCTTTGAGTAATTTTAAAAAGTATAAACAGAAGCAACCCTATTAAAAGCCTTAAAACAACATTTATTCAGTCAATATGAGACAAAAGAATCTATTACTTGGAAAGTGTTTTTCCCACTCTCACCTTTCAACCATTATTCACATACAACCAAAATTACATCTGAATAAATTAATAAATTCCGCTGGCCTTCTTTACATACCATAAAGCATTATTTGTTATCATATAGAATCCTTAGCATACAGCATAACAGAACACTTCACCGTGAGAGCTGATGGTGAATTAAAGAGGAGAGGCAACTTGCAATGTGAAAATTCAAGAGGGGGAAAAGATTCCCAAGTCAGATGTGGAAGGACTCAGAACAGGAAGGCTGTTTATCCTCTGCTAATGAAGGGCAACGGGTGGAAGAGGGTGAACAAAGTGGAAAGTGATAGATAACAACATCCAAAGAGTGCAGCTGTGTGAGAAGACCATGGAACGAGCAGATAAAAGCTTACAAGATGAAGCAACTTCACTTGAATTAGACTTACGGGCATTAAGCAAGCCAGATATAGCAAGAGTGCATTGTGGGGAAACTGCTCCTTTTGTTAAAGAAAGAGGTAGGAGTTAAATTTTCACATATGCCCCAGGCTTTCTGGTTGGTGGCAGGGATACCACTCGGTCTGCACCTCAGTTCCTCATGTATAAAGGAGGGCACTGTGCAGAAAACCCACAGATGGTTCAGGGGACAGTAAAGTGATAAGGGCAAGATATGAACGTACACAGACAACTATACCTAGCTGATCTCTGATGAAGAAAAAAAAAGAGAGAGAGACTGGTCATAGCAACGTGAATTACCTCAATTTGAGAGGAACACAAATATTACCGACCATGACAGACGGATGTACAACCAAAAGAAAGAAAGATAAACCTCTCACCATAAAAGCCTGAAAAGAAAGTAAAATTCAGCCAATATAAGAAGGATGACAGTGCACAGACAGATAAATTCAAATGATAAGGCTGACTGAAATTAAGAGCAAAATGTGTATTTCAACATATCCTCAAAGGAGTGCTTTATAATTTCAGGAGGTGTTATTCGAGCAGCAGCTACCACTACGAATAGTGCGTACAACCTACTCACATCGAATATACAGAAGAAAAGCAAGGGAAAGTTGTAGACAGGAAGAAATAGGGTTGCTGCTTGTAGATGGAAGAGGAAAGGGGTAGGAAATTCCTTCAATTACAGAGAAAATTGGGAAAAGGCCTTTACCACATGCAAAAACTTCAGCCTAAGAAGCTTGCACACTGGGATTCTTCCATTCAGATGTGAGTTGCAGGCAGAACAAAGGGTGACTGGTACAAGTGGTTATTAAATAAGATACAGGTAGTCACAAGATGAACCTTATGTACCAGAAGAAGCAAGCAAAGGAGACAAGCAATCTGCAAACAGACTGACTGGTTGCGGAGAGGATCAGAGGGGCAGAGGAGACAGACAGCTGATCAGAGATGAAATTTTCCCTGAGGGCACAAACAGCCCTTCTGAATACATGCAGGTTTATGTGAGCAGGTCTGAGCATACAACGGGGCCAGGAGGAAGAAAGGAATGGATGGCACTGAGGCAGCATGTGGTCAGTGTGACATCTTATTTAATTTCTTTGTAAAATGCTGAGGAACTGATGGAATACCTCTGACCATTTCCCCCCTCATTATTTGTTCTAATCAGTGCGCAGAAAAGAGCTTTTCAATATATGTGTGTATATAAGTAAAATAAGTGACCAACAGTACATGTATAAATCCTTGCTAATCCCCACTTTATTCTTTTCTATTTGCTATTTTCAGAGTGCAAAGCAACATATGTTAGTTGAGAGAGGTATACCCATGTCCCCAGCAGCCTGTTCCTGCCCCAGAAAGTCTAAAAAGACAAAACAGACCATGGGTGGGAGAAAGCACTGTCCCCGTATTACAGATTGAAAACCAAGGAAGAGAGCTAGCAAGTGATTTTCCCACGAGGTAAGTGGCAAAATTGGATGTTGAAACCCTTTCTCTTCAGCATCCAATCGTTGCCTCAGTCACAAGTGCATTGCAGTTCTTTTAAGGACAGTCTCTTTCACCCTCAGAGTGTCCTGGTAACAGAAGCCTTTGACTGAAATGCATACAGTGAGTTTAGATACCTTTAAGTTTTATGAACCATATTGTACTTCCCCCCCCTTCTATTTCCATCTCTCTTGCAGTCACTTTTTGTCTGAGCTCAAATTAGCAAGTACTACCACCTCTGGCCACAAAGAGGACCTTCCTATCTACTTACAGTTCTGTTGGTGAAGTTACTGAAGTCTGTCACTAAGATTTGCTTGATCACCTCTGGTGTGGAGACCACCACAAACATCTGGCGACCAATGTAGTATCTACAAAGAAAGAAAGTAGAGAGTCATTTTAGCAGATAACATCAACCAGAGAACCATCGCCTTCCCTAAAATCTCTCTCTTGGATTGAAAATACTTGGCATGAACAAATACTACAAAAAATATATTCCTTTGTGTAAATCAGTATCTTTCTCCCTCCCTCTCAACTATTAAATTAAGATGCATGGTCCTGGAATTTAAAGGAATCAACGTAAAACCTTTTACTGATTAATCAATACTCAGCCAGCACTTTAACGTAATGGTTTACACACTCTGTGCTCACTTCTGAATTCTGGACAAAGTGATGCAGTATCACTAAACTTAACTACAGAGGGGCAAAACACTAGTAACCAACAACTCCATCATCATGAAAGACCTACAAAATCAATTTTCCTGCAGCAAGTCATACAAAATGTCCCCCCAGTGTGGCTGCAGTAAAGGCACACTTCCACCGCTTCTACTGGAAGCACAGGAACCGAGTGCATCTCAGACCACAGGCTCATCATTACCGTGAACATAACCATCTAACAGATAAAGAGATACCATCTGAACCTTACATGACACCAGTGAAAAAAATAAAAAAAAGCTTCAAGGTTCACCAAGTATAAAGAAACTAATAAAACTTAAGGCCAGGACTGTGTGACAGGGGTATCTCACTCTCTGTTCATACACCCTCTATCTCCCTGCTCCCAGTCTGAACAGATCGAGTGGTGCCAGGAGCTGTCCTTTGGGGGACTTGACACCACGGTGGGTGCTACAGAAGTACTGGGACCCACCCCATGCCCCATAGCTCCTGGGGGCACAGACCTCCCTTCTCCATCAGGATTCCCCCCAAGGCCCATGGACACTCTTGGACTGCTCTGCAGCGGGAGGAAGGAGTACCGCCAGCAAGCGGAGGTTGCCTGCGGTCCCTACCTTTGCCGGTTGCTGGACCAGAAAGACTACGCAGACAGTGCTGCCTCTGCTCTGCCTGGAGAGAGGAAGAGGAGGCTGGAGGCAGGCACAGGAAGGCTGGGCAGCTCAGAGCACCAGCTCAGAGCTCAGCTCAAGAGCAGTACCACGGATGCTGCAACACTGCAGTAATATCAATGCCCAATCATTTTGGTATGATACAGCTTAGTATCAATATGTTGCTTATCACCTGTCTACATTGCAGCAACGGAGCAGACAAGCAAACCCTGGGCTGAATTAAATTTAGTAACTGGAGGTTCCCATGGCAATGAAGCTGCAGCAGCACTGATTCCACCAGGGGCAAACAAGTCAGACAAATATCTTGATTCCAAAGCAGGTTTCACAGTCCACCTCGACCTCTGTACCACCAGAACTCATAAGAAACAAATGGCAGAGGATAAGAAAGAAAAATCATTTTTTTCAGGAAGGAAGAGATCTTCTTTTCGTGTTTGGTGGCTTTCCAGAAGGAACAGTTACTTACCAAATCCAACCCACAAGCTCCACTTGTACCTTAGACATGGGTTCTACACATTCTATTAAAATAAACCTCTCTCACCTCTCCTAGTTTGCTAAACCATAGCAAAGTATCTGTCTGTTAATGGTCAAAGTTTTTTTCAGAATCTTAATACTTGCATAAAGAAGAGCTGAGATCTGATTTTAAATAGTGTTTGATCAGCCTTTGGCAAAAGATAATACCCTATGTGTCCCTTCCTCATGTACTTCGTACGACTTCTCTGATGTTAGAGAGGCAAAGCAAGCTCCCAAGGCGAAAATCTGTACCCCTCCAAACCTACCCAGGATGATCAGCCATGAATGATCTCTCCTGCTGATCTCTCTTCACACTTTACTTTTCTCTTTCCCTCCCCAAGTACTGAGCATCTCACTTAAAGGCTGGTGACTGTTACTCCAACATGCAGCTTTTCACAGGGGGCAAATCCCCAACGCCAGATTCCAGATCTGAAGCAGAAGCTGATTATGCCTACCCAGATATTTTAACCCTGAGCCCCAAGAGGCACCACACTACGTATCATGCAAGCATGCGTGTGTGTGCATGACACCTCTAGCTTACTTCAGGCTTGGGAAGTTGCAGAACGCCTGCTTCGGTCCACTGGAATAAGGGGACAGTACTCACAGTCAGAGCCCTTATGTCGCAGTACACTTTGTGCTGGAAGGTATTCAGGACTAACATTTGGGACAGGAGCATCTCCTGCTCAAGCTGCTTTTACAAAAAAATGACTCACAAGCCAAGCTTATGCAAACAAACCTATTCATCGTCCTGCAGCTCAGACCAGTCATCCGAACTCCCAGTTCTGCTTCCACAGCTAAGCTCATTCTTTTTTATTTACTCTTCTCTAACTTCCTATCTATAGGCATCTGCTTTCCCCTTCCTTATCTAGTCATAAATAAGGGCAAGGAAGGAGAAGAAAAAAAATCCCCTAAAATTAATAAATTGAAAACACTGAAAAAATATCTTTAATTGCTTTTTAAGCAAAGTTCTGCCTGCTTTTAAGAAAGAACTGCTGTAAAACACACTCAGACTACCATCTTCTATTGTATCCCAAGCAGTAAAAGCTTTCTTCCTGTTTTTTTTTTTCCATTCTCCTACTTTCAGAGTATAATCTTTCTAATGTTTTCTAGGACACAGAAAGAAGAGGGTACGTCTGGACATACTTTGGAAGTCAAAACGCACAAGCTAGGAGCATGACTTTCCTTAATTTCTGAAATTAAGGAAAAAGGACAAGAAGAGCTAAGTATGAAATAAGATTGTATAAGCTATTTCATTTAGCAAACACAGGTCTAGAACCCGCAAAACCACCAGCAATATGCCAGTCCTCTTCAGTGTTTTCATAAATGATTTGGATGAAGGACTTGAAGGTTTCTTGAGCAAGTTCGCAGGTGATACCAAATTGGGTGGAGCTGTTGACTCTGTCGAGGGTGGTGAGGCCTTGCAGAGAGATCTGGACAAATTAGATGGTTGGGCAATCACCAACAATATGAAGTTTAACAAAAGCAAGTGCCGGATTCTGCACCTGGGAAGGGACAATCCTGACTATATGTACAGGCTGGGGGACGAGATGCTGGAGAGCAGCCCCACGAAAGGGATCTGAGGGTCTTGGTCGACAGCAAGCTGAACATGAGCCAGCAGTATGCCCTGGTGGCCAGGAGGGCCAACCGTACCCTGGGGTGCATCAGGCACAGCATTGCTGGCTGGTCAAGGGAAGTGATTGTCCTGCTCTGCTTTGTGCTGGTGCAGCCTCACCTTGAGTACTGTGTGCAGTTTTGGGCACCACAGTACAGGAAGGACATAAAACTGTTGGAAAGTGTCCAAAGGAGGGCTACAAAGATGGTGAAGAGTCTAGAGGGCAAGATGTATAAGGAGCGGCTGAAGTCACTTGGTTTGTTCAGCCCAGAGAAGAGGAGACTGAGGGGAGGCCTCATGGCGGCCTGCAGCTTCCTCACGAGGGGAGCGGAGGGGCAGGCGCTGATCTCTGCTCTCTGGTGACAGCGACAGGACCCGAGGGAACGGCATGGAGCTGTGACAGGGGAGGTTCAGGCTGGGTGTCAGGAAAAGATTCTTCACCGAGAGGGTGGTCGGGCACTGGAATAGGCTCCTCAGGGAAATGGTCACAGCACCGAGCCTGCTGGAGTTCAAGAAGCGTTTGGACAACACTCTCAGACATGTGGTCTGATTTTCGGGGTGGTCCTATAGGGACCCAGGAGTTGGACTTGATGATCCTTGTGGGTCCCTTCCAATTCGGATATTCTATGATTCTAAAATCCTTTGCAGGATCAAGGCCTCAGTCTCCAACCAAAAGGATATCTCCCAACTATAGATTTTTTTTACTTGATTTGAAATGGCAAATAAAAGATAAAATCCTCCTGAACAATAATCTATTCTTCCAAAGTAAATAACATATTCACCCCTGCCATGTTACTTCATTTTTATTCTGTATTACTACATGAGGATATCACCAGCCTCACACAGACTTAGATTTATTATTGAACAAAACCCGATATTCTTGTCAGATTTTAATAAATAAGAGTTTGAGAAAAACAAAAGCCTCCCAGCAAGTGCATTACAAATGGATTCATGAATAATTTAGGACACCACTTTTTATTAACTTTCTCTAGGTTAATCTTTTCACAGGGCTTGTCCATACGCCAAAGTCCTGCCTTTAACTATGGTGCTACAGTACTGCTACACAGCCCAACCCAACCCTTTGTAGTATTTTCATGTAGAGCATTCAGCGTGCAATAAAAATGCTCAGGACTATTAGCTCACTCCTGCACAGAAACACGAATGTGTGAGTATGGTACAGTATCCTCAAAGCAACTCAACTCTGTCCACATGGGAATCTGTTGTAACACACCCGCAAAAACAAAAATTCATGACACACGCAAGTGTAATTTTCAAATGTAGATGAGGTCTCAGTTATTTAAGCCACGCTGCAAGGGCAATTTGTATTAAATTTCAGTTCAAAATTCAGCCCTCCAAACTAGAGAAAAACATCCACATCTTTAGACCAGCAATTTTAGATCCATTGGAAGATGAGACAGAGCAGACATGGTACATGGCCAGCAGGAGGACAGCATGGGCTTGCTCCAGGGAATGAGGCACCGTTGCCCCAGAGGCTGCTGGTGCAAGAGGTGAGGAGCCTGCACTGCACCGACCCCGGGAGGGCTGCACAAAATGGTTTTCAGAAATGTTCAACAGAGGGCACAGAAGTTGTGGAGAAGCCAGGCTACCCTCCAGCGTGTTTACCAAAGGTCAAGGGGGTGGTTACACTGTAGTGTATTGAGCAAAGGAAGTTAATCTGCATTCAGAGTGTTTTAATAACTTCAGAGTACAGTCAACTGCAGCAGTTTGGTTTGTAGGAGCAGACAAACATCGTTCTTACAGCAGCTAACGAAAGGGACACAGACTTCTACCTGGTTCAGGTTTCAAACAGGATGCTGCAGTCCTCTTTGCAATTATTTTGTCATTTAGTAGCTGTGCCTTTTCTTTTATCTCCAGGAATAAGCAGCAATCTAGCAGTGACTCGTGCTGTTTTCCACGTGCCCCACCATTGCTTTCTGCAGAGCCACGGCCCAGGTGTCCCACCCCACTCCTAGTGCTTGCTGGGGCCACAGAATTCGCCCCAGGCCGCCAGCAGCCCAGGCCCTGAGCCATGGACATGCTGGCTGAGCACAGCGGGCGGGAGCACTGCCCGGCTGCACAGGGAAAGACGGAGAGCACGCGTGGTGCGTCCTGGCAAAGGGCCGTACGGCTTTGGGCAACACCCGCATGGGAAACACCTGCAACCCTTTCACCTTGCTTATAGTGCTGCT
Organism: Anseranas semipalmata; assembly: GCA_013399115.1. Lineage (NCBI taxonomy): Eukaryota > Metazoa > Chordata > Aves > Anseriformes > Anseranatidae > Anseranas > Anseranas semipalmata. The sequence continues at coordinate 870,090 of VXAA01007212.1, forward strand.
GCCAATTCACAGAAGACTTTGATCTCCCTATCTGTTATCAGTCCTGTGTGTTACAAACACAGGACATTAATCATAAAACACATATATGATGTTAGGCAATAAACAAGGCTTTGTTTTCTGTGCTGCAGCCTGGTAAAGTACACAAAGATCATCTGGAAAGCTAAATGAAAAAAAAACCACCAATTTTATTATCTCCATCTTCCTCAGGGAAGAGCAAAGAACAAAGAACCAAAAGAAAAAAAATAGTATGCAAACACAGAAATTCAGGGGAAAAGGCTGATTTTCTTAGGAAACACTTTCAAAAAAAAAATTTCCTTGATCACTCTGCCTCTATTATTTAGAGACACTCATTCACCACAGGCAGAAAAATGCAAAAAATGACTAGCGCGCTGCTTGTGTAAAACAGGACTCTAGGCTGGCGTTACTTGTTTAATTATTCCAGAGGTCAGTAAATTGATTTGTCACGAGCACTGTCCCCTCCTGGCTCCTGCGGGCAGTTCTGACTCCACAGGACTAAACGTTACATAGCTAACAGCTGCAAAGCCCAGACTCAAGCTTCACAGAAATGGTTACTTTAGTCCAAGAGGAAAGAAAAGGAGAGGATAAAAAATTGCCAGGTACCAGTGAGTCCAATTATTATTTGTGTCATATTAGCAGCAAGAGGCCTCAAAGGTCCCCGGGCCCTAATCTGGTAGGAGTTATCCATAAATAGGAGGCCTGGAGAGCCCCAGATTTAAATAACCAGGAGCAACAAACAGTGAGGAAAACAAATAACGTCCTCTGCTTTCCAGCTGCGGGACTGAGGCGCAGGCAGGGATGAGGAGCTGGGAATCGCCAGCCATCAGCTCTTTTTCCTGTTGACTCCCTGCAAGACCAGGGCTCCTTGGATGTCATTTACATCTGAAAATCTCGGGCTGGCTTTCTTCAGGCTTCTTCAGGAAGCGAGGTGGAAAGCCAGGAGTGCTCCTGTGCCACTTCTCCTGCGTGCCGGGCTGCGGCACGAAGCGGGGGACTGCCCTGCCTGGACTGTCAGCATAAAGCACCCGCAAGGGGAGTAGCTCCAGGTAGAGAACTGAGAAACGCTCGTTGCTTCTTCAGGAAAAAAAAAAAAAAAAAAAGACACCCTAGACACAGGTGATCTTATTGCACATGAAAACGAAGCGCTGGTAGCACTAAGCAGTCACAGGCACAGAGAAAAGTTTCCAAGCACAGCTCTGCCAGCATACACATGCCTTAGCATAAGACTAATCCAACCCATTGTATAAATTCATAAAAAGAAGACACGGCCACAGTGATTTCTATTTAAGAATAAATAGTTCCTCATTTCCTTTTTCAATGAACTGTGCTTCTTTTCATGTCATGAAAGCTTCAAAATAAGCACACAGAACTATTAATTTAATTCCTGACTGCATTAAAAATATCCCGTAACAAGATGCCCAGACACTCGCGCACACTGTCTGTGCTGCCCTGTACTGCTCAGCACCCACCTCTTTGTCCACATACCCCGGATTAAAAATGCTATCTTCTACATACCATGAACCTCTGCACTATCTCACACTTGCACCTTGCCAAAAGACCTCTGCTTTCCTACGTGCTTAAGGAAGTATCAAGAAAGGAGGAAAATGCTGCAATTATTTATATTCTCTCCCCCCCTGAAAGCATAGCTATATTTAAAGGAGCTCCTCCCTTGTCAGGTGCAATAAGAGCCTGCTGGCACAAGAGCAGGGCTAGCAGTAAAGAGAAGGGGTGCTGACTGGGACCAGTGCAAGCTACAGAGCTGGTAGAGCCTTTTGGGTACCTTACACCATGCTGCAAGCAAGATCTGTTTCTGGGGCATCTCTAACTCAGGCTTGGGTTTAGCAACCTGAGCGTCTCACCCTCATTTACCAGCCCCTTCCCCTTCCAAGTGAGCAGCGTGGGAGATGCAGACTCCACATGGCTGTGTTAATTCATTCATGAAATGAAGTAGATGACATTTACCCACATATAAGGAATGACAAGGGATTAAATTAAGCTCACAAAGTGCCACGAAGAGGAAAAAACAACCTTCTGAATTATACAAGCATACTGGGCAATCTGCGTCCATTTGGTTTTCTGAGGAAATTTTAGTCCAGATCCACGTGCGAGGTTCAGTCACAGCAAGCACAAAAACTCATGTCTGTGTTCCCGGATGGGGAAGAGAAGCAGCAAAGGGGACGGACGTGAAGAGGAGAATCATTTATTTTCTTCCTCTGGGCAGGCAGTGGGAGAAGTGCAGAGCCTGGCGGGGCGCAGGCTGCGTTCCTCCGCAGCTGGGAGCTTCCCCTTCCCGGGGCTGGCGGCTTTATTTTTGTGCCAGCGGCCGGGCTAAAATGACTGCCACCACCACCACAGCTCCGCGATTGCGCGTCACATCACTTCTGCTGATTAGCTGCATCAGTATGCCGCTTCATTAATGCGAAATGAAAGCTGTAAATAAGGGTGCCTTTTCACAGGATGCTACTGGGAGTGAGAAGTACCGTGATATTCTTAAGAAACCAGCCACTCTTGCCTGGAGGAACGGTGCCATTGCTACTGGGTGATGCTCAAAATGCTCATAGCTCTTAACTTGGCAAGCTCGCCAGAAGAAGGTTTCTAAATCTTTTCCCACCGTGTTTCCCACCAAGCTTGGACTGTATTAGTCTGTGTTTTGTTACCCATGTTTAGACTGTGACATTTTCACCAAAGCTTGTTTTGTCTGCGCTCGTTAAAGCACAGTATGCCTGACTGACCTCATGTGATGTTGCAGCAGACGTTTCCTGTGTGTTTCAGCATATTTCTGTGCCTGGCCTTTCTGTGGGCTTGCGAGACACAGCGTGAGAGCAGTCTCATCTTGGGCTCTTTGCACCTAATTCAATACCAAACTGTTCCTTTTCCATACGCTGCGAGAAAAACCACCAGGTTACTATTTCCAGAACACTGGATTACTATTTCCAGGGAAGGCTACATCTGGGAGATAGCAAACTTTCTGGTTCTCCAAACTTTACTTGCCACCGTTTACACAGTGTTCATTTATATGGGTTTGTGCAAGTCTTTTAGTTACATTTGACAGCTACCTATTTTTATCAGCGCAGTGTAAAAAAAGGAAAGGCTACAAGATGGCTGAGGAGGATAAGCAGACAATATTACACAGGCTAAACAAGAGCAGCCTTTTCTCTGTCTTTTAATAAAAAAAAAAAAAGAAAAGGAAGAAAAGGGAGGGAGAGGGATGTGCTCAGCACATATCCTGATTTCTAGTCAGAAGCTGGAAGCAGCTTCCCTTGACAGACAGGTGAGCAATTTCTAGGAAACAACTGGAAGTGTAAGTGTGGCAGGACTGCAGTCATTTCACACAAGATAAATGGAGATAGTGCAGCCTACTTGAAGATGAGGGATATGACTGGGATGCTACTCAGAAAAATATGGCTCAGAGAACACGCAGAAGCGGGGTGTGCAGCACATTGCTGCTTGCTAGCAAAGCAGGGGGGACCCACCTGAGCGGACAGCAGGGAAGCCAGGGAGGATCCTCCGTGTCCCCCAAAGCAGGAGAGCATGTGTGCATCATCGTGCAGGCTCCAGAGAAAATTTGGGGATGGGGGACAAGAACATGTGTGCAACCATGCAGAGAAAATGAAACTGGGGAGATGTCGAAGGATTTAAATATAATTTGTGATACTATGACAGGGCAAGATACAGCAATCTATAAAACAGGTTGACTGTAACAAAACCACAAGTGTAATAAAGTTGCTAGTTACATGCCCATCACTACTCCTCATATAAGCAAACACTCTTCAAGAAGACTAAAACAAAACCTGTGTGATCCGACTTCTGCCTCTGATAAAGCATTTCTGACCACAATAAAATAGCAACTTTTATTATTTTTCCTCCCTGAGACCTGAAATCAGGGTACAAACAAAAGCCATCCATAAGGTTGCGCTTCTACAACCTTCATCTCATATATACTTTGCATATCATGGCCAGGACTCAAGTGCGACTAGAGATTTTCATATCTCCGCTTTTGGTTATCCATTTTAGCCCTAAAGGAAAGAAACAGCTTTCAGAAAACACTGAGTATCTCTATCTGCTGAAAAGTCATGTCCTGATACATATCTTCAAAAGAGGCATTCAGAACAGAGGCATTCAAAATCAGTAGGCTGTTTCTGTTTGTTTTAACTCTGTACTTTATCTTTGATTTCTTCCTAGGCAAGACAGCTCATCTGCCTCCTGTAAATACGATCAGCAGCGGTGGACGATACAATATTTTATTTCTGCATGTGTTTGAAATAAACATACACAATTTTCTTTCAGTCTACCCCTTCTTAGTGGCATTTTGATCTTAAATCAATGAGAGCGCTACAATATATTGCACACCATCACTTTTTATTCCTTTGCTCTGCTTACGTTAATGCAGATCCATGCACTTCTGGAATCATACTGTCTTAATATCAGAATATTTTAATTCCTCCAAGATAGCTAGGACTCAATACACTGATTTTCTGCATTGTAGACACAACAACGCGATGAAATGAGTAAGCCAAATTGAGTTTTGCATAACAAACTACACAGCCATACACTACGCCGTTTTCTTAAATAAGAAACAAGACACTTCGGCTTGGCCATGGCTACCAGCCCGAAGATATCTGGAGTTTAAGCAAATGAAGCAGGGTTTGATGCGCGGAACCAGTGGGCACGCCATCCAGCTGGTTCAAGTGCTGTAAACTCACAGCTGCCAGCCAGCGCTGGGCAGCCTGTCTCAGGCAAGGAAGGGGTTGCCAGGCTGGCCACGAGAGGGGCAGTCACTGGGACCTGTTTTTTTCTCCTGGTCTGCCTTAAGATTAGGTTGAAACAAAGGAAAAAAGGATAGTAACCACCTACTGAGCTCCTGGGAATGTACTTTTTTATGCTATGGCATACAAAATGCATTCAGGCAAGATTCATTTTTTTAAATCCTTGCATACCTATGGTGTTGTGTACTTTTTCTATACGTTTTTAAGACCTATGCACACACACACAAAATCATTTAATTTTGTTAATGCATTATTAAATGCACACTAAGCCCAATAAAAGTCATTTCCCAGAGCTTTATGCATTTATCATGAAACCACTAGCAGAATTCTTTACAATAAAAATGCTAGCCGTACACATGACCAAACTAAATTATCTCGGGAAATGGCTAATATCTGACCATGTGGAAACATTAGAAAGCAGGGCTTTGTTACAGGACTAGACGGAAAAAATAGATATATTTTCTTACAGAAAAAAAAAAAAAAAAAAACTAAAGATAGAAATATTTTTAATAGTAAAAAAAAGCTGCAGCTCCAGGAAATTTTCCTCAATCAATTCAATCTGTGTCATGCTGGACCTTAAAAACCCATTAAAATAACCATGATAAATTTCCCAACCTCTTTCAGTGCACCACGCAGAAGACAAAGGAAACTGCAATTCAACAGAGAAAAGGAAGAATAGAATGGAAAAAGCTGATAGATTGTGCATCAGTGGTAACATCCTCGCTCACAACAACAGGCAAATCTGCGCCACAAAGGACGGTAGGAGCTGAAGGGATGTGCACAGCTGACAATGGCACTCCAAAGGAACGACTTCCAGGAAAATCTGCTGTTACAAATGGACAACACGCTGCTGGGAAGGAGTTGAGTCACAACTTTCATAACATCGCAAATTATTTCAGCCTAAAAACTGAAGTACTAAAGAACAGGACACACACGGCCCTGGTAAGACAACTATGGGGCTAATATCCTACACAAACAGCTAATGTGAACACCTGGTTTAAATTATTAAACCTCACTGAAATCCATGCAAGTTCGAGGAACTGACCCAATACTTAATGTGTAGTTATACAACACAGATCATATTTCAAATAGTAATATTAGTAAGAGCACTGCTTGGTTGACCTATTTTTCCATTGGCCACCTCGTACATATTATCAATTGTAAGAAATATGCTTCTTTTGCTGCTTTTTTTTTGTTTGTTTGTTTGTTTGAGCAGAATGGTGGAGGTGGAATTTTATAACAAATTACATATATGTTATGTTATCCTGAAACAACCTGAACCCCTGAGGACGGTGGAGCTCGTTTAGTCCTCTTCCATGGACCTGCCCTTCCACCCTGGAGCAGTAGGTCCTGCTCACCCACCTCCTTCTTCTGAAGGCCAGCCCTGGCACAGCACATCACACCGATGCTGGGACCCGATCCCCACGCACACACTGCACGCAGTCAAGCTCTGCTCATGGCTGCTTTAGACGGCTGTCCCAGGCCCACATTTGGCCGCCCTGGGATGTTAGTGAGATGTAGGCTGAAGAATTTCTCTTCTTTGGCTCGGTCATAGCTGCTTGGCTAAAGGCCTCAGGACTCCTGGGGACCTGCCTCATTTCTGAGCTGAGTAAATGTTATCATCCAACATTGCTTTGCTATATTACTTCCAAAACCCATTGGGTCTCTGATGTCTGCTGGAACTATTTCCTAGAGCCTTTCCCTCCAGACAGTAGAGTGCACATGAAACACCAGTATTCGTATTTAATATTTTGGGGGAGAAAATTTCTGAACCAAAGCTTACGTTTTTAATTGCTCAAAGTCTACCTAGAAAAAAGGGAAAATGAGTTGAAAGCAGGCCAATGCAAACAGTACATATTCCTTCTAAATATTCAGGTACTGGGGCAAGATCAAGTGACCTGATCCTCATGCAGCAACAGAGGTATAGCAGAGACACAACCCACTGAATCTATCCATAACCCCTATAAACAAAGCAAAAAATACAGGCACAACTGTAGGATGAACCATTACTGAAGTAAATATATCGATCTATCAAAAATGATTGAAGACTGACAATAAAAGGGTTATAAATGCTCAGAAAAAAAAAGAGAAGGCAAAAACAACAACAAAAACCCAACCCACTGAAAAACTCCCACCTGCATTCACAGGGAAAAATGGACTGGAACAATAAAACACAATGGCAGTGCTTGTACGTCTATGATAGCTGCCCCTCCCTAAAGCCTGAACAGTCTTGCTATAAACCAAGCAAATGAAAATGTAAATGCATGAGCAATTGTCTGGGGGATCCATATACTTTGTGTCCTGTAGGCAAAGAACGAAGGGGAAAGAAGGAAGGGAGAAGGCACCACTTTTAATATTTGTAATTATTGATCATGCTCTCCTCACCTGGAGCTTTTTTAATCCAGCAGAGACTTTACAGTTAAATATGTAATGCTGCCTCCACGGTAGCTTCAGCGCTGCTAGCAAAAGCCTCTTCTCCCCTGACCTCAGCACAAGCCGCTGCTTCGACTCCTCTGGCAGGAGGGGGCAGGCAGGGACAGCCCGCAGATTTTGGGGTGACAGACAGAGAGAACCGTGCAAACAGCCGCCCGCGGAAATGCAGTATTCAAAATGGCGAGTTCAAAAGAAGCATGGGATGGGGAATTACTCCGAATGCAACACCCACAGAAGTCGTGTGTACGTACAAACACAACAGTGTATCAATGGGGCATCAGGGGCTACTCCAAGGCTTATAAACTGTGTATTTATTTAAGCATTTTGCTAAGGAGACCAACAGTTCCAGTAGCTTCACAAACTCGATTCTGTTTTTCACTATTGATGAAAATCCAGTTGTGTTAGTTACTGGACAAAAGCAAATAAAACGCCACTGACTTAAGAGAACAGTTGGGTCTATAGCAAGAATAAGTTTAGTTTCTTCAAGTATTTAACCTTGCAGTTTTACAATACATTTCTCTGCCTCAAAAATCGGAATTTAAATTATTTTAATAGAAAATAATTTAATATTTAAAGGCCAACACTTTTCCATATGATATTCCATTACCATCTGGCCTGTTTTAACCCTTGCCTCTGTGCTGCACTTTTAGACTGACTTTCTCATTCTCCTGCCCCACGCATAGGCCTGCATTACCCGTTGGGCCAAATGGACAGACAGTGGACATAGAAAATCGTTAGGCTGCTTTGATAATATTTTACTTTGGTCCTTCACACAGAGTATTTCATAAGATGTTCCATGTGATACAAGGTCCCAAAGAATCAAGATCCTCTCATAATGTCATTTTCGAAAGACACTGCAGCAGTTCCCAGTGTCTTTGCCAAAATCCTTTTTCAATAAAATAGATTCTAACACTGAAAGAAAAGCTTGGATTATTGCTGAGTGATAAAATGTCTACTGCTAGCCCTTACAGAGTCAGAACATTGCTCCCAACTCACTCCTTTTTCTGTAAGCTACTTTAAGATGTCTGGATACATCTTAACATTTGCTGTACCAAACCTAATTTTATTCAATAGGTACCATCATCCAAAAATCGAAGTTATATGACATGAGAGAGACCTAAAAACATTGGGTCGAGATCCTCAAATAGTCATGGCTCTATGACTTTAATGGAGCTACACTGAAGTAAACAACAGCTTGAAGGTCCAGACCACTATTTCCAGGCTTGTTTACATGGGGCAAGAGAAGAGATTCTGGGACAAGAGGTGGTTGGAATCTTAAAACAGTTAGACTAGAAAAAAATCCTACATGAGCACACCCGTATCAATGTAGTAATTGGTGGGGGGAGCTGGTCACTTTTTTCCATGATTTAGTTTGTGCTGTTCCTGAACTGCTGTGTCTGTGCATGGGATGTTTTTTGACATTACTACAGCTGTTTAATTATACCAGGACAATTTTATCAGTGTGACTAATATAAATCCTCCTTCAAGACAAGCCTTCAGGTTTAGCCACCAAATTTAACGGAAGGCAAGAAAGATTCACAATCCCCAGGGTAATGGTGGCTCAGTTCATTCTACACGCCCCAAGCTAGGAAAAAAAAAAAAAAAAAGTAGCATAACAGTTGAAAACAACTTCTTTCCTGTAGTGGGCTACACTTTTGGCTATTGCCTGATGAAATCATACCCAGTTCACTACCAGCAGAAGGTCTGACATAAAGCAGACTCTCCAGGGAAGGCAGAGAGGTAGTCAAACAGAGAAAAAGGGTAATTTGAAGACGGTGCCAAACCAACAAAGAAAAAGGAGATATTTTGTTTCCCTTACTACTAATAAAACATAGTTGACTAAAATTGATCCCCAGACTAATAAGGTAGAGGAAAAACTAAAACCTATATATGACAAAACAATAAAAAAGTAATGAAGAGATTTATGGAAGTACATAAAAACCTTGGAATGACGTAAAATTGTCAGGTCATGTTACTGTTTTCAGCTCAACATGGATAAGAAAATAAGGGAGGAATAAAAATTAGAGCATGGAGGGAAGATAGCATAGTGTGGAAGGGGATGGGGAGAAGGAAGAGAAAGAAAACAAAGCCAGAGCAAATGTTTAGGAAAAAAAGATTTACAGCTAGAAGCATGAAAACAATGCCCACAAGACAAGTCTGTCAATGTAAAAAGAAAAAAAAAATGCAGAGCCAAAGTGGTGGAATACAAGAGGCGGTAATGGAATAGGAGCACCTCCATAGATACCTGGGCAAAGCAGCTGTGGTAATCCTCAAAAAGGAAAACATGACAATTTCCAAGAAACTACAAAAGAGTCATCCCCAAACCCACTCCTTCACAACACGTAGGTGTCCTCAGGGGCAGAGACCCCCTAAGGTCTTTACTAAGGACTCCAACATGGGGAGAGCGGTCTAACCAGGAGCACCAGCACCTGCGTCCTGGAGCTCCTGGCAGAGAGCTGGGGCATGCAATGGACTGCTGGTTTCCAGTTTCTTCTCTGCACCTTCTCCTCCAGCTCCCAGTGAGGGATATGTGGGGAAGAGAAATCCCTTTTGCTTGATGCTTCTCATGGCATATGAGAAGGCAGTCAGAAGGTGCTTTGGGATTTCTTTGAGCTGCCACAGAGAACTGGCAGCAGGGAGTAACCCGGAGAGGCAGTAACCTACCTCCCCTGTGAGGTGCTGGGCAGCCAAGGAGGGCAGGAGGAGCTCCTGACCTGGAGCGTTAGCGTAAAGCTGATCCGCTTCAAAGGCTGCCAACAGAGGGAAGGGTGGGTGGGGACATCGGCAGGGATGATGCATTTTCCTCCCTCTGTGTAAAGAGGGGGGAAATGATTCAAGAGCTTCGTTTAAAAATTGCCACGCGTGGCACTGGGAACACCAGTTCACAATCTGATACACAGCTGGGGAAGTCAGAGACCATTAATAGCTCCTGGACGTTACGTACTGCATGCATCCGCTTCAGGTTTGCAGCAGTGCTTCCGGGTGCTATAGGAAATTCTAATAAATGCATTGATTTTGCTGTGCATATTATATAACACTGCTGCTTTCCTATATTTCCAAATAGGATTGCTATGCTAAAACAATGCCCCAGATTTTTCAGTCTTAAAAACCCTCAGTGTACTTCTTCCAAATGGTGGAAAAGGGAAAAAATTACAAGGTGGACTTCACAGCCTGTTAAGATTAACAAATGCAGGCTCTGGTAGATGGTGAAGAGATTCAAGGTGAAACTAAGTCTAGGAAACTAGTTTTTATAACTGTGGGTCTCATTCAGAATATTCCCTCCTCCTCTCTTAAATTGGGATGACAGTCTGGTATGCAGGTGCTGATCATAACAGTGTCACACAATAAGAGGAGGCAATCTGTTAAGCAGTCCCATCCCAAACCCTTTAAAATGATGATTTTAAGCACTAATTAGCTAAGAAGCAGGCAGTACAGATCAAAGATCACCTGTATTGTATACTAGGTGTAAAATTCTACTCAGGCAGCATGTTTTCAAAAGAAACTTCAGTTTTCAAATAATCTTAACCTGGAACTCACACAGACTATGCTTTAAGAGCTGAGTACTGCGCTACCAATGTGCGAGGAAACACGGGCACTAAGAAACGCCTCCCTGGGAGCAAACACAGATAAAACCTTCACTCAGCCAAGGCTCGTATCTGCAGATGCCGAAGCAGATCACAAATTAATCAGGTTCCTCAAATGCTAAGGTATGTTACGAGGGCTTGCACTGCTGCTTCAGTCATCAGAGCTGGCATAGCTCTGGCCGGTCTCACAGAGCCCTTCGGCGGCCAACCAACGCCGTCTCAGTCGAGCCGCACTGACCAGGGAATTTCCCTCTACGCAAACACTAACTCACTGAAGCTACGACCACATCAGATTGCACGCTCTTCAAGTAGAGAAACGAGCATCAGGAACGTGGTGCAGCTGACTGACGCCGTCCTGTGCTGCCTTGCCAAGGGTGTATAAAATATCGGCCTAATTTGGTTGGATTTCACACTCCCTTTCCAGAGGTGCAAAAGATTACGTCAGGTCTTTGACTTATGTCAGCTTGGACAGCTGCAGCAGAGTCATGGAGCAGTCATGGATGGAGGAAAGAGACTTGGAAAAAATGCTGTGGGAAGCACTTGCCTGCACTGCAGCCACCCCAGGGCAACATCTGGACTCTCAGAGAAGGAGACGGATGGTTTTGCACCCAGAAGAATTCATCACTTGCAACAAACTTTTCCATCCAAATGGCTTTGCCTGCACTCACGGCTGGGACCATGACATTTTGGTGGGCCTTTGGGTCCTGCGTCTGTGAATACCTAGAACAAAAGGGCCCGCAGACCTGGCTTGGACTGCAAGAGGCTACAGTGACAAAGTAAAAACCAACCTTCACAGAGTAGACAAGTCCAAGTTGCGTGGTTCTTATGGGAGGTCACAGTCCACATGCAAGATTTTGTCCATGGCTAAAAGATCATTAATGAATGCCTTCGACATTACTAGTACACTGAGCATCACTTTGCAATGTCCCAGAGACTGAAGTACATTTGAAACACGCCAGAATTAAACTAGTCAACTAATTTACCATAAATTCTGCCTATAAACTGTATCCCACAGGTCTCCATACACAGAGCTTAAACTCTTCATAACGATCAGGCAGCCCACAAAACCTATTACAACTGGAACAATAACACCAGACTCCAATTCTCAGAACAGTGTGATATGCCATCTTTTGGGTAAATCTCTAGGCATCTGTCCCATAAAAGGCTATGCTTTCAAGACCAATTAGCTCGAGAGAGAAGAAGAGAGACTGGTGATGATATACCCCTAAGTAACTAGCAGGAGTTGTTCCAGCAGCTTGATTTAACTATTGGAACTAACTGTAACCAATACCTAATTATGGTTAAGTGTGGGGATCGTGTCGGATGGAGATGTAGCATTGTACTGTGACACTAAATTTTAGACAGGAATATTGTTAGGTTTAGGTTCTTTTTAAAAAGACTTTTAAAAATAGGCTACTATTAGCAAATTTCAAAAGTGTTAATTAAAAAAAGAGGGGGAGAGGGCTCTGAGAGTTTAACATAAGAATATTAAGATTCCCCTACTGTTCAGTCAATTTTTAAGATAATCTTTTCCATTTCAGAGAGAACGGCTAGCACATTACACAGAGGAACAATAAAATTTTCTACATGCAAAGTGCTGTCAAAGAAGAGGGTGGAGAGGTGGAAGAAATATTTTTCTCCACATTAACTTCTTTCAGCTACAATAAACCTAGGTGTTTATGTGTACCAATATTTTCAAGCACAAATGCAATTGTTTCTTTTATGTCCCTGATTCATCAGGGTAGATAAACTTCTGCCTAACTTAAAGCATGTTGAGTAGCACCATTGACTTTAATGGGATTACTCCTGTGCTCAAAGTTAGGCACATGTTTAAGGGTTTTCCTGTTTGGTGTCCATGGTTTGCAGGTATTTAAAGGAAAAAGAGATAACTAATTCAGAATAGCAGTTCTAGGTGTGATCAACAATCCTGTAGAGACAAAGGGCATTATCACAATACATACATAAGGAAACACTGTGAGGAAAAAAAAAAAAAAAGATCTTGACAGGTTATGAAAGACTTAACTGGTCACAAAGTGTATTGCTCTAAGAAAACAAAAATCCAAGCAAGTGAGGCTACCAAAAATCTTTATCAGGTTAAATGTGAGACAGAGATTATGAGGAGCTATAGATCAGAAATAGAAAGACTGTTTTTCTTCCCTCCCCTATGCTTGCCCAGGAATGATTTTCTCTAACTGAAATATGAAAAGTAAATTGTTTAAAATATCAAAATAAATGAAGGACACAGGAGAGGTAGTAAGTCCATTAGAACCCCAGTGTAAAAGAGGAAACAGGATAAGATTGTTTCATAAAACTGATTTCTTTACATGAGCCTTCAGAGACGAAGATGAGAATACCTGCCCTGGAATTACTCTTCCCAGATAAAGCAGAATAAGGTTAGAAACCAAGAGGTAAAAAGCAACAACAACAAAGCAAACAAACGAACAAACATAAAAATCAAGTTTGTGAAATTAAAATGGCTGTAAAGACACCGCTTCCTCAGGTAAATTAAGTGCATGATGAAGACATCAGTTGTTCCCTGCAGGATGAGGTCCTGTCCCTGTCCACTTCAGGTCCTCAGTGGGGTGTTTGAGCAGGGATAGCTGGTAAGGATAGCAATTCATGAAAAGCTCCAGATTTCCAGATCCCAGAAAAGCATGCCCCTCATCTGTACACAAAAGGTGAAAGCCCCAGACCTCTGCAGGGACTAACCAGTGTGCCTCGGCCCTGATGCAGAGGCCAGGAACAGCAGCGAGAAAAGCCTGTTTCCTGTCCACAACCATTTGACTCTGGACTCATCTGCAGAAATGCTAACTAGTGCCATCTGCAGCAACCATTTTTGGTGGGAGAGAAGTCAAGCATTAAGACAGAACAAACTCCAGCTGCATAGACTTCTGAAAAGCTGTCAGCTGCCAGTGTAGCTTACATTCACAACTAAGCCCTGGACACATTTCAAGTTAGTGACTGGCTCCACGATCTATCATAATCCTTTAAACCACCCAACCATTTAAATGATCAGACTTGATCTTGGTTCCAATAATGACCTATTAGGAAATCATTCAAAGAATATTAGGAAGTCTTGAAGGAAAAAACCAAGCAAACAAAAAACCAAACAAGCAAACAAAAAATTACAAAGATCAGACAATGTGTAATTCCATAAACACCTTAAGGAAAATTGTCTACCCCATTTTAAGTTGCTTTCTGTGTATTACTTTAAAATGTGCTGAAGTAACCTGATGCAAAACAAGATGCTCTTCTTATGCTAGCAGAGCTCCATTCACATCCAGGTTTTCACAAAGTTCCTCAGGAGTGCATGCATGCACCCATTTTTCTACCTGCACCTTGACATGCTTTCTGTGATACTGTGCTGATCCTGGAATGCTTATGCTGGAGCCCAGCAGAAGCTCAGCATGGGCAGATGCAGTCCGCTGGTGGTGGTTTTACTGGGGGCTGAGAATGGCTTACAACTGGATCTCATCAGAAACGGTCTCATTAATTCCTCCCCACCAACAGAAAATGAAGATTTTGAGCTTGTTGACTCCCTTTACCAGTACACAGCCTGACAACCCTGGACTCAAACTCCCTGATTGCCACCTCCTTTCTAGGGGTGGTTTAATCCAAGCTCCCTCTTCTTGCTTTTCCTGGGCCCAGCTCTTCACCTTTGCCTTATACTTTGTTCTTGTCCTCATTAGCACTTATTCTACTACACATTTGGCCAGACTTCTCACAGCAGGTTGAAGTTGAGAGTTCAAGTGAAGGAAGAGCAAGGGCTGGGTTTGATCTGCTGCAAGCTGTTTCAGATGCAAAAGGATATGAAGAAAAGAGTATCACCCCACAAATTGCATTAAATTTCAATTTTCCATTCTTTGATTACATACAATGAGGTCTATTTTATGAACTCATACTCTTCCTCATATCCAAACGCATTGCTATGGTTGAAGGCAGAATAGATTCAGTCACCTGCCTTCTTGTGGCTGTATTGTATTTTCTGATCATTCACTGGTGGGGTGTTGCTGGGCCAAGAATCTGTTACTTATTTTGGCACTACTCTCTCACTCCAAATCACTAACACTGACTTACAGTGCTATAAAGTCATAATGATGCAACTGCAGTAAGTGGTTACATGAATAGGAAGTGTGTATATAAAGTAAAATCAACTCAGCCACTACACCTCTGCTAACACTGTAGCAATTGCTTTTCTGACTCTATCAAGTATACTCTCACCCTTCATTTCTCATCAGAAGTTCTTTGTTTCTCTGTCTCCTCTTACCACCTATTTCCCACCAGTAGTCATAGCCTGCAATCGAAATAGAAAAACTCGATATTGTGGGGTGAAAATAAAGCATCAAAACAAGAGTACATCCAAAAAAATAAGTGGCATAAGTCACTAAGTTCCACAGAAACCAAGACTATGCTGCTTTCCAAACAGGATATTTTTCACTTTTTATTTTTGGTATGGAGAACCAGCACATACATTTTAGAGAACAGATTTTTTTATATAGAAGATGCTCCAAACTATAGCTGAACCAAAAACTATCACTTTGCTGCATGATCTCGTCAAAAATTATGTCAGTGGCTTGAATTTCCCCTGCTCCAACTCTGCTTTTGCACCAAATGAGAGCTGTTTGTTTCCCACTTGGCCTCCATCTTGGGCCACCTCTGTAAGAGAACAGACAGTTCTCACAGCACACACTCGCATCCAAAGACAATTTGCATTGTCTCTCTATATAAAAGAGTAATACCATCACCTCTCCTTTGGATCAGCACACGGGAGTGAAGAAAAAAAAAGCTTTTGTGACCTACAAAATCCTTACTTGAAATAATTCTCTACGACTTGAGGCCTTTTGGAATGGAAGGGATATATTGTTTTGACTTGATTAAAGCTGAAAAGTTGATTTGACATCCTGTTGTCAAGGAAACCAATTCACACACAAAAGAAAACAGTTGTGATGGTATCATTCAGACTATTCAAGTGACCTTAGAAAGAAAAAAAGGCTTCAGTTCCAAAGATTTGTATTCAACTCACTTCACCACTGTAGAAATAAAGATCATTGCTCTTTATGCTTATTGGAAAGCAGTTTTCAATCTGGAAAAAGCAAAATGCCACATCTTCTTCCAACTGCCAGATCCAATACTTCGCTGGGGCTGTGCACATAAACACACCTACCATTTACTGCCTATTTCAAAGAACCAAAGAAAGAATCACACAGATGCACAGAGAAGGAGAAGGAATTTCTTTAATTGACAGGACCATGATAAATACCCCCTGACACATAACACACACCTATTGAACACCAGCTCAGCAAGTAAGGTTTTAAAATGTCTTCCTTCAACTACAAATCGAGCTTACCTCGAGCACAGCAATGTCTGAGCCCAGCTTTGTTTTCCTGGGAGATATCAAAAGCAGCATTTATTCTCTGCCAACATCCCAGATCCCCCACAAATTAAGTTTTTTTCAAGCACACAGTAAATAATATGCAGTTATGCTCAATCTGCTCACTCCTCCTACCTACTGGATCCCAAGGAAGCAGAGCTGTCCTGGCTGACCACTACCACCACCATACAGCTTTGCAGCCCATGCAGTCTCCCAGAGGCTTCATTCCCTGACAGCCATGGGTAGATTGGAAAAATGAAACTTCCTATCTATCCACTCATAGACAGTAATTATACACCTCTTTCTCCCATGACATAGCCTCTGCCTGGCCAAGTGAACAGACAGATGACTAAATAGCAACTTGTCTCAAACTCTGCTTAGAAAAAATAGGCATGATATTAATAAGGAGGGAAATACACTGAGCAATGAATGCCACTGTTCTTACATTATTGTCATTTAAGGGCATCACACCAAAGGTCACGGAGATAATAAGCCTCAGTCCTTTTCCATTTGTTACACAACATACAAATTGCCACAGTGTTAATGAATATATTTCTCCATTCCTAGCCAGCCAAGACAATGTATTATTTCCTCTTAGACAAGTACCTAACCCTTAGAATTCATTATTTCCACTGCTTCTTGCAGCATTTTGTCCTTAGGGCTGAGCATAAATGCCACAAGAAGGCTGTGACTGGAGCATCAAATGCTTTGTATGGCTGAGTCTGACTTCCTTCTGATAAAGCTTTTTTTTTTTTTGCTGGAAGAACATCTAAGTGTATTTATATTATTTTTCAAGAAATACACACATACATGTTCATATATGCTCTTTTACAGGTTTCTCAAAACTCCTGGAGAACAAAGGAAAAAATTTTGATATTGTCTGTACTTTGTGGATATTGCTTAATACTTACATATTGAAGTAATAATTATGCTAGAAACACCAACTGACCACAACAATAGATGTTACCATGAAATAAGTGCATTTCCACTTAAAACAATGGCAACTGGAAGGTAGTTCTCAGAAAAGAAATAATGTTCACAGAAAGTGGAAGTGCTGGGATGAAGGAATACACTGCTTAAACCCTCTTCACTCCTAATAACCTGCTAAGGGAGCACAGCCGAGCTATAGAGAGAGGAATGCCTCTTTTCTAAACTGTACTTAATAGTATTTTAAGTTTAGTATTTTTGCGTAAATATAGACAGCAACAGCTGAACCAAATTCACACTATTTCATAAACTAGGTAGGATTATTGTTGTTTTGGTTTTTTTTTGGTTGTTTGTTTAAGACATTAAATTATTATTTCCACTCTTCACCATAAATCTAAAGCATATGTATCTGAAAAGAGAATATGGATGCTGGTAGCCTTTTATAGTTCTGAAGAAAACTAAACTTTATGTGCATAATTAATATTAGAAAGAGAAGAATGAAGTCCAACACCAAATGCTGAACTAAAATAAGCCAAGGCTACTTTCTGCATGTGGTCAAACAACCTCTATCTCTATCACCCAGACTGAAATACTGCTCTCTGAATTTCAGTGAACATCTTATTGTGGTATGTTTTCCTCTCCCACCCAACAAACCCAAGACAAAGCAAACAGCAAGACCCACAAAAGCAGAAAGCTGAAGGTACAGCTAAGCTTACCCACAAACAGGTCCATACTCCGTTATGAGTTTTGTATGGCTTTCCCAAAAGCCCTGGGTAAAAGAAAAATATCACAGTATTTTAGAACAGTGCTTAACAGAAACCCTGTTACACAGTGTTGCTAACACTCACACCAAAGCTCTGAACCTCAGCTAGGAGAGCCAGGGCATTAACTCATAATCTCATCTTTCCCTCATTGCCCATCTCTGAAAGGAGAGTCTAATGATGACTGAAGGAGAAAAAAACCTGGAAAGCCATTAAACATGTTTTCAGAGTTCTACACTCCAAAATATGTTACAATTTCACAATATTTTTGATTAATTTCATGATCGGGGTCCTGACTCATAATTTTATTCCGATAAATGTGTGGATGGAAAAACTGACAGTGAAATTAATAACAGAATATATATGACTTACTACACACTAGAGAAATAGAGGGAATGTTGAAAGTTTTTTTTCTTTTTTTTTTTTTTTTGGAATAATGTAACTGAAAACAAAACAACCCTGCAAAGTTGGAGTTAGCACAAGGCAGTCCCGTGGGAGATTCTGCAGAATAGTAAGAAGATTTATTTTAACAAACTTTTAGAATTTTCACTGTTTCATTTTCATAATTGATGAAAATTGGTATCCATTTATATAAATGTCTGCCACTGTTCTAAATTGTTAGTGTCCTAAATGAATTTAAATTGATTAATCTGAAAGAAGGTGTGTAAAATTTATCCCCAAAAGTGAATATAAAGAAATCTGTTTTTAACAAAACTGCAATACTTGAAAATCATACTGCATTGTGCTTGTAACTTGTCTATGGAAAAATAACACATTTGACTGCATTAATCTGCATTTATATTAATTCAAGAAAGACTTTTGTGATTTATCTTCATTCTTTAGAGAAAACTCACTAACAAAGTAGAATACTTACATCTCATATTGAAGCTTTCTTATTTTTAAGATATGCTGCAGAATATTAGCTGGAACAATATGAACTATTATAAATACATAAACCACAGACATAACTAAACAAGACCACGTAATGTGTGTATGCATTGAGAGCATTTTACCACACTAAAAAAAAAAATCTGGTAATCAAAAGTAGTTACCTCACTTATCACCCTTGGGTGCTAATTTAGCACCCAAATTGGCAAAGCATTTGCCACTACCTCCATT
Organism: Anseranas semipalmata; assembly: GCA_013399115.1. Classification (NCBI taxonomy): domain Eukaryota; kingdom Metazoa; phylum Chordata; class Aves; order Anseriformes; family Anseranatidae; genus Anseranas; species Anseranas semipalmata. The sequence goes on from VXAA01007212.1 coordinate 889,069, forward strand.
TCTTCTCTCATAAAGCCATTCAGTTATTTTTTATTCTTAATGTTAGTGGGGGATTTTCTTTGTTTGCTTGTTGTTTTGTGTTTATTTTACTTTTTAATCCTGGAGTTGTATATGTTTATTTTATGGGACAAAATATCTTCAGGTTAAGGTAAGACCTTTAGATTTTCCTTAAGCAATAAGAAGATAAGACACTATATGGCATATTAGAAAACATGCCAAAGAAAAAAATAAAATGAAGGAAGAGGTGGTTTAGACGATTGTTGTAAAAATTATATATTCCTACTGAAAAATACCTTGCTGCTAAGGTAAGCAGAAAAGCCTCCTCTGTTATCACACAACAACTAAGGGGGACAAAGCCTTTGTGGCATGGCAGCTACACACAGCTGACTCAGAGAGGCTTTTATCAGCAGACACGGAGGGAGGGGCAGAGATAAGCGCACGTCCACGCCGACCTGCACTTTGCCACAGCAGGACCTCAGCCTGTGGCTCTATGATCTCAGCATCGCAAAGGCTGCCCCTGGCCTTCTCCCCCTGTGGGGATCCTGGGGCAGATCCCCCAGCGCCGTTCTGCCGGCAGCCACCCTACACCAGGGGATGCAGGCTCAGTTCATCGGCCCACGCTGGCCGCTTTGCTCAGGAGAGGGTCCCCAGCCCGCCTGAACACGCTGAGGCACGGGGGCAGCACGTGAGGTAAAACGCTGCGGCTACATGGCGGTGGCACAGCAGAAGCAGCCCTGCGCTTAGCCCGCTTTTCTCCCGGCCTGGGCCTTCGCCAGGGACATCCCAAACTACAGCCCAAGCCCCCTGGCTAAGCTTCACCCTGGACCGTGAACACACGTGTACACGTTGCCCTCGCTGCATCCACCAGCTGTACTCCAGCGAGCCGGCAGGATACCAACATTTACAAGAAGCCTGTGCTTTAAATGATTCAGTGAAGAAGCCTTCCAGAAAGCCGGCTTCTTGGAAGCACTGCTGGCTCGCTACCATGGCGGGGTCAGGCAGAACACGTTTCAGATCAGGCCTGTTAACCAATAACTGGTTTTCCACCTCCAGGTCTCCTAAATGATTGCACTGGCTTAAAATTAACTGTGCCTATTTCCCCCCCCCTCAAAGTGAAAAGTACAAACCCGCAGGATGGGGGGAGGGAAGGAGTTGAAAAGTAACCAGGAGAGACTATGAGAAAGCACCTTCAGGAGCAGAAGCAGCCCTTGTTCCCTACAGCCCAGGACTCTCTGATGTGCTGCTCCGCCGTGCCTGTCCCCACCAGCTGCCCTGGTCCCACTGCTGTCCTGGCCCCCCTCTGAGGGCACGTACAGTGCGGTGAGCACCCAGCAGCACATCTCACCGGGCTGCTGGTGAAACACCAGCACACCGCACGTGCAGGGCCCTGAGAGGTGGCAGTGGCCATGGCTGAGGGAAGGTGTGTGTGCATCCTTGTCTGCAACACAGCTGGACAAGGCCACGGATGTGGTCAGGAGACGCGGCTGAGAAGGAAAGGGAGGGTGGAGGAGAAAGCTGGAGGGGGAAGAAGAAAGTGGTGATGAAGAAAGCCTCACTACAGTTGATAAAAGCTTCAGATTTTCTAGCGTTTCTTTTTTATTCAGTTATAATTTACAATTATAAATCAAAATCAACAGCCCTGTCTGAAGTCTCTGCAAGATTTTCCGCTGGCTTCCATAAGCATAACCTTTCAGCTGGATGGAGATGGGGGCATATGAAGGCACTCACATTTCTCCTATATAGCCATGCGGAAGGCCAATTAACCAATGACCATCCCAAGTACACAGTCAGGGAATATGCCACATTCACAAAGCCCTGCCAGATTTGTATCATCATCCCTGAACACGGCTTCCAGTAGACAGGTACCCTGAAAACCTCCTCCTTCTCCTCCTGTGAGTCACGTTTCAAGCACAGCGAGCCTCATAAGTGCTAAAGGCAACTTTTTTTTTTTTTTTTTTTAAACACTAGCCAATGTCAATCTGCTCCAAGGGTCATTATTGCAGGTTTGTCCAGGTTAATAATTGCAATTGTACTTAATACTTACAGGATAACTAAGTATCTGACCAACACCAGCAACTGTTCTACGTGAAAATGGAGACAAGAGACCTCTCCTCAACTCCCGAAGACCACCCTTTGGGTGAGCCCAAGGATGAGGAAGCAAACTCATGTGCCTGCTGCAGATGTACCCAGTGGTTTAAACAGCCATAACTCAGGAGCTATAACGATGCAATGTAGGGGTTAGGGAATGGAGAACAGGCAAAAATTGAAACAGATGTTTTTTTTTTTTTTTTTTAAGGAAAACAGAAGGAAACTGAAAAGCAAAACAATGCACTATATTATGAGATGACACCATGCACATCAGGAGGAACTGTAGCACATTAAACAGTCACTGGTAACAATGAAGTGTAAAAACATAGTAAGTAATACTGTTCCAAGACAGAAAAATCACTTGACCTTCTCTTTGTCTGGAAGCTGCAGAATATGAATTGTCATCATCAACAGCAACTCAGAGAAGGATTAGGGTGGGGTGGGAACAACTTGCTGCATGTGGCCCCTACAGTGAGGTACCAGCCTGATAACAGTGCATTATCAAACAAGATAATGCAGGAGTACGAAAAGCTTTTTTCCCCTGAAGAAAGCATATTTTACAGCATCTGGTACACCATGGAAACAGCAGCTCAAGTGGGCTGACTGCTGCACACCCAGAAGGCTTCTTTGTTTACATGGCTGGCAGTTGCCTCCCTACAGGGAATTTGCATTCTCCCTTTCCTTAGAGCATGCATCATCGGCTGCATCTGTGGGCAGAACCACTCTCAAGGCCAAATCCTGCTCTGAGGGATACAGGTGTGGCCCCTGTGGAAGGAAACAGGATCTGGGTCTGCATCAGCAAGAGCAAAATCTGTCCACTGCCAACCATCTATCTTGCGACACTGAATATTGAAACTTCAGCCTGTGCGGCATGCAAATCAAAGGGCTTCACAAAAGGACTGGGTGGGCTCAAGTACCCACTTCCCTTTTTCAATAGATTCTGCCACTCCAAAATGGATCCTTCAGCAGTTTCCTCCTTATTGCATATTCACCTTGCCAGTGCCTCACAATATCAAGAATCTGCAGTAATGTCATCTTCCCTCCTTGCTGAGAATGGGTGTAGGCACTAAGCCAAAGTTTTCAGAAACATCTAGTAGCATTATGCTTTTTAATTTTGGGGGTATCTAATATAGAGTCATCATAGAACTGCTTAGGTTGGAAGGGACCTTAAAGACCATCTAGTTCCAGCCCCTCTGCCATGGGCAGGGATGCCACCCACCAGACCAGGTTGCCCAGGGCCCCATCCAGCCTGGCTTTGAACACCTCCAGGGATGGGGCATCCACAACCTCTCTGGGCAACCTGTTCTGGTGCCTCACCACCCTCACAGTGAAGAATTTCTTCCTAATATCTAGTCTAAATCTATCCTCTTTTAGTTTAAAACCATTGCCCCTTGTCCTATCATTATCTACCCTACTAAGGAGTCCCTCTCCATCCTTTTTATAAGCCCTCTTTAAGTATTGAAAGGCTGCAATGAGGTCTCCCTGGAACCTTCTCTTCTCCAGGCTGAACATCCCCAGCTCTCTCAGCCTTTCTTCATAGGAGAGGTGCTCCAGCCCTCTGATCATCCTCATGGCCCTCCCCTGGACCCGTTCTAACAGGTCCACATCTTTCTTGTGCTGGGGGCCTCAGACCTGGATGCAGCATTCCAGGTGGGGCCTCAGAGGGCAGAGCAGAGGGGGAAATTTGCCTTCCTTGACCTGCTGGCCACACCTCTGTTGAAGGATCTCACACTGCTGGCTCATGTCGAGCTTTTTGTCCATCACAACCCCCAAGTCCTTCTCTGCAGGGCTGCTCTCAATGAGTTCTTCTCCCAGTCTGTACTCATGTCTGGGACTGTCCTGACCCAGGTGCAGCACCTTGCACTTGGACTTGTTGAACTTCATTCGGTTCATGTGGGCCCACTTCTCAAGCTGGTCCAGGTCCCTTTGGATGGCATCCCTTCCTTCTGTTGTATCAACAGCACCACTCAGCTTGGTGTCATCTGCAAGCTTGCTGAGGGTGCACTCCATCCCACTGTCTATGCCTTTGATGAAGATATTAAACAGCACCAGCATGGGGCACATCAGACTTATCTCATTAGTTGCTCAGTACCTGCAGATCTCATGAGCTGAAAATAAGGACTTCTGTGACTTTAAGATTAAACATAAGCTTAAAGTGACCCGAAGTGCATGGAGGATACTTTGTAAAATTTCAGCTTGCTGCATCTGGAAAATAATTACATGAACTTAGCTAGAGTCTGTAAGGGTCACTAGATAAAATTGTTTCAAGGGGACCACATAGCTGGTATCTAGCAAATGCTCCTGACAGTAGCTCAAAATCTAGACTCCAGAAAAGTGACTTCCAGAATACAGCGAGGGCTACTAAGTGGTGTGGAGATTGATGTGGTATGCCCATCAAATCCATTACAAGTGGGAAACATTACCCATGCAAGAACAGCCAAGGTAAAAAGGCTTCTTTATTTACCCCTTTCTCAAAAGCATCACAGTGATAGGACTTGATCCAGAAATTCCCTAATCTCTGAACAGACAGGATATGGACAAAAATAAACCAAGCTTTTTTGCTTTGCAGCTCCTCGCATCTCAACCCTCACCTGAAAAGAGCACATCTGGGGCTGGGAGCAAGGGGGTATTTGCATGCATGAGCACCTCTTGGCTTGAGGATGCCAGTGGCGGTGTTACCTGATGCTGGTGCCCATTCATAGGGATCTGGACTGGCAGCACCAACTCATTTCACCTAGGTTTCCACAAGGTCATTTGCCAAGACAGCCTGGATTCAAACCTGTGACTTGGGAGCCAAAGACACCACATCCCATTACTAGGCCCATATATGCTCCATCCCCCACCCTCACCACCCTGTAGTCAGATGTGATGTTCTGTTTCACTATGATATTAGCTGAAACATCGTTGTTTGAGCACACACACCTCATGTCAAGTGACAAAAATCTATACAATTACTTACAGTACATAGTGACAATGAATGACAACATGTATGGATGGGATTTTTACTATTCAATGGCCTTCACGTCTTTTTTCCTTAGACCAACTGTAAGTGCTAACAGCCTAGTACCCTAATCAATATACAGATATATATTTTTCAAAATACAAGCTAACATTTAATTAGAGCAAACTGGTAACTGACTGCAGCCCACTTTGAAGGAATGACCCCTAGATTGTACATCATCTCCAGTAATAATCCTCATGAAAACACTAGGATACCAGCAGATGAGGAAGAAAACAGCATGAACTTCTAACCAGCCTGATTTCAAGCCATGTACATAGTTTGTTTCCTTTGATCATTGGCCTTAATAGCTGTCCTCTGTGTGTAATTTGGTTTAATTTATGTGTATGCCATTTCAGATTTTAAAAAACACATATAGCCCTTCCAAATTTATTAAAAGCAGCCTTCCTACCCTTAATAGTTATTAAGAGAGGTTAGTGTTATGTAATTAAGTTAATCCTCATCTGTAAAGGCTAATTAACTGAACACTAATTGAATCTGCATATGAAAATTTGGACAATGTGTTCTCATTACATAATTTGTTTAGTATTTAGTTCAGGTAATTTTTTTAATTGTATATTTTCTTCTTTTACCTTTTCAGGTCTTAAGAAAAAATATCTAAGCTGGTAGGTTCCTGTTTGTTTGCTGTACTAGCTCTTGCCATCTTCAATGAACAGCTCTCATATCACAGTCTGGAAAACCTGTTCAAGCTCCTTGGTCAGAGAGGCCAGGGGCTCTTGGGATTGAGTCATCTCACCCAAAGGATCAGATGGCACGATACTCTTCAGTCGTGCCAATTCTCCACCCCAAAGCCTGCACACACAGCCAGCTCAAAGCCATTGGGGCGGTTTTGGCAAGGCACTCCCCTTTCACCCCAGAGATGACTTCCCAGTAAAGTCCCAAGGAGAAGACAGCCTGATCCTGTACTCCTCTGCCTGGGTGTGCCTGCATTACAAAAGCGAGACATGTTTTGGACCCTTTTCAGCCTTTGCTTGAGACATTTACAGTTTAAAACAGTCAGGTTTCCAAGAGGGAATTAAGAAAAGCACATCATCCTTTCTGGTATTTGCTGTCTCTCTCCATTAACCAGGTTAATGGCTGATTCAAATAGGCTGGTAACCGAAGAGACAGCGTGAGGGAGGGGAAGCCAAGCAAGTAAATACACAATTGCAAGCCTGACCTCAATAGCATGCAAGATTTCTCAGTGCATGGAACACACACAGTCCTCAAATTTTCTCACAAGCACCACCATATGTTTTTAACATTTAAGCCCCAGCACTGCCAAAGTGGCATGGCTGCATGGAGCAGCTGCAGTTGGTTAACGTCCCCTTGTGCATCACTTCTGGCCCACTGGTAACAACCTGGCACCCCTGCTTTGCAAGAAATACCTAATGGGAAGAGTGTCAGAGAGAGGATGGGAAATGAGATATACCCTGTTTGTCCTTTTTTGGGAAGATAACACATGGTGTAGGTAAGGGAACTGTGGAAGAAGTACACGGATGTCAGTAATACGTTCCATCTGGTGGCATACAGAGAAGTTAGTATGGACTGTGCTTAAAAAAAAAAGTACAGGCATGAAAGGAGGAAACCCACAACAGTCTCAAGGGTCAGTCTTGGGACAAACTTTGCTCAATGTTTTGAGGACTGACTTTGGCACAAAAAGCAGAGAGACTTTAGCCAAGTATGCTCATGATTCTGGGTTGAAAGGCATCCTCAGAAAGTAAAAAGATTCAGATTGTCATATCAGAAGAACTGGATGACCTGAAGAACCTGAATGACAGCAGTGGATGACAGTCTTCACTTCAAAGCAAGGCTTCATGCCCTTAGAGGGACTATGTTAACTCCAAGACTTTCTGCAATAAGAGATTGTTTGACAATGACGGAGAAGGAAAAACTTGGATAGACACATCAACCACAAGATAACAATGAACAACAAGTATCATGAAAACTACAAACACAGTAAATCTGGGGTATGCTTCCTCTGGAATGCTGCATGCAAATCTGATCAGCCACATTCAAAAGGAATGAATTAAAAATGGAACAAGTCGAGAGAAGGGTTACAAGGATCCTCAGGGAACAGAAGGCCTGTCTTACAAGTAGTAATTAGGAGAGTTCATTTTAGCAAACCAAAGGTTCATTTTAGCAGACCAAAGGGAGGAGATATGCTTGCTGTCTATAAATGTACTGGGAGTAATCATCAGGGAGGGAAAATATCTATTTAATATAAAGGCCTACATTACTAAAAGATCAAATGCATATAAACTGGCCATGGATAAATGTTGCTAGCAATTAGATGAAAGTTATAGACTATCAAAGTAGTAAGATTTTAGACCAGCCTCCCAGCCAGAATACTGGAGGCGGGAACCTTCCTCAAGGAAGGTTTTTATGCAGAGGACATGACTGGATGTGAATACTTAGAAAAATGGAGTGAAGGATCAATAACCCAGCCCATCTGCTCCAGCCCTATGCTCCTTAAGGTGTTATATAGCCACTTCCAGAATAAAAGAGACTCCTCTCTAGTGAAAATTTCATATATGCACAGTGCATTCACATTTCTAGTTGATTCACCTTAACTTTCCAAAGCATTCCCACATAGATATGGCCTCAGACATTAATCTGGCATGCTGCAATAAGATTTTCACTTTCCTTTTGTCTTTCTACTTTCAATCTCATTTCACTTTACAAACTTCATTTTCACAACATCTCTGGGATGGTAAGTGCCCATCTGTCACAGGTGGAGAATTGGAAGTACACAGGATTAAGCAATTTGCCAAATGCCACACAAGAAGTCAATGGCAGAGCCAGAGATGAGTTGCAGGTTTCTCAGTCCTCGTTGGTATCTTACAAAACCATTCCTTCTCTGCCACTGAAACACAGACAGTAGAGGAGATAGGAATATCAACAAATTCGATCTATTTCTCAGCTTTCAGACGTATCACATGCCTGAGGCTTCAGAGAAAGGCAAGAGGGAAAAATATATATATAAATATATATATATATACACATACACACACACACAGTTAACTCTAAAATGTACTAAATAGAGAGAGGTTTCTTCCTCACCCATTAGCTTAAGATTCAATTACTATTATCATAATACGCATAGCTACAAATGTAATTAGTCATAAAATTATTCAGACCCCCAAATTATTCCAGCTGCTGTATTTGACTCCCTGATTCTTGCAGTGATGAACTCTCCAGACTGATTACACTGGCAAAAGTAATATTTCTTTTTAGCTATTTGGAAGTTGCCTGCCATTAGCTTAGACCTTGTTTATATCTGCTGTAGAGCTATAATTGCAACTTTACTATTTTTATTAGGACTATTGTCTAGGTAACATATAAATCTGCTAGGCCCTTATTTTACTTAATAGTAAATGTCACAGAAGACACCTCTTCAAGCTTCTAGGAACCTTTATCAAAAACAGAAAACATGTTATTATGAAGACATGTACAAAGAGAAATACAATTTGTGCAATGCGTATTCATGAAAGGCTCCATGAGGTCTTATAGAATCACTGCAATTTCTGATCCTGTGATAAATATATATTTATAAGAAGTCAAGAAACTGGAAAAAAGAGAGAAAGGAATAATGGATCTTGTTTTCACTAGACTATGTAATTTCCACTAAATCTCTTCATAAGTTGCACTCAGTTTGGAAAGAAGACAATTCTCTCCTACACAACCTCTTCTTGTACGAAACTCTACTGGATCACTAACCATCTTTGTTGCCTTTCTTAATATTACTACATCCTCAAATTACAACAGGAAAACAGAGAATTACAGTGCTCTCTATAGGAGGGAATTCATTGTGCAATAGAAGACCATTGCAATGTGTATTTTCACTGTGTGCTCATGGCTCTCAGATGGATTAGTGTAAGCATTCAGCACATCACTAATGGTGAATGAGTTTTATTACTTTTCTTTGCTGGCCTCCCTTAAGAGGAGCAAAACAGCAATTGCATGAACTAAACAAATGAAAACTTCTTGTAGGACAGACAGGCAGAAATGCTAGCTAAATCTAAGGAAAACAAACATTTGGGGAGTACTCTGACAATGCAGTACTGTTTTAGAGGGCAACAAATTCGCATTTGGAGAAATGAAAGTTGACTTCTTTCCCAAGAAAGGGAGGCAAGGACTCTCTTTTACTCCAAGTAGTTTCTCTGCTTCTGAAGAGTGCTCCTCTTCTCAGATCCAGCAACAGCAGATTCCTTTAGGTTATGAAAATGTCATCTTTTAGGATAAAAGACATTAACCAATCCCATTGTGCAACAGTCTCTCTTTGGCGCCACAGAGTGCAAACAGACTTTGAAAAAAATACTGGAAAAGTTACATGTCCATATGCAAATCTTATATCTTCATCTACAGAGTTAGAGTGACAGTGTTTAAGCTCTCTTTTTCTGATGCAAACTCTGGGCTATCTCATATCGCCTTAACTCACTAGCACCCAAGCAGGTATTATTTAGACAGGTGGATTTCAAGAAAACCCTCAACTTTAGGAAGCAACATTACTCATTTAGTGGGTGATAGTATCTCCGCCCTCTCAGAGACATTTCCCTTGTGTAGGGCTAAGGGTCTCTACTATAGTCTATGAATTTATTATAAAAATCAATGTCACTTAATTATCTGTAACCATTGAGTCTGAAACTATGAAACAAACATCTGAAAGAACTAAAGATTATCACAAACTCCATCCATGTTCAGCTCCCAAATTTTGATCGTTTATCGTGCCAACACTAGGATGCAAACCAGTGCCCAAATCAAAGCACTGCACTGCACACAGAGTACTCCATCAAGGGAAGAGAGCTGGAAAGAGCATTACATGTGACACATTAATCACGCCACTTAATGCGTTATTGGAGGATAGCGGGACTACTTCTGTATTTTAACATAGCTGGACAAGCCCAGTTTCCTCTTGCTGAATTCCCACGTTGTATGGATGCAGGCTCTCAAGCATGAAAGCAGAAAAATGTCCCTATAGATTGTACTGCCCTCTGATGCGGAACCGAGCATGCTGCTCTCTGTAGCACGGACAGGCCCATTTTCACACTGATCTATCATACGGCACCTCTGGAAAAGCCACACAACTAAGGGCAGACAAATCAGCTTGACACACACAAGCTCCAAGATGAGCCTATACGTTCAGCAGTGCACAAGGGGGCACGTGGCTGCTGAGCTATGAGCATCTTTCACCCTAGCCATCTGAAGAAACATTTTATGTGCTTCATCCTGCTCCCAGACACAGCCAGCCAGGAAGGACAGACTTAGCCTAAACCACTACAGACAGAAATGTGTTGCGAGATCCTATACAGAACAGAATAGTTTTATCCCTTCTGGAATAAGACAAGCTGCAGTCCCAACAGCCACATCAAACCAGGCAGTTGACTCTCTGCCTAGCTTAAAATAATTATTCCAACAAAATCTCCTTGTTTTCCTAAGGTAAGTTACTCTTCATGTTCTGTCCTGAAGCCAACCACTGTTTAAGACCCAAGCCACCCAGGTGGTAGCTGGTAGGATCCAAACAGACACACTGGAAAGGCACGTCGGGCCTCCCTGAACAAGGCAGACTGAAACACACAGTGCTGAGCCCCGCATAGGCCGGGGAGAGGATCAGGGAGAGCAGTAGGGGCTGGGATAGCACAAGGAAACTAAACAGGAGGCTTCAGCGGAACAAGAATTCGGGACAGCTCTCAGGATCAGCAAGGCCACTGGCCAGCACCCACAGCGAGCACAGGGGGTGCGCAGCACAGGTACAGACATAGCTTCAACTGCACCTTGTCATTCTGTCCGGACCACTTTTTTTTTTTTTTTGAATGAATGAATGAATGATGCTATTAACCTGCAAATAGCGGATGTTTTCCAGAGAACTGACACATTTAGCTACCCTCTCACAGCTGCTTTCATCTGCACCCAGAATTGAAGACAGACACTTGGCGCCCCATTCGGTACAGTAGCTAGAGAATTAGATGCTTCGGCACAAGGCTTGACGTTGAGAGCAAACATTGCTCTTCCCTCTCCCTGCGAGTTAGCTACGTTCCTAGAGGACAGGGCCACTGACAGAAAGTAACCACTGCCTGGGACAGGCCCTGGTTTGTCCTCCAGAAAAAGGGCCGGAGGAGTTATTATCAGAGGATGTGGCATCCACTCGTGCCCTGGGAAGTAAAGGGGCATTCTACCACATCGATGAGGGTAGCAGGACACCCTACCAAAGATACAAGGAGTCTCCTGCTGATATGAGATCTGGCAGCAGCCTGCTCTTTGATAGCTGATCTCTAAAGCCAGCCCTTGCACTAAATGTGCATCAGGAAATACCAGCATGGCCAGGAGGCGAATTGAACTCCTGATGCTGTAAGGTCCCCGAGGGCTTTCACAGGGACAGGACAGCTCAGGGCCTGCTTATACTCCAGGGATTAAACTGTTGTTTTGTTTGTTTGTTTTTGACCACTCTAAAAACTTGGCGTCTTCAAAGTTTTGGGCCAATAGCTCTTTTTAATTTAGGAGCAAAACTGTGTGGTCAATCTGGAAGTAAAAATAAAATCAAGACCCTGATGAAGAGTGCATGTATCTATCCCTCGCTCTCCTGCTAAATTTCAAGCTAAGAGCGTTATACTCACACACATATATTAGAATTTCTGCATGCTTATTCAGAACAGCCTCAGGTTAATTATATGACAACGCAGGATGCCAAAGAGAATCATATCCTCCAGAACAGACAGCTATCTCCACTCCTGTGGAACAGGTTATTTCTAGAGGATGACAGATTAAAATCAATTAAAGCAGCAGCTTTGAAGCACTGGCTTTAGAGCAGGGTTTTCCTCTCTCCCCTAAATCTTTAAGGTAGTAGCTGGACATTTAGCTTGGTTACGTGCCAAAACCTTTGTTTGGTGTAAAGAGAGGGGCAGGGGAAAGAATGTTAACGGCCTCTTTCTACAGTAGGCAGTTGTCAGAGGAGGTGGGGGAAAACAAACCACACGGAAAACAATTGCCAATTTGTGGTCTTGACCATTTAAAAATGGGTCCCAAAATAGTCTGCTAAATTGTTTCACCCGGAGCAAAATTACCCATGGATACATATGCATGCACACAAAAACAGCATCTCTTGACGCAGTGCTGATGGCGACTGCAGTCAAGGAAGAAACATTATTACATTCCACATTGTGAAAAGACCACAATGCAGTAATTATTCTGAAAGGTTTTCACAAAGCACAATTATTAAGCTAACGTTATCCCATTATTGTTTGTTGCTATGGAGATAATATAATCAATATATTTTCTGGATTGATTTTTTTAATACTACTAGCACATTTCACAATATAGCAAGATTTAACTCAATGCATTAACTGATTTTAGTTTATGATTGGCAAAGTCTTGAGGCAATAGATTGCAATCCATCTCACGCCTATTATTCTATCAAGACACTTAATGTCAAAATCTCTGCTGCAAAAGCAAATTTTCCTTGTTGAAAATGAGAAAAAGGATAACAAATTTCTCTGAAGAGAGGCAATCTTTTAAACATGAATTTAACACTTATTCCTATTTTTCCAAAGCCAAACAAAAATAACCAGACTGACTACAGAAGTAGTAGAAAAGCAAGTTGCGTTTGAACTCTCAGCTGAAGATGCTTATTTATTCCAGTGGGGATGTTTTGAGCCATTATCCTCCTCTGTGTAATATAAACTTTCCCTGCAGCAACAAGAGGCTCTGAGAAGGCAGCAGTGGTGGAGGTGCTGAGCAAGAGCCCACTGGATGCAAATGCAGTTTACAGCCTTGCCACAGCCTCTTCCTGCACAGTCTTGGAGGAGTTGATCACTGCTCCGGTGTCCAATGAAGACAGCAGACGCTTGGCTATTGGTCTCAATGGGTGGTGAAGCAAAACTGTTGTAGCCATGGCTCTCAATTTCTTCACCCATAAAACTGCAGGAACCTCTGTTCCAGGTCTGCCTCTGCAGATGATGAGCTTTCTGCAAATCAAGCAACTGCTCCTATGTTTGGACAGTGGTGAGTCTGTGAGAACCTAAGTCTCTGTCAGATCTTTGCAGGGCAATAACACAGTATGTTAAGAGGCTTCAGTTCTGACAGCGTTGTTTCAGCTGGTTACCTCTCGTAGGAGTACTTGGGCTCATCTTTGTGCAAGGTCTCAGAGCCTTTTAACATACATCTCCCATAGCTGCCCACAGAAGGATTTTCTCAGGCCTTCTCCTCCCATATGGCTGTGTTATGGTAAGTTACCTTCCCCTCAGTTCCAGAGGTGACCATATTTTGTCAGCACGGTTTATGCTGGGGCCAGAATTTACAAGTGCAGCATGCAAAACATCACATAACTAAATAAAAGGAGTTGTAGCAACATATGAAAGTAACAACACCTATTAACTTCTGAGAGTCACACAGTTACACTTTTAGGTTCCACAGAGTGGCTTTAGCTGCCTTGGATTAGGCATCAGTATATGAACTTTGGCCACAGTGTGTGCAATTGCTTCCATAAAATTATTCATTATGGTAATTCCACTTTCTCCCTTCCCTAAAGGCACCAGATTGGGTGGTCTTGTCTTTCTACTTGAAGTGGGCTGGGGCCCAGTAATGTAACTTTTGGACTGAATGGAGGGAATCCATCAAGAATGATCATTCACAGATTAAATTTGTTCCCTATGCAACACATCTGGCTCTTCTGGCCCAGGGGATAAGTAAAAGAGTTAGGAATTCACATTCACTTCCCACCCCCTGTAAGACTGCTGTGCTGTCACTAACCCAAACAGAGCCAGGAATTGTTTATAAGCCACCTTTGCCCTCCCTAGTCTGCATGGCATAGATCATTCCCTTCCATCACCTTTCTGAATGACGCCACTTTTATCCAAATGCCTCTGAGCTGCTGCGCAGGCATGTGCCACAGTGTATAAGATAAGCACATACGTATGGTTGCTTGCCTTTCCACCTTGTTTACTTTCATGCTACTTTATAAAGGATTTTTCTGCCAGACAGGGGTTAGGAAAGTAGGTACGATACTCATTCGAACAGGCTATTGTCACATGAGCAGCCTTAAAGGCACCATCTGCTAGTTCATTGGCACAGTAAGCATTGCTTAGTACACATCATTGTTTCCAACGTAAAGAAAAACTTCATTTCTTTCAAACCACTGATGACATGCTGTCCACCACCATGCATTATCATGCAACTACACAGAAATCCTGCAAAAAATAAAAACTAATTTAGGTGTGGTCAGTCAGGGGATATCTAGTTTTGGTAATAAGAATGATAAAATTGCATTCCCAAGCAACTACTCTCAACAAAAGATAGAAAGCACCTCTGGTAAATTGGCTGCAGGCCTGATTTTAATGCTCGTTCATATTGAGCAGAACCCACCAGTGAGACCCCCTTCATCTCAGTGCTGGAGGAGTAAGATGCTTCTTAGCAAAAGTAAAGCAATCGGTGTCCTGCTGCAAAGATTGATGCTAATCACACTTTGCTTAGTTACATTCTATAATTGCTATATATCATCTTCTAGCCAAAGATTACATTATTATTATTTTATTATTATTATTTTTTGTGAACCAAGTCTCAAAGGTATCCATGAGAAAACTCAGTATTAGTCCACAACACAAAGATCAAACTTTGCTGCTGAGGCTGAGCTCTCACACAGCAGCGAGCTGTGCAGCAGCGAGAGGCACCACACGGAGGCATCCGTCACAGAAGAACCCTGCCCCTGCACAGCAGGACTTCTCCTAGAGCTCAGCCCAGCTGTCCTTGGCCAGCATGTTGATCCAGGCTGCTACAGGAAGGTACTGGAGTCCCACAGCCTCACCTTCCTCACTTCTCCTCATGTGTATAATGCTGCTTTAGCAGGAATGGAGAAAGCACGAAGATGACACTCATCTCCAGCCCTTCCAACAGGTCACATCAGGGTGCAAAAGGCTCTCGCGGACCTCCTTCCCTGCTCCCACCACAGCTAAGTACAATTTAACCTACAGCACTTTGCCCATAACTATGCAAAAAGGCGGATCTGAGCCAGGAGGCTGGAAGAGGAGCCGACACAGCCGCGTCGCAGTCTCAGAGCTCCCTTTGCAGGCTCCGTAACAGTGCTGTGCTCAGGGAGACGAGAGCTGTTCAAATGTTTTGACAGAACATGCCGATTCCTCGGGAATGTTTTTATTCTAGTCATAGTGCCAATGCTGCACAGATTTCCAGTGGAAAGCAGGCAGACAGCCTGGGTCTGGGTCTTCCGAAATAAAACGATTTCACCCAGAAAGAAGAAAGTTGCATTTTCAGGCTATTTTTTTTTTTACTTGATTTGCAATTGTTTTAGTCAGTTTGTTTGATCATTTTTCAATTTTACCTGGGAACTCCATTTTCTAGCAGGCTCTAAAGGCAGGCCAAAAGGCACCAAAACACTGTAGAAAATTGAACTTGAGCAAAACATCTCAGAGGACTTCTGATATGCAAGTTTAAGTAAACAGAGCACAGACATAAACAACACGGAAACCCAAAAAGCCCACTAACTTTACACTAAATAAATGATGTCCTAATTAGGAGCTTCTTAGACTGGTTCTGCAAGAACCCAAACACCTCCATGTTTGTATTTGCAGTTGACTTTCAAAGGCTTTCTTTTTCCCTTTTGCCTTAGGGAGTTATTTATAGGGCTATTATAATTTGAGGTCTGGTCTTCTTGTGGCAGGTCCTCCATCCAGGAAATGAAATAGCATTAGAAAATGAAATCTCACATTTATGAGGTCTCCGAGATGGCTCCCTGGGGCATTGGGGGGGGGAGGGAAAAGATAGTGAAAAATATAAACACAAACATAACTACAAGATACGTGCATGGTCCCTAATTCTATCTGTCATGAACTATATGAGACTCTTTATTAAAATGGAGACCCCTCGTATAAGGTCAGCAACGGCAGCTCTTTTCCCCCTCAAAGGTCTCCAATTCCCTTCTTGTGTGTGATAAAGAGCCTTTTCCACCACACCTTGGCTGCAAGGTGCTCCTGTCCAAGACCATCCTCAGATGTGGAGCACAAAGAAGGATAACTCAAATGCCACCCTTCCCCGGCTGCCTTGCACATGCTTTTCACAGAACATTATATGTTCTTATTAACCAATCAAAGCAGATTTGTTCATCACTTTGCAAGCTGTAACCCTTGCAAAAATCATATCAATCACCAATTTCTTGTTCATACCTCTTTGTACTTATTTCCTAGACTAACTACCCTGTAAAGCCACGAGGTGTTTTATCACACCCAGGGCATATCACCTGCTGTTTTGATATAGAGACATAAGAGCAAATAAAGCCAAAACAATGAAGACTTTGGTGTTCCCCATCCCTTTTTTTCTGTTTACCCCCAAACCCTGCTCTTGCCATGCATCTTTTTCACTTTCCACGACTAGAACGTAATCATGATGTTGGAAGTCCCACTCAGCTTCCCAGAGAATAAACACCTTAACTCACCATTACATGCGACTTCCTGTGGCTCCCGTAGCCCAGCATTCACTAATTCTACCTAAATCACCTCTAGCATCATGCTACCAATGAAGAGTTAACAGCTTTGCTTAATCCCAGAATTAAAAAAGATCATCAGATACTTTTGACAAAACCTATATCAGGTGACAAAAAAAAAATAGCAAAGACTAGTTTGCACTTATTTTAATAAGTTTGGGTATTATTTTAATAAGTTTGGGTAATAAGGGTTTTGGTTTGCCCCCCCCCCCCCAATTTTATTATGAAAATATATATTTGGGAGTGTTTTAGAACTTATACCTACGTTTCAATGTCTTTTTCTCTCACACATAATTCTCATTCACAATTCTATTTCACCATGACAAGAAGAATGTTCAGTGAGTAGCTTGTTGTTTTTTTTTTCCCTACCTGAATATTTAGAAGTGCCCCGGTACAATTTTCCAAAGAACTTTTCACTTTTCCCCTGTATGTTATTAGAAATTTGAGATACCTGGTTTTAAAGCAGAGAGGTTTGTTTGGACTTCCTGTTGAAAAACTGCTTTTTCTCCCTCAAACAAACCTGATTTGAGTCCAACTCTGTTTGATTCTGGTTTCACATTATTGTCTACACTTAGACATGTGCTGAGGCCTCTGAATATGTGGAAAATTAGATTACTTTTGATCTTTGTAGCCCTCAGACAATATTGGTCCTTTCTTACATTTCCATACCTATCTAGGCAACTTAAATATCTGGATTAAATTGCAAAAATATTTGTCAAACAAACAAACAAAAAACAAAACAAAACAAACAAACAAACAAACAAAAAAAGGCAAAAACTCCAGAAGACAACATTTCACCTATTTCTGACAATATAACAATATAACAGAAGCCCGAGCATGCAACAGTTGCTTTGCCCCATACTACATACACTGCTACTTAAGCTCTCCTGGCTCTGTCCCGGTGCCCATTCCGCAAACTCACGCTGTCCTTCCCAACACTGCACCCATTTGACTAAGGGTCTTGCCTAAGACCTAATTTCACACTCAGTTCCTCCCAGGGAAAGTTATATTTCACCCCCGCTTCCTTCCTGGGGAGAGAAGGAAGGGTGAAGATCCCAGCGGGCCTTAAGTCTTACATTCAGATAAAGCCACAAGGAGGTGGTGCCACCCAAAGCACACCGTAGTCAGACAGAAGACAGCACACAAGGAATACCAGGGATTTAATGGCACATGTTTGAACAGGCAGTTCTCCAGAGCCTCCTATTACTCATTTTAATATAAAACTGAGCCCAGCTAGTTGTAGCAGATCAGATGTACGGCATCTGTACCTTCCTACTTCAGAAAAGGGCAGGGGAAGTATTTGTTTGCTACCCTTTCGGGATGACTTGATGCACAGAAGGCAAGCTTCTTATTTGAAGAGACGTGTCATGCTGTAAACATTTCTAGTGGAGCTTGGGTTAGCGGCACTTGTAAGAAAACCCTAATGAAAATAAATTGTTATGTATTTACCCATATGCTGAGGAGCATATGGCTAATGCATTTAGACACTGCTAATGAAGTTAAGACTCAGCTAAATTTGTTGGCTCATGGATAACTATTCTCAACAACCAATCTGAGCTGGCTATAATTTTAGCATTACAACTGATACCTGGCCATTATTCTAAGTACTGATGCTGCTGATATAGAAGAACTTTTTTCTGGATATGGATTTCTGCACATCACAATAGCAAGGTGAGCAGCGTATGATGCCACTAAACTCCAGATTTACAGGTAACATGAACAAGCTACAACATCATTTAAAACAACAGAGACTGATCTTACTCATTGCAGCACTGAGTCTATTGCTTTCCGTTTTAATTTCAAGGATTTTGTATTTACTTCAATCCAATTCTCTCCAAGCCAGCGCTGATGTGAATATAGCCAAAACTGAACAAAAGACAATCAGACCTAAGAAACATTCCTGCTTTTTTAAGATCCTGTGTAGAAGCCCATTAAATTTACTGCAACGGCTACGAGTCCTCTTGTTCAGTCATATCACCACTGAGCTGCTCTTCAAGGTGAAGGTCTCTACTTCTTGTGGGAATCTTACTTTTTTTGCATGACCACAGGGACCTGGAGTCCAAGGTAAATTCCCGTTTGAGCAGTTACATTGGGTCTATTTGTATGCTGCTACCATTGAAACTCTGCATTATCTTCATTCTCTTAACCCAACTATTGTGTAGCACTCCTGTTTTATGTTCTCTGTTGCTACATTTCATGCCAGAGCTGGCTTTAACCTAGCAGTATGTGCTGCTTAAAGAGTAGGCTACTGATAACACTCCGGAATTTGCTGTCATGAACATGCAAATATAGTCTCCAAGAGGCACAATGCATGACTAACTTCCCCTAAACCACTCCCAGCAGCCAAATGCCATTTTAACGATGCAGACCTCTACTCTGATGGATATGGGCTAGCCATTTCTCCATTGCCACCAAAAAATAAAAAAGATAAAAGAGCTATGATTTTGGCCAATGATGGAATGGAATGGCAGAGAAGTGTCCATCAGCATGGTGATCTTGGGGATCCACCTTACTCAGACACCTTCATTTATAGGCCACAACTCAGGCCTGGCATTGATTCACAGCTCTATTTGCTCTGTGTCTGTTGATGGATCATTTAAATTTCCTCCAGCCTTCAAACTGCCCAGTCTATTAGAGACAGCAGTGATAGCGATGTCCCCAGATCTACCACAGAAAGTTCCCAGAGAAGTCACTTAGGCATCAAAGTGTTTCACCATAACCTGATGAAAAAAAAAAAAAAAAAAAAAAAAACAACAAACCAAGACATACGTACCAGAACACCATCTATGCCAGCCATTTTGCAGGTGGGTAAAAAGAGACAAGGTGAAACAAAAGAAGGGGATTTACTTCTTCAGAAAATAAGAACCTTTGCTCGAGTCAGACTTGCCCAAAATCTGGATCTGGGAAAAAAAAAAAAAAATCTGGAGTCTGGGGAAAGCTGGGAGCATGATTGGCAAGTCTCTGCTCTCACTGCTGTGTTGCCATCGAAAACGTCATTCCCTTTCCACTTAACGGGTAAAGGCCTTCACATACAGCTAGCAATTGCCTCAGCTATTGCCTCCTTACCACAAGCAACCATGAAGTATGCCAAAAGGAATTACCAAAGCATGGTTTACAGAATACCAAAGACACGATGTTGCTCATCAATGAAATCTTCATCTCCTTTGAGAGGCAGCTACTCTACAGTTTCTACAGGAAACACCCATCCAGCCCCCTTCAGCGCTGTGCAGAGAACAGCAGCAGGACGTGCTCTGGGCAGAAGGCACACAGCAAGGAGCTGTTCCTTGGAATACAAAAGGGACGCTTCAGACCTCTTCCTCCTCTCAAAGGAAGAGCATTATATTCCAAAAAAGCAACAGCATCTTTCATGACCGCTACCCTTGGGTCACCATTACCTACCAACAAAGCAGCAATGATTCACCCCTCTTTTTCTGTCACATAAGACCTGCTGGCTGCTTTGTGCATCATAATACCGTCTCCAGCTTCCACAGAGGTTATTTAAAGAGAACCTGTTGATGTCACATGCAGGGATACCTTTCGAACGCAGTGATCAGAAACATTAAGTGCAGGAACAAGGACATCATGTCTGTACAGAAGGCTTTCCGAGGCACATGCACTGCTCCCCCAGAGGCTCTCCCTCCTGAGGCCCCGCAGGCTCGGGGAGTA
Organism: Anseranas semipalmata; assembly: GCA_013399115.1. Taxonomy (NCBI): domain Eukaryota; kingdom Metazoa; phylum Chordata; class Aves; order Anseriformes; family Anseranatidae; genus Anseranas; species Anseranas semipalmata. The sequence goes on from VXAA01007212.1 coordinate 909,306, forward strand.
GCTGGGACAAGCCCCGGCACAGCTCTGCCCGAGGGCCTTCTGAGAAACCAGAGGTCCTGCTCTCGCCAAAGGGTGCCAATGGCGTTTAGACAAGTGGGAGTCAGCTAATTGCCACATCTCGATTTCCTCCGTTAGGCTCCCACAACCAGGTACTGCGCTGACTTCGTCAGGGTACCCGACAACGCTAACATCTCATCAAAGGAGGTGGCACAGAATATCAGCTGAAACTACGAAAATACACATATTTGAAGAGGAGAGAGACTGACTTTACAGACATGTGAATACACACACAAAAACACATCTAATCCCAGGTTTTCTGTCATGTTGCAGACTGTAGTGGTTAGGTTCAGATCTGCACCACGTGGATGCATTGCATTTGACATGAATACACAAATAGGCCTCCGAGTCAAGAAGAATTTTTCCAGGGCATGAGAGAAGACCCGAAGTACCCCGTGAGGTCTGTCTGGGCAGTCAGCAGCTCACAGCAGATGTGCACAGCTGATCAGGGGGATAAACCAGGCTGGTCAGCGATGCCACGGCTGCCCTTTCTGGTTCCACACAGATAGCTACCAAGCGGCAAAGCACGCACTCTCTATCCCATTCCTCTCATTTATCTGTGCAAAGCAACACAAAACCATATGCAGTCTTTCATTGTCAGCATAAGCCATATTATTTTTGTAATTAAATCCAGGTCCACAGCCTGAGAGCTCCTCTCCACACACCCCCCATTTGCCTCTCTCCAACCTTGTTTAGGTTTACATGCTGTGTCATTAAATTCCAGAACAGCAAATGTTGCAGCCTCTCTCCAAGCATTGATACACTGCTTTCTAGCCTGAAAATTAGACATGGGGTTAATTTCTTTCCTGCAAGGACTCAGCCTTTTATTTTTCTTTACTTCCCAGTCAAAGGATGCTTTTGGTAGATACGTAGTGGAAAAAGATGATGTTTGCTCTCCGCTTCCTCTCTGCACTCCCCCCTTCCCCACTCCTACCCATCAGCCATAAAACAACACGGCCCAGCTAGATCCCAAATTGAAAGCAAGACAAAGCATGCACAAAGCCTCCACTTCCATTCAGCAGAAATGGGCCGCTCCGGGGTAGCCCAGGATCCACAAGTAGGCCAGACAGAAATAAACAGAGTAAACAAAGAGTATCCTGTCCAAGTGGAGAGGGGCTAAAGAGAGTGATGTCCTTCATTAAAATGCAAGGCAGGGATGCAAGCACGCAGCCAGTCAAAAGCATCACTGGAGCTTGCTAGGAGTAACAGGAGGAGAGCCACACACATTCACGCCAACGCAGGGACCCCAAGCACATCACCCAGCCGCACGCAGGGCGCAGCCGTGTATCCCGCCTACAAACCCCCGCACGAGGCAGCCGAGGCAGCCCTACCACCACCCCAAAACAGCGGAGAGGCGAGCCCCAGGCGGCTCTGCAGGAGGCTGAGCAGTGCACGCAGGTACGGTACCAGGCGACCAGAGCCGCTCAAATGTCAGAGCCGGTGACATTTAAAAACAGCACAGCTGCCTTTTAAGAGAAGGGATGGGAAATGCGGAGAAAAGCACAGCAGAGCCATAGCAACAGGTCAAGTGTTTGCCGTGGTTCTTCGGGAGGAAGGGTAACGGGGCATGGGTGCGTTCTTGGTTTTCAGCGCATTTGTCACAAAATCATTAGCCTAGGAATTGATAGGATAGTTCCACCTAGTTTGTCTGCAGCCTGCCCCTCTCGCTCGTGCACCTGCATGGGCTTCAAAGTCCATGCTGTGTATACCTTCGTGTCTCCTGTTACGCTGCTACGGAAAAAAAGAAAAAAAAAAAGTTTTTCCACAGATTGGTAGGAAAAATGCAGTACATGGAGAGGTGGGGGAAACAGTTGGGAGTTCCTAGCAAAACACCAGCCTGTCTGCTGCAAGTCTGCTCAGTTATCGGGAAAATTGAACATGCTGCTTTTTCCAAACAGCCTAATCATATTTACTATTACGTCAGACTTGCCCACCACAAATTGTTCTCATGCAATGAAGAATTTTTAATCTAATATCTCGGACTCTCATAGTTTCCCAGCTGCAGAACTGTAATAATTTCTTATCTTCTCGTTTTTGAGATAATCCGATTAACATTGATATGTTTTAGTTTCAGGGTGTGATTATCTCCCTCTATTGTACTTGAGAAAAAAGGGGAAACTTACAGTAAAACAACTTTGTATTTCCCAAGACAGCTTTAAAGTCTACTTTTCTGTGATGGAGATAGGTCTTCCCTGTTGCATTTCCCTTATCCCCTTAACTTTCAGCACTTCCTCTTCCTTTCTGAGATGCTACATTACAACATCTCTTATTTCAGGCATTTCTCAGGCAATGTATTTTCTTAGATAAAATAACTCTTTCAAGAAAAATCTTACGGAGAAAACATTTTCTCATTTAAAATACATTTGAAAGTTTATTAAAAGCAAACAAACAAACAAACCACAACAGCCCAGCACTATTGGTCAAATCTTGCTTTAACTGTTCATTCATTTTCAGGCACACTTATGGAATAATAATGACAGAAAAGAGTATAAGGCCTGATGTTCTGTTCACATATGCAGTGGAGTAAAGTGAGAACCTTCACTAATAGCAGTAGAATTGATTTACACCCATGTAAGCAAGGGAGAAAGCAAGCAAATCCTTGAATTTATGTCATTACAAGTTGAAAAATCCTGCTTACTCCTACAGTTTTGTCAAAAGCTTTTGATATTTGACGGTTTTCCTTAAATCCCCAGGTCAGCGATTTACTCAATTACATCAGAGGGACTCACCTTCCTCCTCCATTTTTCTCCTTAAATTTCTAGCAATCATATTCTAGGAGGAAAGCCCCAAACCATGAGATGAGCGCGCTCTTTGGACTGGAAGGCTATATTTGTTGAAGTGTTTTGATCTCTAAGTCTCATTCTCATGCAGATGTTTTCAACCTGTGTTGATCTGTAGATCAAATTCAACACTGAAAACGCACACGTTACACATATGCAGATTCCTGTACAGCACGAGAATTCATTCCTCTTAGCCACCATTCATGCACTCCTCTGACATAAACAGTTCAAGGGCTGAAAATGCCATTTAGTGGGATTGTGGCTTGTGTTTTTCCATGCACAGCATTGGTGATACTGCACAGAACAAGAAGGAGCCACTGTGCCGCTGGCAGCTAAGTCCCTAAAACCCATCCCAGCCCTCAGGAAGGTGGGAGGCAGCTTCCAGCTCTCTCCTTCTGGGGAAGGGAAAGCAGAAGCTGTCCTCTACTCCTGCAGTGAGAGCACTTGTCGCGTGAAAATGCTGTAGTGGAGAATGTCCAGCAGCATAACAGCAGCCTGCCTCTTACCAGCACGTTGCTATGGGCACTAATTCTAAGAAAGCAGCCACAGGAGCAGATCCAGAAAATACGGCAAAATATGAGGGAAGAAAGAAAAATTACGAAGAGGCTGGACTCACCCCTGCCTGTTCCTACCAACTATGAGACTACAGACAGGACAGATGGTGAAGTGTTGTAGTGCTGGACACACAGCCTGGTGGGGCTGGTGTTCCTGCAGCGCTTAGAACACAAAGCGCTCAAAGAGCCTGGCTAAAAGTCTTGTTTCTTGGTGCTCTAAGATGTAATTTCATGGCTACCTTTGATTTATTTTTCCCCAGAAGTTAGTAAAACTATGTCTATATTTTCTTCATTACCCTGCTTTAAGCAAGTTCAATGAATGCAACACTGGTAATGAAATTTGCCTAACAGATCATAGATAATAGTTTGCAGAAACTTTCTACTTGTACACTAGTACAAGGTAAGGCTATCTACAGCATATCAAAACAACTTAGTCTCCAGGCAGCTTTTCCTACAAGTGTTAGCAAGTGACTAACAATAATAGGATTTTCTCACCAAAGGCCTACAGAACGAGTCACTTCATGCCATCCAGCTGAACTTAAACCAGAACAATGAGGGTGAACTGGTCGATATTCCACACAACCAGCATCCCCTGTATCTTAAAGTCTTTCTGTCAATTCTGTTCAAATGAATCAAGAGCAAATAAGTCCACCTTTTATGCTATTTTCTAAATGAAATCAGATGTACATGTAAAACCAGTATTTAAATGGGTTTTACCTATTAATGAGTCAGATATTGACAGAACAATCACTATGAAAACCAAGGTAAGAAGCACTATATTCTCATTAATAATTCAAATCTCAGCATGGATATTGATGACTATGCACTTAAAAGAGGATATTGGGCTGGAGCTGGAGTTAGCCCAGATTTCCTGAAAAGTTGTTGGAACATAATAGAGACGCACTTGGGAGATTTTGCAGTAAGAGTCCAACCAGAGAAATGGTAGCTCCTCGTTATTAACAGAACTTGGACAATCAGAAGCATTACAGAAGTTGAGCAAGGAACAAAAAATATCAGCACAAACAGGCTGACAGAAGGTGAAGGGTGAGAAGAGTAAGCGAAGAGCAATAGCGTTCAATGGTATCCAATTCCAGTTACTGCTTAGGAGCAAGCAACATTACAAGCTTTAAAATAAATGTGTACCATCAGCAAAAATACAAACAAATAGAAAGGTTGTGCAAGCCAAAACCACTCAGAACAAACCAGTTGGGGCTAGTTAACGTAATCTGCTCTATTCACATAACTAAGTTTGTTTCACTGAGGGCATGAACTTTCTTGGAAAAGCTTAAGTAATTAACTGCAGGAGCTTATGCATTTTCTTTCCCCTCAAGTTTATTTTATCCTGAAATTAGTGCTGCTTGCACACAACTGTTTCTACCAATTCACTCAAAAAGCTGAGTTTTACTTGTTCTTTCCAGACAGAGATGCTTAAAGAGATGGTACTACTGAAATGTAGGATCCCTTTCAGTTCCTCCTACCTCCTATCTGCTCTTCCCAACATTTTGGATAGACACAAATAAAACTATTCTTTACCTCACGGAAAAAGAGCAGGTTTCCAATGAAAGGAAGAGGTGGAGGATGTCTGATCCCGACTTTGCTTAGTTTGGAGAAGGCAGAGGTGGAGTACCTGGAAAAAATAAGGTAGAAAGTTAATTTTGGACCTTGTCAGGATAAGACTTCCCATAGTAATTGGTTCAGGTGGTTTCCCTGGGCTCAGAGACGGAGAAGATGCTTTCTGTGCTGGTCAAACAGAACCGTCAGTGTGGTGACATTGCTCAGCAGCTCCTTAGGCCACAGGAACAAACACAAAGCACTGGTGCTTCCAAGAGGGCAGAAGAATGAAGGGACTCAAACACAGGCCTGCAAACTGGGCAGTGGGAATGGAGAGCTGCTCCTCTACCCACAGAAGGTCTCGTGTGCATCAGAAGTGACTCGCTAAAGATACAGGAGGTTACAACGAGATTGAAATAGGCATTTGGGTTCTGACCATAGTGGCACAGCTGGAAAAGAAGCAAGACAGATCTTCATACAATTATTTTCTTCCTCCATCACCACTACCTATACAGATCACAGAACAGGCATTCAAACTAGTCGCAGTTGTGAGCGAGCCAAGACACTGTCAGTGTTTTCAAGTCAAGCCTAGTATTTGGGCCAGATATGCTGATTAAGTGATTTTCCAGCTGCCAGTCAGCAAATTAAACAAAGATAAAAAATACAGGGAAACAAAACCCAGACTGAAAAGCCTCATGCATCCCTTGTTTCAGATGAAACTGTGGCATGTCGACAGGGACAATACTGGGTGGGGGAGGAAACAACCCCAAAGTCTTTTTTTTTTTCCCTCCTCCTTTCTTAATACATACCATGGGTTTAAGTCAGAGGACTTTAGGTAGTGAAACCTGGAAGGGCAGGAGGTAACAGCAGCAGTTTTGATTAACCAAAGACACAATAATATTGATTATTATCATGTTGAACACTATCACCAAGAGGACGAGGGCAAAAGATCATTAACATTAATAAAGGCTATGTCTTGATTAGCATCCCAGCTCAGAGCAACAACATAATTTTAAAGCACTCCCCCAGCTGTCCCTGCTTACTGCATGATGTTTTCATGTCCAGAGCAGTTTTGGTACATGCAAATTGCACTTTTTTGAGAGGAAACTGAGAAGAAACTGAACTTGAGGCTCTGCTCTCATACTTCACCTATTAACAGGGCTGTTCTGAACTAACGAGTGGTCCTTCAGCTCTGGACCACAAGCATGGTGAGACTGGTCCTGGGGATCAAATCAAATCTAGCCCAAAATAAAAACCATGAACTGTACATCGCATAGGTATAGGGGTCATGATATCAGCTGCTTTAGTCTACTCAGTCTGCAATTCACCTGAATGGCATAACAGAGACATAGCCAGAAGCAGTGCCTTCGGATCCCCGCGAGCTGACTCCCCCCCTTAAGCCCAGCTGACAGTCTTGTCAACTCCAGAGACCGTGCTAACCCACTGCTACGGCTTGGACATCTCTGCTTTCAGATCCCATAAGCTACATCACGCCTCATTTGAAATATCCTCCACGATGCAGGTGGGAGTGTTCTGGTTTAATTAAATGGGCAAATAGTGCACAATTCTTGGGAGACAGGGAAGATGGGGGAGAGAAAAGAGTCAGTGTCAGAAAATGGCCTTTTCCTCCAGCAGGTGGGAAAAGATGCGGCTGTGAAATGAAATATAGGAAATTAGGAGTATTAAATCTCACGTGACCAGCAAAACAGAATGGGACTTAAGTATCTAGTTAGTAGCTTTTTGTACTTCTGTTTCTTGAGAAGATTTCCTGCAGCACAGTATCTATTCTCTTAATGGATTTTCTTTTGTGAAGATACTTTACAAAAATTATAATCAGAAGATACAGATCTGATTATTTTTAAATAGCAGCAATGTACTTTCTATATGGCAGTGCAAACCTTCCCAAACACAAACTCTCTGAATAGAAGTGATGTCTTTTCAGTCTGTGTAAGAGCACTATTTCAGTATTACAGGGTATTGTGGGAAAAAAGGCACAGAAATCAAAATTTATTATACATTTTATATACATTATTGACTTTTTGGCTACTTAACTGCTTTAAAATAAATAACTTTTTTTTTTTCAATTGAAATAGCTAATACTCTTGGTGTTAAAAATAAAAGTTTTAACTTCAAAATGACAAACAGCCTACACGATACATTTTCAAAGAGAGGATGTTTTTTGCTGCTGTTGGAAATCTGCCTAAAGTGTCTTTCTGTCATAGCAAAGTCCTCATCTTCTGTATGTAAACAGCAGAAGAGATGAAAATCTCTCTCAATGGCAACCAGTCAATTCTGCAGCATTTTTTGCTGGATGTTTTTACTGTGGAATACATGACAGGTTACAAAACAGCAGCCAGAGCTGCAGCTAACTACTAATTTCACTGTAGAATGGACACTGTAGACCTCTGATCTTCTTGTATTGCAAACTGAAACACAAACATAACAGCACAAATTAATTGATGTGATCACCAAATATTTCTGAAGGAGCAGAATTAATGAGTATGGTGCTCGAAACTCAGCATCCAGGTTCACAAGACAAGAAGCACACCTGGACTCCGAGGACTATTTATGCTTAGATGAGCAGTTCATCTTTGCTAGCTTCTGAACTTTACTGGCAGTTCCATACCAAGGATTTGCTTTCCTTTTTCCTCCGAAGAGTTTTCTCTGGTGCTTTTCATTCAGCTACGTTTGAAGTAGGTTTTCAAAAGGTAGAGTTTAAAATGAGATGGGAAACAGAAGCACTGTAGTCAACCTACACACTGAAGTATACCAAGAAGAGGGCAGGGCCAGCAGAAAAAATGAAATCTCATCAATAAACACATATAGCTCTATATCACTGTGATTTCACAGTATTTCTGGTATTGTTGAAATATCTGTACTTCTGCAGTGAAAAGTATGCAAGTGCTTAAGGACTGACTGTGTTGCATGCAGAAGAAGGAAGATTTAACATTACACGGGTAATCTTGACTTTGGCCATTTCTAATGTAACAGCTTATGTTCTGCAACCTTAAGTATCATTTCAAGAGCTTTCCCCTCAGCCTTCACCTCTGCAATATTTCAGCTCATGCCCAACAACTGGAGGGCAGGAGGAGGGAGAGGAAGGGGTGTCTGGGGAATTTATCTAAAAAATAAAATTAATTAAAAAAAAAAAATCTGTCCTGTGTAACACACAATGAACATCAGCAATGCATGCATCTGACAGCTTCATGGCACAAACCTTTGCTGCTTCAGCCAGAAGCGACTGATAACTAGAACAGGCTAATTTATGTGATTCAGCTACTCAGCACACCCGTGACACACACTTGGCCAGGAGCTCGCAGAGCTGGGCGCTAAGTGCACAGGGAAAACAGGGGCCAGGTTTTGTTGCTGGGAAGGGGAGGCGGGCTAGAAGCTGGAGGAGCGCAAACATGCGGGATTGCCTTGCAGGTAGTCACACATATCCATCTCGAGAAGCTGAACATCGAAATGGAACTGTTCTGAATCTGCCTTATCACCAGCAGGAAGTCTCATTTCTCACTCTGGCACTTAACACACTTCTGTGTTAATTTATCCCCCAAAATTTATCTGATAGCAGGCAACTTCCAAAATAAAAAATGCTATTGCTTTGTGCGCACACTAAGGGTAGAAGACTAGCCAGCAGACTAGCAAATTGAAAGGACAAGCCAAAAACTACTGGCCTTTCCCTAGGCCAAAGAGTATTTACAAGGAAAATGAAAGGAAAAAGAATAACCTCCAAAGATATACACAGTTCTTATTATTGCTTAAAAACTTTCATTTCCACTTTTCATCTTAAATACCACCTGTGATTCTGATGCTTCACCTCAAAGGACCTAGAAATAGAAGAGATACTGGGAGGTGGCCAAGATGACCACAGAAGACCAACTTCTGTACAAGGAATAAATATCCAGACTATAATCTCAACATTGGAAAAAAGAAGCAACTAATGCAGCATGACAAATACATATAAGATCCTGCATTGCTTAGAGAAGATAAATAAAGAATTATTACTCACCATTGCTAAAAATAACTAAATAAAAAAGCCACACAACAAATAAATGTTCAAGTGGCAGGATTAAAATGAAGCACTTTTCCAAGTAATCAATATTCTAACTATGGAACTCCTTGCTATAGGATGTTGTCTACTCCAGAAGCTTAAAAAGCTTCAAAAAAGTGATAAAATTAATGAAAGGAAAAATCATCAGGTATTTAATTCATGAATTTAACAAATGTAAAGAGAGACATGGAAAAAGATTAAAGGGAAGGAGAGAAAATAAATTTATTTTCGTAAGCAGGCAACTAGTCTGTAAGCTCCCAATGGCAGCATAAGAGATTAGACTGTTACAAAACCTAACAGATAAAACTTCAGACATTTCAGTTTTCTAAAGACGACGACAGGAAGGAGTCTTTGTGCAAAGGGAGGGGCATGATAAGGCTGTGATGGCAGCAATATTGACTGGACAACCTAGCACATTTTCACTCAAAGGAGAAACATGCCCTAATATTTACACATGTAGGGCTTCCTGTACAACTATTAATTTAAAACCCTGGCATTATATTTTGAACAGTGACAACACATCAAAAGGAACCAGAGGAACAGCAGTAATGAGGTGGATCAATAAACAATTCAATAACTCTTTGAAGACATTCAAATGGCCTCTCAGAGCTACATGCTCTCTGTGTAGATTACACTTAACTGTTAAAAGAAAGTTGGCATGCCAAATACATTCCTGTAGGCCAGCAAGGCTGACTTAAGCTATCTGAAACACAAATTTCCCGCCACAAGCCACCACGCAAAAAACGAGAAGGAATCCAAACAGATAATTAACATAAGTTGTGATGGATATATGTGCAACTGAGCTAGCTATCTGCCTCACCACTCCAGTACTGATCACTACTGAAAGAGAAAGTATTATACAGTCTACCATTAAGTGCAATCAATTTGTACAGCAGATAACATTCACGAGTTGCCAAATCCACATTATAGAGGTCAACATACCATTGAAATCACCCCAAATCTCTCTCTCTCAATAGAAAGTGCGTCATTCCTTCTACATCTAAGTAACGCACATCCTAATAATATCTGAAAGCTATAAACTAGGACACTCAGGAGAAAAAAAAAAAGTGATGTTTTTTAATCTTATTGTTGGGAGCTGGGATGTGTGTTATTTTGGAACACTGAGTGGGAAAACAAAGTATTTTGCTGAAATACTGGAAATCATTCCTGCCAAGTAAGAGATAATCATGTATTTTTCACCAGTTTGCCTCCCTTTGTGTATACCCACACTAGTAGATCCCAGTTAACACTGGGATGTACTTTCGCTCAAAGTAGTGATAATATACAAAATAATGGTAGCCCCCCAAACACTACAATGATGGCTCATATGAAATATATAAGCCTTCCTAGAAGCCCTGCCTAGAAAGCAGTCTCACCAAAGCACTGATATCATCCCTGGTCTGGCTACAGAGTTAGACTTTCTCTTCTTTGTCCTCTCTGAGAGTTTTTGCATTATGAATACTGCAGCAGGATCACTGGAGACCTGCCATCACACAAGTCTTTGCTCTCATCTGATACTCAGGACACATAAGAGAGAAAATCGTGATTTGGTCCAACAGAGGAACACACAGAACCCAAGTCTTGAAAGTGGGTATTCCAGGCAGTGTTCCAGCCAAGGTGGATACCACCTCTGGTTATTACCTCCAGCAACTGAACCCACAGAAAAAAATAAAAAGGTCATTCAGCCAGTCAGCCCCAGAAGACAGGTAAGTGTTGAAGCACTCTCTCCCAAAGCAGAAGATGGAAAACTGGGGAAAGGAACTCTCTCTTATAACCTGTTCTACTAACCTTAGTCAAAGGCTACCAAATTGCCCTTTACTGTTACCTAGCAGTAGCTCTGGTGGAAATGAAGATTTCTGCTGAGGGGAAATACACTTGGATGGATAGAATGCTGGGCTCAGAGCAAGGAAGGACTCCTATTCAAAGAAAAAAAAAAAATATATATATATATATATTCACAAGTACAGTTTCAGTATATTGTAGAGGTAAGCTTCAAAAGAGACTTAGCCAGTTTGGGATAAGGCTGAGCACTGCAATTTCATTTTCAAGCTCAAAAAAACCTATACTTCTTAAACTATGAATTTGTGGGGCTGTAATACCAGTTTCAGAGATAATGAGAACTTCCATGTAATGCTTGCTCTCCTTAATCACTTGTTTGCACTCCCAGTGTTTGAATTTTGAAATAATTGCACAAGAATAAGACAGACTACACACACTTGCACCATCTGCCTCCATAGGGGCAGATGTTTTCCAGCTGCAAAACACAAATGACCACAGGATTATTATTCCTGGTGCATTAGCAAATGCTTTAATGAAATAATGTGCAGGAAAGGCCAAATTATATGCCCAATATCACATTTATCCCTCATCTATCTGCTAACAATCATTTTTTAATCCTTACTGTTCTGGTCTGCTGAACAATTCTTTTAGCGTCTCTTATAATAAGAGAACCGATAGACTGAAGGGACTGGCTGTAATAAGGATACAGATTGTCACAGTGTGTTTAAAGTTTTGGGGGTTGCTTTGATTTAAAAAAAAAAAATAAAAAGGCAGTGAATCAAGGCCAATTAAATGAAAAGAAAAAGCCCATACAGAAAAGCAACACGCTTCACCATGCTCCAGAGTAGCCCTGGGAGAGACAGATGGTCCGTACAGCAGGCCAATGACAATATTTCATCACCTCTCTCAGAGTGCAGCCCCTTCACACTGGGCAGTGACTTTTCCAAATAAAGAGCAAATGAACGAGCCATAAATCGACAGCCTCAGCCCTTCATGGTAGGCTCAACAGCAGTTGAGTTTGTTGCATCCTTACATCTCTGTGGTATCCCTGGGAAAGCAGGTGGGGCCTCCATCCTGCTTTGGGCACGAAGGAAGAGCATCTACAGCAGATCTGAGGTTTGTTGCGTAGGGTGGACCACACAAAATGTCCACAGGAAGCCTGGGTCAGAGCTGACAGCTGAGCTGAGTCCTCATGTCACAGCCCGCTGCCTTAACCGCAGGACTAGCCTTCCTTTTGCTCCCCAGGATGACTGGCACCATACCTCCTTCTTCAATTCCTCTTCCCGCCGTTTCTTCATGCAGATGTTGCGTGGCGCACATGAAAACGGTACCACCTCCAGGCCATAAGAGCTCTTCCTTCAGCCAGGAAGACTGAAGTTCGCATAAACAAGGGTGGTGTTACAAACACGATTTTCAGAAATGAGTAAAATTTCATAGTTTTTCCTTCCTCCCCACGTAATTACGTATCTTAATTTTGCAATTAGACATCTTAATTACATAATTAAAAGGACATGAAGTTTCAGCTTAATTATCCTTGCTAACAGTTATGCAAGTTCATATATCCTCGTGATGTAACTCCGTTTGCAGAAAACACGCCACGTGCTTCCATACACACCGCAACCCTTCCTACATACCAGGAATAATGGCAAGGATGAGGGACGCAGTTTAATATTTAAATAGAGGGAGGAAAGCCTGCTTGGGAGCCTGATCGTTCCAGGTTTTCAGAGCCACGCAGAAGTACTCAGCAGGCCCCTGGCCCATTATTTCATAGGGTCAGACATGGTTCGCAGAGCTATGGCGGCTGCGTTCCTGAGACGTTACCAGCGCGCTCATCAAGCGGGGACACGCTGTGCGGGCAAAGCCAAGTCGCTTTCCCAACAGCACACCCGTACCTCAGTTGTTTTTCGAAGTCATTTGTAAATCCACGCCATCCTGCTCTATCAGACAACTCTCGATGTCTGTTGCTGTTGTCAGGGAACTGGTTTTAGAGTTCAGGTGCAACCGCAACGGGACGCACAGAGCCACTCGGTGCCATTATCAACAAGCTGGCACAAGGGCCGCACGGGAGAGTGGAAGGACAGAATTGCTTCAAGAGGCTCAACACCTCCCAGTGCTTCTGGGCCCAAAAGGGCTTCCTTGACTGAAGACGAGGTGGAGAACACCATCCTTCCTCCTTTTTCCAGACCAGCCTGCTGGCATACACCAAAACAGACAAATGTTCCTGGAACAAACCTCCAGGCATCTTCCCCTCTTGTAATCTCAAACGAGCAGCTCTGACAGATTGCAGGGAGAATTCACCTCCCTTCAGACAGTTCTGGATAAGTGCAGACAGACCTCATGATTACACTACACATGAAATATAGATATTTAATTTATTTATTAAAGTTAACATCAGGGGGGCACCATCCATTCAGTGCATGGAACATTGCAGAGGTCCTGCTGAGCAGAAACGGATGTGATCAGGGAGCCACAGATCATTTCAAAATGTACAGAGTGCCTGAATTAATGGTCCACAGTCCAACTTTGTTCTGGCATTTCCTAACTTTTGTGTGCTTGACTTTACAACCTCAATAATGTGCCTTTAATGCAATTTTCCTCTACGTGAGTTCTCAGATTTTTAAAAAGCTCATTAAAAATCCATCGCATTGCATCACTTTGCATCCCCAGGGGTCATCAAAAATCCCTAGGACTGCGCAGAGGCCTCTGCCAAGTGAGCGAACGGCGGAGCTGACAGAAGATGCAGGTTGTCTTGCACACGAGGGAGCTGCGAGGCACAGCCTGCCAGAGGGTCTCTCCAGTACTTCCTCAGGGAGAAAGAGCAGCAAAATTGACGAGTTCCCCAACTGATCTCTGCCCAGCACAGTCCTGCACTCCTCCATCTCATCCATTCCTCCTCCTCCATGCAGCTCTTTTCCTAGTTTCTCCTTCCCTAAACCCATTCTTGCCAGACCACTTGCACAAGTCCCCTCCTTTCTCATCATGTTGACATTCACGTTGCTCAACCTTTCCCTCCTCCCCGGCCAGGCTGCACACAGGTGGGGGGCGAGCCAAGAGGAAAAGGGCTGGTGGGGAGGCGAGACAGGCACCCTGCTTGCCGTGCTTGTGCCCGAGCCTCACCGATGCTATTGCATGGGGGATCAGCTACAGAAAGGCTTTTCTGAGTTCTTGTAATTGGAGCAAGCTGAGCTGCTCGCAGGGACTGGCTGCCTGGTCAACCCTTTGCACAAAGGGTGGGAATACGCTTAGCAAAGGCAGAACCAGAAATATTAGCCTAACAAAAAAAAAAAAAAAAAGATTCCAATGAACGTGTGCTAACCGCAATTTTTGAAGGTCTACAACTGACCCAAAATTTGCATTAGAAAGGCAGAAGGTACATCCACTGACACAAAAAACACCTCCTCCCACCAAATATTGCACACCTGTATCAAAGCATGGGAAACCTAATATAACAAAAAAAAAAAAAAAACAAAGTAAACCCAGAAAGATCCCCAAAATAAAACAAGCAAAACAACACTTTCCTTTAGCTTTTGTCTCAGAAATGATGGAGCTCATTTTAACTGAGATTTTTCAATAATTACACCTAAGGCAGACACCAGCCCTGGAAAACTTCAAGCCCAGCTGGTTAGAGTTTGATAAAGCAACAGACAATTGAAAAATAGAATTGTATAATGGGAGCATCACGCAACCTTAATTTGTGGTGCTCTCAGACCCGCCTATAATTAAGTATGCCAGATTAGAAATAAAGGAAGTGCTGGCTCAGACCAAGAGCTCGCATAAAAATCTCAGCTCATAGCTAGTTATTTTACGCAAGTTATAATCCATTATAGTAGAGGGTGACAATGACAACATTGTCTGACCCTTAATTACAGGAAAGATGCTATAATACTGTACATTGCCAGACAGTCTAAGATAAAATTGAAATTAATACTGGAGACTCTGCCTGCTCCCCATGACTTGGGAACTGGGAGGACTCCGATGCCACAAGGAGAAAGGTTGCCTATGGTTTTCTTTTCTTGCTCTGATTTTCATTCCTCCTCTTCTCCCCTCTTCCTTTATTTCCAATAATAAACAAAGGTATCACAATGATTAAATTATGTTTTTTCCCTCCGCTTCATTTCCAAACCATGCAGATACAAAGGAGGCACAAACACCTCTGGAGGAGTGATCCCATGGCCTGGAAGGTGGCTGATGCAGCCAGGTTAAGAGCACAGAAGGACCCACTGGAAGCGAGGGTGCTTCAGGGAACAAACGATAACCTGCTACATCATGAAATAGAGCTGGCAGCAAAGCCCCAGAATTAACCCAGAGAAGCTACCACATGTGTATGTAAAAAGTGCAAGACTAGAGATTTGTATTTTGCTGCATGATTTAATACCACTAGAATTAACGCGAAGAGTGTCTGGAGCTCCCTTAGCAAAAAGCACTGTGGTCAGCAAGGAACAATATCATTAATTCCTGAAGGGAGAAGTGGTGAGCCTTCCCTCCTCTTGCACACATGAACAGTAAGTGGACATTTAGAAGTTGGGTTCAAAGCCTTGTGGGAATACAAACCCAGCCTCTTCTTTGCACCTTACTCATGCCTCCAGGAGGTACCTATGGGCTGACAAGAGTTAAGCCCTCATGAAGGAGGAATAGCTCAGTCCTTTTCATAGCATGAATTCATCATGTAAGAGATAATGTGGATAGGAGCAAGATGCGTGCGTAAATATTATTGCCTACCTCAGCAATAGCAGAATACCCTTTAGCAACCGTAGGCATGAGAGGGCAAGAACAGTGAAACTATTTTAATTGACTTTCAGTGTGCTTGAGCAGGCAGTCGCCATCCCCAGCCTGAGTAAGCTATCGTGGGCCACTAGCCAAGACTGATAACTACTACAAAACAGAAGATAGTTGAATTGATGCCAAACAAAGCCAAAGGAAAAGCAGAATTTCAAACAGAGTGGATGAAAGGATCGCAGGAAGCAAACTTAAGGAGATACTCAAAAACTCAAAACTGCCTAATAAAAAAAAAAAAGTGGACTCAAACATTGCTTCCAAGTGCCATCCAGATTAAAAGCGAAACAAAAGCATTTGGGGTTTCCTGGAGCTCTGAATCACCCAAACAACAAGGGGACTGAGCAACTGACTACAGGCAGGAATAGCAACACTGGGTATGCACAAAGTGTTAAACCCAGAGCAGAATGGACTGGAAGGTATTTTTCTTCTTTAATCACGGAGAAATGCAGCAGCATTGTGCATTACTTGTAAAACAGCCGGTTGGACTGTTCAGACAGAAGTGTGCTTTATAAGCTGACGTGTTCCTCTCTAGGCTGATGGTTACAAAAAAATGCATGTTGCACATTATCTCATCTTCCGACTGCACTTTGAAGTCCATTCTGGCCATTCCTCCATGACACAGACAAACTCCAATCCTTAAGAATAATTCTCTTAACTTTAAAGAAACCTTTGTTCAAGTCGGATAATTTTCTTGTACAGACTGACATGGAAATGGTTTTCCCAGAACAGAGTTGATTTGCATTGCTTGGTGTCACAGCACATGACAGCTTACTCCACAGTCCGTTCGTCTGGATCATCCATAATCCACACAGTAACAGTCCTCTTTTCCATGAAGCAGTTGTGCACATGACAGGAAGAGCTAATTTTAATGAAGTGTCTGTGCTCTCGTATCAGTCATGTTCCTTCTTGAACTGTTTATCTGGCAGGCTGGTGGATGCAATTTGTAACCATTGCTCTCTGCTAACAAAGGAAAGCCCATTACTGTTGCCTGTTCCTTTGACTCTTGGGTCTTTAACATATGACATCCTCTTGCACAAGTAATGTACCATGTGAATCCATTACAGCCCCCCCTTACAAAGCATTTCTCAAAGGACCCGCTATTGCACTCCTGTCCCAGCTCACCCTCTCTCCGTCATTTAAACAGTCTCTTAACGTTCCTGGCACACGAAAGCAAAAGGCTTCAACACCTCAACAGCAAATTCACCTCGATGGTGACCATCTTTCCATTACACTGCACAGCCTTCATGCGCACAGTGAAGCCCTGATCGTTGACAGGGGATCCTAGCTCCTGCTAAAGTAAAAACGATAAATAAATCATCGTCACAGGGTCCCCTAATGGGAAGGGAAGTCTGCATACTATCAGCCGATTACTTTTTAACTACCATCACGGACTAAAATTCCACGGGGAGGTAACAATAGTGAGTCATTACTGTGAACGATTCACCTTCAAATAGAGGCAAGAGGACAGCTGAAGCCTGGAGAAGCCAGATTTCTTCACCCTCCCTGCAAAAGCCTGGGTGCAGATCAGTGATATTTTCCAGAGGCAGAACAAAGAAACCAGAGGCTTTAAAAGAGGTTAAGAAGTTGATAAAAGTAACAGGACCAACAACGGAGTTGAGATCTAGAACAGAAGAGCATAGGAGCAAGGCATGATACAAACTACAGAAATCCTGGCAGGAAGAAAGAGTCTTGTTGAGAGAAAGGAAAGGCAGAGTTTCAGAAGTCACGTACTGGACAGGGGATGCAGGATCCTCAACACTGCCTCACCATACCACAGATAAAGAGGAGACGCAGGTACCAGGGAATAGGTTCAGTAATTATTGCAGTTGGATTTGTGTATTTCTTGTGCTAACTAAAATGATGCTGTTTTTTTTTCAGGCTCATTACAGACCTGAGTTGTTATTTCCAGCTTTAGTTTGTCTCCAAGGAGCTAACCATAAACATGAAGCTACAGGACTGGAGACAAATTCACTGCTGGGGAATTTGGATCTTTCAGCCTAGTTCACTTAGGAGAGGCACCAGACTCAATCACAGCAAAAAGGCAACTGATTAAAAGCTTTGAATTGGAAGAACATGAAAAGGACACAGAGGAGAGAGCACAAGCACAAAGCACAATCCACTCAAACCAAGTAAAGTGTATCAGTATACAACATATCATATGCCAAACAAGGTAAACTGGAAAAAAGTGACTCTCACTGGTCACTGCTAGAGCTCTGAAGATAAGCTTTAATATTAAAGAGTCCCCAGAGCAGTGAAACAGTGGCTGCAATGTAAAGGCCCGACAAAGATGAAGCCTTTCCATGATGGCATACCACACTGCATAATGGCTCTTTTATTTAGTTATTCCTGGAGTAGTTGCAAAGTAGGTAACTCAAACTAGGCTACTTTTGAATCCTTCAAGAAACCATACCTTTATATTAATGTATGCATCCATATATGTACATCCATACACACTCCCACACACCTTATCTGCTCAATTCTCCACAGAACAAAATGAATATTTAACTACTTTGTGTGTCTTTCTTGCTGCTTGCTTTCCACCCGGGTTCTATATGTCATGCTTTCCTTCACGCCGAGCATACGCCTTCAAGGGATAGACATATGTCAAAGGTGGATCTGCAGCAGAGGTGAGCTGAGATGGCATTCTGCTACCGTGCACCCACACTGGCACCCTTCAGAAAGGGCTGCTCTCCATCTCCCTAGGAAGCTGCCCTGCTGAACAACACTCAGGGAAAACCTAACACGCAAGGCTGAAGATTTTCTATATGACAGTCCTACCAAGTGCTGTCAGTTTTGTTCTCTTCCATTCATTCGGTTCTCTGCTGCAGAACCTAGGTACTCACAATCCCCTTTACTTCACAAGCACGCAAAGGTCCAGAACCTGCCCACGATTACCACAGTAGCTAAGGGACCTGTCACTTGGTGTAATATCTTTCTGTCCTCAAGAGAAAATAGAAAAAGATAGACTCCAAGGATTGTTGGAAAAGGAAGGAGGAAAATGGAAGTATGTGAGGAAGAAAGCAAGTGGCCGCCTACTCGAAGTGGTTTATTAGATTGATTGGCTTCACTTTTGTATCCACAGTCACCTGCGTTTGAACAAACAACATTTTGAACAAGTGTTTCTTAAACTGATGCAATAACAAAGTTCCAATTTGTAACTGAGGAAAGCACAATGTAACATCCTGATGAAGGTCAAAAATCTGAAAATTAAATAGCCTCACCTAACATACGCCTAACAAAATGGCTAAGATGCTCTCTACACTAACAATACTGAAATTAACACACCCTGGAAAACTCAGAGCATTAGAAGGATTGCCAGCATAATCCCAAAACATAAAGGGACAACAGAAAAGCAGAGGTAATAAGTCAATTAGCTTGACAACATCCCTACATAAAATAATGGAACTATCAATTTGGGTTGCCATCAATAAGGAATTAGAGGAAAGGCAAAAACTTTAATTAATGCCTTTCAGTATTATCAGACAAGCCTTTTGTGTTGTTTTTTGGGGGGAGCAGGGATACACGTATGATTGATAAATATAACCCTTCTAATAGCATCTACTCAGGCTAGTCCAATGCACTACAGCCACTAGACCACCTAAATCTTGCCTAGAAGACCTCACACGACATGGAGAACTAATATGATACCAGATTAGACAAACTAAAAGCTGTCTCAATTCTTGGCCACAAAACATAGCTGATAACCACAGGGTATTTATCAGTAGGTCCCTCTGCAGCAGGACTTGCAGGGATAGTTTCCCATCCCCTAACAAAAGGAATCATGGATTACAGCTATTATAAATCTGACTCCAGATTTTCTGTGCTGAGGAACACGTCCACAAGTCTCCCTGTCAAGTGGTTTCCTTCCCCCTACCACCCACCTCCACGTATCCCCTCTTGCTGCTTTCCCTGTGTTCATCTGATCCTTGCCTGAGCCGATGCAGCCACTAGACCAG
This sequence comes from Anseranas semipalmata, assembly GCA_013399115.1. Lineage (NCBI taxonomy): Eukaryota > Metazoa > Chordata > Aves > Anseriformes > Anseranatidae > Anseranas > Anseranas semipalmata. The sequence goes on from VXAA01007212.1 coordinate 928,813, forward strand.
CAAACAAACCTGGCAAAAATGAACTTCTTTTGCTGGTGGTATTGTATCTAGAAGGAAAGCAAAGGGTGCCCATGTAGTCAGCCAGACAGGTCCACTGAATGGTCAAGTGAGTGCTAGAGTCTGCACCAGAAGGGGGTGATGAGAAGGGGAACGTCCCTTTTGGCAGCAGCAAGCCATGAGGTCAGCTCAGTCACTACGTGAAATGTTTCCCTTAGACACAGCGTCTCTAAGGCTCTTTCCTGGCAAAGTTAACACTGACACAAAGACTGGTAGGACAGCACAGAGCGAAAAGGACAGGCTGCAGCTACAGAAGAGGGAAATGAAATCATCTGGCAGCACGGTGATACATCTAGGAAGCAGAAACACAGATTGTACCTCCAGCATTGAAAGCTCCACTTGGAAAGGTCACAGACACGTCCTAGATCACCGCTTTGATTAGAGCTGGAAGCACCCTTGTAACCCCCAGGAGTATAAGAAGGGGTACCGAACAGAAGCGAGCAAGCAGCGTGTAGAGCGCAGGTAAGGCAACTGCTCCACTGCTCCACACAGTCCTGGCCCACCACTGTTCGGGAAAGGTGTGGGAATACTGGACTGAGCTCAAAGGACACTTGCAAAAAGAGATGAAAAGACAGGGAAAAAAAAAACAAAACTTTTAAGTGGGAAGCTTAAGGAGCTCAGTTAGCACAGTGTGTCGAACAGAAAGCTGAGAGGTGGCTTGGCTGCTGCCTACAAAGACTTATACAGGAAAGTGCTCTGACAGCAAGCAGCTTTCCATCCTCCCCGACAAAGCCAAAACAAATGCATGGAGCTCAGTATAACTATTACAGAAACATAACCTTGAATTAAGATGACATGTCTTGGGATGGAGGGCACATTAATATTAAAGCAATTAACTAGGGGACTCACTGTTGCTTTCAGCTTTTAGAAGACTGCCTTTTTTTCCTGGCCTTTAAAAAAAAAAAAGCCACACCACACACCAAACCCAACAACAGGACTTCCCCTAGCCAGTCTGAAGGAAAACACACAGCCTGAATACACAGGAAGTCAGATTAGATGGATGCATAGCTCATTCTGGTCTATAAATAAACGAGTGATTAACTATCACTCTAATTGTTGTTTGCTATCGATGGAAGAGGGACTATTTCCCTCCTCTTCCATCAAGGGAGGGATTTGAGCTACCAATACCAATCAGTGACAAAGTCATGGAACGGGCCCCTTCCACACCAATGCAGTCACACAAGTAAAGACAGCAACAAAAAGGCTTTGGTTAGAAATTGGCAACAGCTTATCTGCAAAGACAAATACATTGCCTCTTTAAATGGGAGCCTAAGCAGAGATACCAAGCAAGCTAATGATTAGCAAAACAGCCCCAGACATGTTTAGGCTTTTCTGAATTGAAAGGTTTATTTGGATCAAGCACTTGGCTTTTATTTTAGTACCTTACCCTACCATGCAGTTTCATTAAACATGTTTTAGAGCATGGAGCCTTCTATCTACAGACCTTACTAAAGGGTGTGAGCACAAACAGATGCAAGACCACAACATCATTACCATTTTGAACTTTATAACTTTAGCACTGCAGGATTTTCAGCAACCCACTGTACAGAGAGAAGAGTAAATGTGGATGTGTGAGTGCCTGTAAAGGATGGTTTCCAATCCACAGTTACTGCAAACAACTTGAAGCATCTCTTAAGAAAAGAGGGGAAAAAGTGAAAAAAATGCAAAATTTACCCTTTCACAGTCACTGCACCCAAACAGATTCACTAAGTACTGTACTTTCTAAAAAGACACATGGGTGTGGAGAACCTCTAACCAAGACTCCTCTCCAACATAAACTGAGAAACAACTCATTTTCCTCATCTGCTCCTAAATGCCAGACCTGATAAAGTGCATTCTCAACTTCAAAATGTGAGCACCCAGAGGAGACCATGTATCATTCAGCAGCTGTGCCTGCCCTGGTTTACCACTATATGAGGTGCAAGCAGGCAGGATTAATTATTCCATTAGCAACATATGATGAAACTGAGACTTGCTACTTTGAGCAGGCCCCCTGTGGGCTTAAACCTCCTGAAAATTAAGGTTTTGTCATTATTCTTCTCCCCTGACAGATCAGAGCCAGAAGAACAGCTGCCATTTTGAATCTGAAACAAGTCCACTTGAATGGAGTTGTAGCACTTGAGAAAGGAAAAGACAAAGCTTTTGACAGCAGTACTTGGTGCTGGGACAGACTTTGGGGATTGGGTTATCCGAGGTGCTTGTGACAGAGCTTGGACAAGGAGGTTTCCCCGCTCATAGCTGCGCCTCTCGCTGCGCCCGGCTCGTGAGGCGCCACAGCGCTCGTGAGGCGCCGCAGCGAGCAGAGCGGCGATGACTCAGGCCCTTACGAAACACCAGCGACCAGCCAGCCCAGGCTGCCCTTGTTCCGACTGCTCCTCGAGCAAGTTGTGGCTGGTGAGAACACAGGCTGCGCACCTTGAAAGCCTGTGGCGGTTTGTTTGTTTTTAAAGGTAATTTAGCGCTTAGGAAAGATGGTATGTCAGCTCAGGCAGCCGGCACTCCGAGTACGAGGTAATTACAGCATCCACGTTAGCTGCTCAGGCTTTTCCACCTTGCCAGCCAATTTGCCAGGGCCTTGTTTCCGTTCAAACAGCAAAACGGCAGTCCTGTGCTCAGCTGATACAGCTCCTGGTTTAGCAAACTTTTAAACAAAGCAAATTTCCCTGGATTTAATTTAAATAAATAAATAAAAAACAAGGAGTAGTAACCCAGGAGCTGCATACTCCACATCACATTATCCTCACTTACTGGAAATGTATTTTGGTGTTTCTCTCATTTCAAAGGAGAAAGATGATACGGTTTGCATCGCTGCCTGCAGCCACATATTTCAAGTTGGGTGCCAAAATACAAAGCTCCTAAATCTAGATCTAGCTGTGCAAGCAAAGGGGCTCTATCTTAACCAGCCATTGCACAGGAATTCGCCAGAAACAAAGGGAAGGTGCAGGTGCTTGGCTTTTTCTAAAGAAAAAGAAAAAGAAATTGTCACATTATTTATACATGTGTCCAAATACAGGCACCTGAGGACAGCAGAGGAAAGAAGTTTTGACCACAAAGGCCAGCACAATTAAGATGACAGAAATGCCCGCTGAAACAGCCTACAGCTGCGCTAGAAACTCTAGGAAGAAACAGCAGAATATGGGAGTGGAAAATGGAAGAGAGGAAAGATGAGATGAACAGGGATGGATGCATTAAGTGTGTGCCTTAGAAAGGAGGCCAAGGCTTTGAAAGAGCAGAGGGAAGGGGGTGCCCCATCGCACCACCACACGGGTCAGGCCTGAGGAGCACCAAGCTGGCAAGCAGCTGGCTGCTGCCGGTCTGCAAGGCAAAACCAAAACTTAACTGCTGGCTTTGCACTGCCTGTTCCGCGTGTGAAATCACCTTGGCCCTCAAAAGCTGTAATTTGAAGAGCAGAGACGCAGCTCTCACACAGTCGAGACGCACAACTGTCTGCTCAATTCTACCGTGTGTGTGCTGTCATGAACCCCTAATTATCTGCACCACCATGTATAATTATTCAGTCTGAACATGCAGGAATTGTAAATATGGGAACGTTAGGCACACTTTTCATACATTGAATAGCATCCTGTGTTTATAGACAGGTGACTCTCAGTAAGCCTAACTAAGATCGTACCCCAAGAGGGGCAAGCGAAATAAATAAAAGATTTAATGTACGTGTCATTTACCCCAGGACCTCATATGAAAACAGAAAACTCCTGTCCAAAATATATAATCAACTGTTTTCTGTTTTTTTATTTTTTACTTTTAAGTAATTGGACACAGTGCTTCCATGACCTGCACTAACAACAGAAATTGAAGCTCATTATTCAAGCCTGCTGTGATCATTACAGAGAAAACACAACAACACAGTCATGAGCAGGCAGTCCTAGCACATAGTTTTTAAGGTCAGTAAAAGTTACTGTGTGATTACCTTGAAAAATGGACAGAAATATAAAGGTGGAAATGGAGAAAGGATGCAGTAGAGAGATATCACTATGCACACCTCAGCACACCTAAACAGTCTTTCATGTAGTTGAACCTCACATTTGCAAAAAGCTGGAACTACTCAAATACCAAACTCAGCATATAAAGCAGGGTTAAGGTAACCCAAGCAAGAAAAAGCTGCCTAAATCTGTAACAGCCAGATCTCATCCATTTCTTTCTGTGATTCTGGGTATCAGAAAGATTGAAGCATTAATAGCTGTCTTATTGACTCATTACCTTACAGGCTTTAAAATCTGCATAAAAATAGATTTCAAAAAATCTCGTATTCAAACCAAGCACATCTGAGGGCAGCCACATCAAACAGAGCCCCAGCTTTATCGGAGGGACGCCGCCCCAGTCACTTAGCTGACACAACGGCGCGGCTGCTCCGTGCTGAATCCCACAGGTTGGAGGGAGAGAGGACAGAGGAGAGTGCAAGCCCATACGCAAACATGCTGTTATCTATTTTTTCCACTCAGAAAAAATGGTTAGCACAGCTCTATCAAGTCTATGGAAAAGAGCTAGGAACTCATTCAGCCACCCTGTTTCAGCAAGCTCTTTATCCTGGGCCTTATCCCAAATGTGCTGAAGACCATGGGATTTCCTTAGCTGACCTCCGTGGGTTTTGGATCAGACCCACTCCGCAAGTAATCTCATTTGATATGGTTGTGTTAATTAGCTGTACTGCTGGAATAAAAAGTATTACAGAGCATGAGAAAGGCTGGCTAAATCTGACTTATAGAAAGCAGAAGCAAGGCCTGAACACAACAAAGGTAACATAAGGATTTTGCCCTTGCTGTAGTAGGGCAGTAGTGTGATCAAGGGTGAATCTGGAGGACTTGCTAGTGTTAGGTCACAGGTTGGACTAGGTGATCTTGAAGGTCTCTTCCAACCTAAATGATTCTGTGATTCTGTGAATCACGTAAATAATTTTGTAAATAAGTCTACAGACTTTTTTGATCACGCCCACTATCAGTGTAATATTTTTGAGCACACACCTCCAATATATGTATATTTATTTCTAAATTATATACACATATTACTGTACTAATATATTATGCACATTATAAAACACACAAAAATAGAAATTAAGAAAGGATGAGATAAAGATGAAGTAAATGGTATTTTAATTTTGGTATATATATTATTTATTAATGATACATAAAATGTTCTCTCCCTGCACCCCAGTGAATTGTCTTGGGCACCCCTTGGTGTGCACACACCCCACTTTGGAGCCCACTACCATAGTGGACTCCAATACGTTCCTTTCTCCATTGCCAATGACATTTCAAAGCCCTGACCATGTAAACGCAGCCCCTGGCTTGTTCTGTCAGGAAGCTGGGCAGCACAACAGATGTTTGCTCTCTGCATGTGCTGGTTGTCGCTGTATCACAGCACTGCTGGCTTCTGCTCAGTGCTTAGCTTTGTAAGGCTGTCCCCAAATTTCCAGTTACAATCAGTGAATTAAAAACAAAAAACAACAACAACAAACCCCCCTTAAAATGGTATTTATATTTTGCAAACAGAATTCAAAATTTAAGTCTTCTTATCTTTGTTTTTACAGATTGAAAAATCACATACTTTGCTACACCTCAGTCTCTTCTTGTGTCTCCCCTCCTTTCTGTCCTACCAAAGACATCAGTCTTCATCTTTTCTTTCTCCTGTTTCCATAGATATGAATAAGCCATCCACCCTTCTGGCTCTCTGCAAAAAAAAATTCCCAAAATCTGATGATGAAGTTGAATTTTTTAGCTCCTTTGCATCTTACCTAACAACATCTCTTATTGGTCTCCAGAAAACAAAGCTTCAAATTAATGAGTTCGGAGGCACGAAGTCAAGAGCATGTGTTACGGAGCTCATTCACATAGGGGAGCCAACATCACCTAATAAGATAGAGCTTTAAGGCTTTACCAGTTTATGAAAAGGCTTACAGGATAACACAGACGCCTGCAGTCGCAGGGGATTGGGCTCAGAGCCTCACGAGCCCCTTTTCCAGACTCACCCTGTCACACTTTCTCCTCCCCACCTTTCTCCTGCTTACTACTGTTTATCGCTGGGCTGTCCTATAAGCAGCGGAAAGTAGAAAATGTGCCTTCATTTAGTTTTTGACAGGCCTACTCACTCCTGTATTTCACAAGCTATAAAAAAGCCACGTTAAATTTAGAGCCCCACACCTATTATTGTTTCCAGCCAAAGGCAGGGCCTCCACACTTGTCTTCATGCTGACTGCTTTCCATGTAAGCCATCCCCTTATTAACATCGATTGCAAATCAAACCATAGAGGTGAAATGCATCACTGTGCACAGAGTCAGCAGGTATCCTACTTCAGCCCATCAAAACAGGGCTTACGCTGAACTCTAAGTAGTGCTTAGGTCTTATATTAAGCCTTTGTAGAAGGCAAACTGCACTTTTTCTGAGTTACATTTCATGCAAACCATAGCACTAGGAAAATAGACTTCAGCACTTAGGCACTGTGCAAATAGGTATTACAAGAAAAAGGAAAAAAAACCTTCTACAGATAGGCTAAGGGGCACTATATTAGGAAACACTTGAATTTTTTCTTCAGTGCCATTTTATTCTAAGAAATTGATCGCTTTTCTGAGCAAATTATAAGTGATGTGATTTGATAACCTGTAATAAACACATTATGTTCTCAAAAATGGACCTTATCAAGCAGGAAATACCTTTTAAGCTTCTCAAACTATATGAGCTTCCAAATGCACGTCTTTGTTACTGACATGCCAAAAGGAAAATAATCTTAGGAAAGACCCAGAAAGCCCCACTACAACCAGAAGCCAGTGTTCAGGCATGATCTTCCTTAATAGGATTTTATATCAACATAGTTCCACTGACTTCTATGGGGAAAGAAATAACCTAATTTGTGATTATGGGAAAACAAAAGCATAACTGCTCCTTGAGCAATTCTACAACCCTTGTACTATCTAACTTGCTGTCCTGCCCAGCAAGGAGGGGAGGCACCACGGGGCTCTTAAAAATGTCGCATCCAAAAGACCGAACCCACAGAGTTTCTCTTGTTCTCCTTCGCAAAGCTATCACTGTAGTACAAGATCTGAAGCGTTGCAGGACTACCAGAACACCACGTCAGCCACACACCCTACGCTAGCAGAGCCACCGCTTCACCTCAAATTAAACTCCTCCTCCTCCATCAAAGTTTGAACTCACACTAGCGGGGTGGCACATCGCTGCAGAGCTTCGCATTCGTGCCGGGCTTCTGGTCGGTGAAGGCAACGTCTGCCCCTGCTCCAGGTGCTGGGGATTCCACCACCTCGATCCCCCACTGCCCCTTCCAGACACAGGCTGTGCTGCCCCAGAGCACCCAGGCAGGCTCTCTTCTTCGAAGGCAAGCTGCCCACAGTGGTGCTCCAGAGGACACACGAGCAGGCAGCTTCATCGGGGCTGCTAAAACTCTGCCCTAGTTACTGATTACAGAATTGCTAGCCCTCAGTTAATTAATCATGCTGTCTGCAACCAAGAGATTCTCACTGATCTTGAAATAAGGGTTACCTGCACGTAAACTAGAAGAACTGAGCAGAATACAGGAGGAGGATGTTAAGCATTTAAGTTCAGCAGATCTTGTCCTTCACATAAAGCTTCCACTGATTTAATTCATTGCAGACAACCTAGTGCAGACACCTTTACACCAGTTAAAAATTAATGTATACCAAATTTGGCTTTTTCTAAAGGGACAGGCAGAAAAAAAAATTGCAAGAGAATGTCTCAAAATTACCAACAAAAACTTGCAACAATTTTATTAACTCCATATAAAGAACATCAAACTTTGAGACAAACCTGTGCAGATGTGTGTGTGTACCCGCAGGAAGTTTCCATGAACTATTTCACCTGTTTATATGATCCACTATTTCTGTGCCAAAAAAGAAAGAACAAATCACAGAAAATGTTAATGTCCAAATGTTGATGTCAAACGTTTGCTGATGTCCAAGCATGACTGCACGCACAGAAATTCAGAAATCGCTTCCCATTGCCACCTCCCTCAAACACACAGAGGCAGGAGGACTGTTCCTTTCCCAAAAGCACAAGACAGCATCGAGAGCCCAGTGCTGCACTTGCCCTGTAAGTGTACATCGAGAGGGAGCGTGATCCATCGGCAAGAATGTGGGCGTACACGGGACTGAGTTGTGGCTGGGGTGAGCACTTGCCCTGATCAATTAGTAAAAAAAGACACAAAGAGGCCTGACCTCCGAAAATGCCCCAGCCTCCCTTCTGTGCTTTTTGCAGCATCTCCCATAAGCGTGCCTTCACTATTTCCTCCCGCTCCATTTGTACGTAGCCTTCATCTCCTCGCAGTACTGTGCAAGCCCGTCAGATCAATAAAACCTTTATAAAGCTCACAGGTGCTGTTGTACGTTACTGTTCATGTAGTAAATACGGCAGTAAGCCAGGAAAGCCAAATGGCTATATATGCTTTTAACAGGTTTAGGAAGACTGGAAGGGTGTGGAAAAGGGGAAGGAGGGAGGGATATAAGTGTAACAATACAGAATCATTTTTATGGATATTTTTGTTGGAAAAAGAAAAAACAAACAAACAAAAAAAACCACTGATGTGGATACACAACAGAGCAAATGAAAACAAAGCAGGTTTCCAGATTTTTTCAGCATGTGATGGGCTAGGTGAGAGTTGACACTATGCACACAATGAAAGAAATGCACAAAAGGAGCTCCCACAGCTGGATGAGGGCAAAAACTAAACTCAGTTGTAGCAAAAATATGTTAAATCAATATAAGCATAGACAGCAGGAGCAAATCTTTATTTGGAAATGGTTTAAAACATACCCCTTATTTCCCCCAAGAACACACGCAGTTTCTGAATGGTCTCTCAGTGGTGTAAGGCATGGCTGGATGCGTGCCAGAAGATCCCACAAAGGGGCAGCTGAAGCAGGATTGGTGCTGAGCAGGCAGTTGCACCACAGTACCGAGGAACTGACGCTGCTGGGGACAGAGCTGCGAGAGCCAGCAAGGCCACGGGCACAGCGCAAAGGGCACCACGGAGGGTCAGCAGGTCCCTGGTGGCTCCTCTGGGCACTTGCAAGAGCGGGGAAACACAAAGTACACCAGCAAACCTCGGCCTCAGCCTGCCCGCTTTTCCCATCGCGGTTCCAGATCACCTCTTATGGGTACGTGCTCCAGCCAGCAAGGAGCTAGAGGGCAAATAACAGTGTTAATCACTCAGCACGGGGCCTCATGGTAAAACAAGCTACACGGAACAGCAGCAGATAGGCAGACAATGAAACTTGAGAAGAACCTACATTTTCTTTAAGAGTACAGCAGCCATCCAACACTGCAGACTGTCTTTTAAAAAGGGCCCAGGCTGGGCATGAAGTCAAGATAAAAGCTGCACGTTCTCCTTTGCAGCCCAAGTCATTTACATAGGCGACCACACAACAGCTCACGATGCAGGGCAGGAAAGGCACAAACAAGCCAAGTCAGCTTTCAGACAGTGACAAAGCATTTGTTGCTACCACAACTTTCTCCTTGTTCTGTAATCACTGTTTGCAGAACAATTGAACTAAGGTTCCCGGAATTTATTACAGATGCTTTGCTTTGTTATCAATACATAGGAAACACTGCAGCTACACTGTGGAGAAGAGATAGTTTCACAGTACTCATTTTTCACAAAAGCATGATATAATGCATAAGAGCTAGCACTATGCCAAGAAAGCCTGGAATTTTAGGTCCACTCCTAGATCTGACATGGACTGGTGCACCAGTGGCAAATCATTTCTCTGTGCTCAAGCTCTCACACCTTTAGATGGGAAAAACAACGCTCTTGAAAGAATTCCAGGTTTGTTTATTGAATAGTTGAGGGCTTAAAACAAACGCTGCTGGAGAAACAGTATAAAACATACACCTCCGTGCTGAAGTAGTGCTAGAGTAACTCCTCTGCACAGGAGAGCCACCTCTCTTCTTTCTCAATGACCACACCTTCAAATCTAAACATTGATCAATAATTGTCTTAGTTTTAAGGATGAATAACTTGGAACTGTAGATGAAACTGGTCAAGCCTCTTCTACAGTTCCTCTATGGATATTCGTCTTAAGCACTTGGTATTTGTCACAAGTATCCATTTATCAAGCACTATTTAAATGTAGTCTTCTGGTAGGACAAGACAGACTGCAAACCAGAATCAAATCTAGGCAAAGCCTATGCAAAATTTAACCTAGATAGAATAATGTACTTGGATTTAGATGTACTAAAAGGTGATTTGTTTCTGATAGTGGGGTTTTCTTGGAAGGGGAGAAAGGGTAGGGGATTAATAACAGTATTTATAAATATACAGGGTTGCCAGTTTCTATAGCCAAACTCAGAACAATACTGCAATCAACAAGTCCAGATGAAGCACATCTGAGCTAATGGAAGCAACGCAATGCATTAACATCCCAGCTGTTAAAAGCAAAGGCTTGGTGGGGGTGGATTAGCTTGGCTGGCAACATAAAAGTACAATGGGAATCTGACTTACTTTTTGGGAAACAGAAATTTCTTCAATGCACTTCTCCTAATTTATCAGTGCTTGCTAGCAAGTGGAATCCCTGTCCACTCCACCAGTTCCCTTCCAAGTCGTGTTTCTAGGAAGGCTTCACTGCTGAATGTGCAGGGTACAGATGGATTGCTTCTATGTTTATTCTTTTATTAGGAATTTGTTTCAGTGAGCACCTCTATCATAACACAGTCTGATTTATGCATACCTTACTGCAGGGAAGACAAATGAACTAAACTTTCCACAGAACAAGGTGACCTCATGCTTTAAAAAAAATTTTTTTTAGGGATTTTTGTAATGGACAAGACTTTGCCCTCAACAGCAAGCTGCAACCCAGAACCTATGTCAGTCCAAGTGACTCAGTACATTACAATCTAGTGACAAATTCTTACTTCAAAGCTCTTCATTTCAAGAACCACCTTTACGGTTTACATATTTCTTGGGGGCAAGCCAGTCACTTCCTTTGGGGCACTGGCAATCTTCATTCCAGCAGGACCAAGGTGGTGATTAGAGGTGGGACAAAAAGAGAATTCAAAGACTTTTCATTTACCCTTATGGGAGCATCAAGCAGAAGATTCTGAACTTTTTTTTTGCAGCAATTGAACTTCAGAGGAGAATAGATGAGGGAGACGAAGCTGTACAGGGCTGGTGGATCTAAGTTTTTGGGGAAAAGTGGGACGGCTCCAGAGCTACTTTAGAGAAAAGAGCCTTGTAGCTTGTTGGTTTGCAGTTGAAGACTGCAACGGAAAATCTAGATCAGCTCCTCTAACTGAGGGAGTGAATTCTTCCCAACACCCCCCAGCACTACGTGCAGAGATAAAGGTTTGCCCCTTGATGCTTAGCAGAAGTCCGACTTTTGAGTCAAAACATTACTGTGTCATCTGGCTGTCTGGGCCACACCGCACATGTGGCGTCTGCCTGATCTTCTCAGACTGAAGAAGTGCTGGAGATAAAGTATGTGCAAATAAAAATAGTTTAAGGAAGAATGCTGATGATAACGCCCAGTGGTACCTTGTGGCTTCATGCTTCTAAATGTTCTTAAAAAGCTGCTGAAGCCTCAGGGGGAAATCGGCAGCACTTTCTGATTACAAAAATAACTGACACTCCAAATTTCTTCCTCCTTAAAGCTATTAGGGGAGGTATAAACAGGATGCACACATCCAAGAGGCTTTTTGATCGGCATCAGACCCTGATCTCAAGGACAGCAATAGCCCTCATGCTCCCCTTCGTAGCCCAGGGACTTGAAGAATAGGGCCAAAATGGAAAAAACAACCACCATGGTTATCTGTAACCAAGATGACCATACGGTCTGAGGGCTCAGATTTCAGATGGGAAAATGAGAAGTAGACAACCCACAAAACCCTCAAGCAGTCAAATTTCTATTTTAAAGAATGGAGGAGAATGCAGGCTGCGTGGAGACACCTGAAAACTGAGAAGAGGTGCAGCCAGACCCACCTTTCAAGAAAAGCAAGAGTTGTATTGCATCACATGCAAAATAATGCCTTGCCTGTATAGCCTCCAACACTGAAGCAATAGAAAGGGAAAAAAAATAAAACATCCAGCTGCCCCAGTGGAGAAAATTATTGAATTATTCTTTTTAAAGTTTCCCAACTACAGAAGAGCTCAGGTAGGTCAACAGCAATAAAAAATAAATATGAGAGAGAGAGTCATATGAACTCCTGTGATGATGCTCTTTTCTAAAAATAACCACGGGCACTTATTTTGCCCCCGAACCCAACGAGCTGAATAAGATTGCGTTACAGCTGCACAGTCACATTGGAAGATAATAAGGGATGTGAGCCAGATTCTCACCTCACGTAAATCAGTGCAGCACCACTGGAGTCACTGCAGTTATTTTGAACAGCCCCAGCGGAGGATCCAGTCGCACATTTTGGTGATATACACAGCTCACAAGCAGTGCGACTAGCTTTATTAGAATTTGTGTTTTTCCAATTGCAAGTGCCTCACATGCTTGATTATTCAAATTTTATAATTTTTATTTATTTAATCTCAAGGAGCCCTGAAGACCAACTACATATTTTAAAGGAAAAGCAGTCAGAAGTAAAGCAATGGGTATTTAAAGTTGGGTTTTGTTTGCTTTTTCTTCTTGCTTGTCCTATTTAATGGGTCAGGAGAGCAAGCAGGTTAAGAAGAGGGTCACAAAGAGGCCCACCGAAACTGTCCTCTCTCTTTCTTCCCAGCTAGATCAGAGGGTATACTGGTTTGTTTATTTTTTCCTGTTGTAACATAGGTCAAAGTATTAAAAAGACTGAGAAACACTGACCTCTTGCTTACAATCTTCGGGCTCGCACATATGACAAGACTGGGCAGAAAAGGTTAAGTTCAAAGCAGCTTAGACCTCTAGGGACACTTTGAACTACTTTAGCATAATCTAAATTCATAAGGACCCCTTTAATGTCTAAGTAAACTAACAAATGCTTCTGGAACAGTGTAGCATCCCCTAAGGAAAAAGAGCTGCGCGGTAATAATCACTGAATTACCCAAATAGTCAAAAAAAAGAAAAAAAATAGTCTGATAAAAAAATCCTATTAGAGTTGCTCCCTTCCTTTGGTAAAGGTAATTGCATTTTTTTTTCCCCTTTCTAAAAACAGCAGCCACCATCTTCCTCCCAAAGAGAGCCAGTCTTCAAAGAAAAGTGCCATTCCTGATAATTGGTGACAGCCCACCGCAAGGAAGTTAACTGTTTATGGCCAGACTGGGTTCCTGCTGCAGGATGGGGATGATGCTGCCCTGGTCCAGCCAGCAGAGAACTAGAAAGAATTAAAACTCCTCCAGCAGAGTGCACAACCAACATGCTGCATCCTGGCTTTGGACAAAAATAAACTTGAAAACGAGTTGGACAAACACCTCCTTTGAAAGATGAGCTCCTCCAGAGCTTCAGTGCTGCGTGCTTTGCGCTTACACGTGCATTTCTAGAAGCAACATGGGAACGCCCTTGTACCTCCAGAAGAGAAACAACAGAAGATTTCTAAGACCAAATGACCCGTGACATGCTGCAATCACAAATGATGCTTCACCCTCAAAACAAACTCCTATGTTGTCAGTAGTTCCTCATAGTTGCTAGAAATAAATAGAGCAACTTCCCACTTACTTGAAATTGCATTTCTTGAAAAAGAGATTACTTTGGATAAGGAAGTGAAATTAGAGTATCTTATGCTACCACAGGAACATTATTCTACATCCTTAATTCTGTGTCATTTCAAAATGGATCTACTGACCTGCCAAAGTGTGGTCAGAAAGGAAAATTTGCCCTCTTATTATATACAAACAGAAAGCAGAGAGAGGCTTGTTTTTTTTCCTTTTACTTCTACAGCAGTGTTAATTCATTTAGGACAAGGCCAAGAAGTCATACATCACAGGCTGTTTCTGGGAGATGTGTGTGACATTCTCTTGCTGCCTCTCTCTTGCTTAATCCGGTATTTACCGAAATTGGATGGATGTCAGTACAGTAGGCAGAGCCTTCGTCCAGGACACTGGCCAAGAGCTATTAGCTGGTGATGAATACAGCAGTAGCAGCACTCCTCTGCTTCAGACTGGAGGATCTTCAGGGCAGGAAGGTCTCTGCTTTGTGCCTCTCGCGATCAGACGCGGGCAGAGAGGATCCTGCTTACTTCCAGGAGGGGGTGAAGACCGGTCTGTGAGCTAGTCCTGCGAGCAGGGGCTCTTACCCTGACAGGGGATCTTGAAGAGGAGGAAAATGCTACAGACAGCCTGTGACTAGATCATTATGAAGTGGTGATGAGGGGATGAAAGCCCCACACCGACCCCCTATGTGGTGGAGCCCAATAATAGTGCAGGAGGAGCACATTACGGAACAGAGCCTTAAGGTGTGAGTGAAACAGAGACACAGCAGTTTTGCTACTCTTTTCCCCCAAGGTAACATCAAGGCTTCCACTCCTTCAGTGAAGGCGAAAGCAAAAGGAGTTGGCAGTAATGGCCAGGATCAGGTTCCCATTTAAAGTGGTGTCTAGAGAAGTATGAGCGTTCAACATCAACAACCATAGCAGCTGTGGAACTAATGGCAACACTTTGTCGCACATTTCATCAAGTACAGCAAAGATGCTGTATTCATATGCCATTAGTAAAAGGCAAAAGGAGAAGTCAACAATTAGGACTCAAAGAACTTGATAGCTGTTTTCTTTATTACTATTTTTGCTGGAGATAGGCTTCTGATAAACTCAAGGCATGGCTTGTAACTCAAGAAATGATCTGAAGGAGAGGGATGAAAACCAGAGATAGGGGCTAAATCAGTAGAAGGACTTCAAAGCGTGCTGGGCTGGCATGCTTGTACAGTAGCAGTCCTCACTGTGCATGCGCTCATCCAAGCGGGGAACACAGGCTCTGCCAGATGTCCCATCCATCCCGTGGCCTAGCGTGGAGCAGCAATGTCATGTATCCACAATCGTTGTGCAATTCACACACAGTATCAGTGCTGGAACTATGCCCAGACCAAGCTCTGGTCATTCATAAATATGGACAGAACCCAAGTCCTTGATTATAAACACTCTTACACGCAGTTATGCGAGTGACTGAATAATTCAGGCTTTCTTCCCAGATATGGCATAACATTGAACTATGCAAGAACACAACTCCGCTCTGGCACGGCCTGACGTCTCTGTACATCAGCCCTCCTCTCCGGCACAACTTGTAAGCTGGGGAAGAGCACAGCCTACAGAAAAGCTTACAGAAACGTGATCTCACAGCAGCACCCTCTCCCTCCAGAACATCCCCCTGCCTGGCTCCTGTTGTGTGTGTTGCACTTCGCTTTAACACCAGGATCCTAATGAAAGAGAAACTGCACTGACAGCCTGCTGGGGTGACACACACAGCACGGCTGGCACTGTTATATCAGCAGGACTGTGGCAATTTGGACTTTAGGGAGCGTTTGGGTAGGAGCGTGCCCATACTGAGGTACAAGGAGTAGAAGTCCAGCCGGAGCAAGAGTTTTACTATGGGAAGAGATCTCCAGTCACAGTCTCCATCACAACCCGTCTGCTCCATTTCAATGCCACGTACGTGCTTCGTGAGGTTGCTATATAACGGCATAGCTAACAGTTAGAGAGGGGGTTAAATTTAACATCTTCAGTAAAGCACAAAACACTACCAGCATTCCCCCCCACTTACCTAACACCCTGTACTGAAACAGCTTTTTCTCAGCTGCTTGCAAACACACCTCAGTATTGACGGACTTTCTTCTTCCTTCCTCCCAGTTTTCCCTCGGCTACGCTATCTCTGAAATCCATTTCCTTGACTTGTACTGGGCCATGATACCGTGCATTACAGACAGAAGTACCCCGGCTCCATGAATGCTCCCATTGAGTCCAGTGAGCAGTCTCCTGGGCAGACCAGCCTCACCCTGAACTGCAGCCGCATCCAACTCCAATTTCCTGCGTTTCAGAAATTCAAGGTGCTGGCTGATTTAACACCTCAGGAGCCACATGTGAAAATGCTCTGGCCATGCCTTCCCTGCTGTACATGTGTGAATGTTTTCAATTTGCATACAAGCAACAAAGCAAGTATATCTGAATTGCTCGTTGCTTCGCAAGGTGACTTTCCACTTCCTGCCAAATTTGGCCATTTCAGAATTTTCTTTTAGAAGTATTCTATTATCTACACATCATATCAGAAGAACAGACAACAGCTTTTTGCAGGTTTAGTTATTTGATCCCTGCAGCAACACACTCCTGACACAGTTTTATAGCACTCCGTGGAGGTTTCTAGCAATCCTTCTGCCACCTCTTCAACATACAATGGAATTACAGCACGCCTCTCGTATGGCCGTAAGCCTGCTCCCAGTCTTCACAGCCAAGTCACTGCTGCACAATATTAAACACAAAAGTAAATTATTATTCTCTATCACATTATATGAAAGGGTAGAATACAGCTAGCTATTTAAGCCTCTGCATAATACTTTTAACCTAGAACAGAAAGTGCATGCGCTGAAAGCTATTTTTCTTTGAAATGTTCAGCTAGGTCTTCTGTTCTAGATGAGTATTTCATACAGGTAATGCTAAGCAGCAGAAAAAACTCCTTCCACACTCGTTCATTATACAAATTCTGATATAAATCCACATTAAAAATCAATCTGAATAAAAGCTCAGACAGGTACCTTACAAATGCTCAGCTAATTTCTCATAGATATCCACAGTAAAATACACACATGTACTTGTTGCCTTCCTGTAATTTGGACTATGTTTGGCAGCTTTGCTTTGGTGTTGTACTGTGTTTAGCAACTTGGTTTGGCGCTTGATAGGTAGCCACAGCAAGGAAGGAGTACAAACAAAAAGAAAAAAAAACAGAGCATTTCAATTACTTAATTTTGCCATAGAACACTGATGCAAAAAGGAAAAAACACCCTAAAGTAATTTATTTTTCTGCAGCTAGGGAACATTTTGTGACAGCAGGGAGGACGTTCCCAAAACTGCTTCTTCCAGACCTTTGCACACACTGCAAAAAATCTGCCAGTGCCTAGAGTGATTGTTACCTTTTATGCATGCACTGTGCAAATGTTACATACAAAGAGGGAGAGCGAGCTTTTTTTTTTTTTCAAAAAAAAAACAAAAAACAAAAAACAAATAGGAAAATCATATAAAGAAGGTACTTCAATTTTTTACTTCAGTATGGATGAAAGTTTGAAGTATCCTCTATATTCCTTAAAAGACAACCACCTCCCTATGAAACACAAAGCACACTTTAAAGATCTGAACCTTATTACTACCATATTCATGAAAGAGACAAGGAACTAAACTGGACTCCAATGCAGCCAAGATTATGAGGCCAGCAAGCATCTTTTCATCCTTTGTTCAGCATCCAACGCTACGGGGCCAGGTTTCTGTACCCCACACCACCCACAAAAGCGTGCGTGGCAGGGTAGAGAAATCACCAAGAGATTTTTGCTCGACTTTGTAGGGCATTGTGGTATCTCTCCATATGGACTTTGTATTTCCGGTGCCAGCCCATACATCACATCATCTCCATACTTCCCTCCTGCATACATTCGAATCGGGACATACACAGCGGCACTCCAGGTTGCCTTTCTATTTATGTTTAAGCGCATCTACCCCTGTGCCTGTGGGCAAGGAGACCAGCCAGCACGCCTGCAGAGACAGCGCTGTGGGCTCCTGGCTCCTGCCAGGCTCTGCAGAAGCCTGGCTCTGGCCAAGCTCTCACTGCACCCCCTTGTTGAGCACTGCCTGTTCCAGCCGAGCTCACAAAGGATGCAGAGGTCCTCAAATGAAGAGTTAAAAGCTGTGCAGGGAAGTCGGAGCAAGCCTGCAAAAACATTTTGATAAGCTTGTGTGCAAGTGGAAAGGCAACAGTACACAATAGCCAGGAGCCCACGTGCTCTGCCCTGGGCTAGACATAAATTCTGCATCCAGCTCCTCTGCTCTAAATGATTCCAGGTCACATCCATACATCACGAAACTTTACTATTGTGCTTACGGTGTTTAAACTTGGGGCAGGAAGCAGCTGGCCTCCAGCATATGATCTCATATGGATCTGGGTAGGTGTTTCCATGGGGGCATGGTACAGCTTTTAGCAGATTTAATTTCTGCTCTATACCTGTGTTTTCCTGCTCAGGGAAGGAAATACCATGTGGACTGTGGCACAAGCGGTGGGGCGTTGATGGCAAAGCATCTCCAGAGGGACCCACTGTGTTGCAGAGATGCTGAAAAACCAAACAGATATCCCAAAGGGAGAGACCAGATATCCAAAAGCGAGAGACTGACACCGCAGCAGTTTTACAGAGAGGCAGCGCCCAAGGCATACATGGGTCCCACACTGGAGGCTTCGCCCTGCCTGTTGATCACCAGTACCACGGGCTGCTTCGCACAGAAAGGCGCGGGGAAAAGCGGGCACTGAGGAACCAGCGTTGAGCATGGGACTGGGGCATCAGTGAACCTCATCATGCAAAGCCTATAAGCCAGCAGGTCCTCCGTCAGAGCCTGCTCTGCAAGTCACGGCCACCTGAAGCCACCAGGACTAGTCCTTTGGCAAGTCCACAAGGACTGACAAGAGCAGCAATTTCCACCCCCACACCTCAACGTATTTCTAGAGGGCTGCAGAGATTAGGTCTGGCTCCCTGCCTCACTCAAGAGGACTTTCATCCACCTTCACCCCCAGGTCAGACAGGGAGCCTCTTCAAGGAGGTATCTCCCAGGCTGCGTGCTCTTCTTACCAGTTATACCAACGGAGAACAAACCAGGGCTCTGAGTAACAGATAAGGTTGGGCAGGTGGGCAATAGTCGTTGTTATAAACTGACGCCAGAATAATTGAAGTAAATGTCACGAAAAGTCACCCTAACGCCTACATGCATACTAACATGCGATCTCCACTAAGCAGCTGTGTTTTCACATAGTTAGATCAAAGAGGCTGCAGAACAAGAAGGTCATGGTTTGGTTACAGTGTCTAAACAACTAAATCAGTGGGTACCACTGGGCCTGTCACTTGATCTCATTACCCTGACCTCACCAACTCTGGAATTTAGTGACCTTCCCAGATCAATATTTCAGAAATGACTGAATTTTTAGAGTATGCAGAGATTCTCTCAGAGTTGGCTAAACAATTACATCAAAAGTCCAGGAAAGGGGAAAACTTGCCCCCCTTTCCCCTTAGCATGCATTTCCCGACTGCTCTGGGATACAGTACACACCCAGGCACCCAGGGGGTGGAAACAATGATTTTCCTTTGCAATTTGCATCAGAATCTTTCCATTAGAACATTTTGGGGATTTATAACTTTTTTTTTTTAAATCAGATCGCTATTGCAGCCTTTGTTACATTTTTTCAGTTCATATTTTCTAGGACTGTGCAAGGGGAACTTTGAAAGACACATTGGATGCTTTACTTCCCAAGCTTTTTTTTTTTTTTTCCTTTTTTTGTCATTTTTACCTCTGTAAACAGAAAACCAAACTCCTCAGCTGCCAACATTTAATCACGTGCAATCATATTTCCTTTTGCCAATTTTCATCATAATATTATGCATGCAAGGAGGAGGAAGCAGAGCTCACTTCATAGCCAACATACTGACACTACTTTGTTTTCCATGCACCTGACACCTGTTTGTCTGATTCCAGCTCACCAAAAAGCCTACACTGGCCACAT
This sequence comes from Anseranas semipalmata, assembly GCA_013399115.1. Taxonomy (NCBI): domain Eukaryota; kingdom Metazoa; phylum Chordata; class Aves; order Anseriformes; family Anseranatidae; genus Anseranas; species Anseranas semipalmata. The sequence goes on from VXAA01007212.1 coordinate 948,491, forward strand.
GAATTAAATTAACTTGAGTTCCAATCTTCAAGCTTTGGGGGATTTTTAATTTTGTTTTTCACAATAAAAACAACCTACTTTCAAGAACTTGGCTAAAGCTTCTTCCTTACAGTTTTATTAGTTCTGCTTCGCAAGAATAAATCTGGCAACAAAATCTCACAGCTTTATCATGAATCCCTCATTATTTGGATTTTTCTGAAAGCATCAGTTTTAAAGCTGCATGATTGCATAAAGAAGCAGAGTTTGCGCATAGGTAAAGGGTTCCAACTAAAACTTATTTCTAGGCTTGTGGTTGCTAGGTAGAACTGAAAACAATCTCAAAGTCCTCAAATCTATGAGCAACTGAAGGCTTGTTTATCGCTTAAATAGCAAAACTGAAAGTCATTAGGGTTAGGGTTCCCTTCACCCCCAAACTAACTGTACAATATTTTGGAGTTTAAATAATGAATTTAAATATTCAAAAATTCTGCAATTCTACATTCTGCCCATGTCAGAGGCTTTTGTAGCCACATGGAAAGACTATACCCACCCCCGACAGAACTATGCCATAAGCTGCTATACCTCACCAAGAGGCAGGACATTAAAAGCAAGGACTTGAGCCAGTAGAAAGTCTCTTGTTTTCTGAGACACACATTTTCTGCCAGAACTGCAAAAGCTTCCCCTGCGCCTCTGTTTCTAGTACTGACACACTGAACAGTAGGGATGATGATTATTTAGGAGGTTTGGCTGTTACTGGAGAATTCTGTGGAAGAGCAGTGGCATTTCTAGTGCAAAATAAGCTTCCCAAGCCTACCTACAATGCTGGGATATACAAGCCCTGAAATTGATTGAATGCTGGTAATCCTGCTGGGGCTGCCACAGAGACTTGTCTTCTCCAAGTTAACATGTTATAAAGTGAATTTATTCTGCTCTGTATTTCAGAGCTCACACTTCAATTTAGGGCAACTCAAAGGAGTTCAGTGGTGCTGCTCTTGCTTTACAGCAAGGTAATAAAGATCATAATCAAGCCCTCTATGCTCCTAAGATATTTCTTACTTGGTTTTGCTAGGAAAGGTATATTCCTCACATCACAAAGGCATGCAAAGTTAGATAGCACATTGTATAAAGATTATTTCTCCCGATGTGGCTGACTGTGACTTTAGCTTGGACTTTTGAGCACCCTTGCACACTAAACAAGAACAACAAAATGTTCTTTGCAGATGAAAACTAATTTTAAAGCATCCATTTAACTTGCTTTTGGCAGATAGAAGAATGCTGGTCACCTGCTTGCTTTTAGATAGCGAGGTTAATGGCCCTCCAAAAACAACTCCGAACTATGCTGTGATGACATATCATAAATTGTGAGGGTTGGGAGTTCCTTTTTAATTCTTTCCTGGTAGTCATCAGTAAGGTAAATGGAAGTTTCAAGAATTTATCTACTCTTCCCTCCTCCTTGTGCATGCACATGCAAGTGTCATTCTTTTCCTATTAAAGCAAAACCAGAGTTGTACTCACATTCACCCATGGCACTGCTGAACTCCCTGTTCTACTCAGGGATTCCTCATCCATCTGGTGGTTAAAAAAAAAAATAGTATGTTTGCATATCTAAGCTTATGAACTCAAAATTAGCCTGTAAATAATCTGTAAAGTCTGAAGTAAAGGAAGTGTACCTATAAATGAACGGCACAACTAAACTAATGAAAAGATATGCTGCTCGCATAAGTGCTCCTTATAACGTTGAAGCAAAAAACAAGTGGGCAAACAACCTTTTGTTAGAAACATGTCTGGTAATGGACATATTTGCAAGAACTAGCGTCCTAATTCTTCTAAGGCAGAGTTTCAAATTTCAGTTTACATGAGCCTCAGCCAAGATAAGACTTCAACCAATCCTCTAAACCACAACTGAGTTTACGTCTTATTCTGAAACATTGTCAAGATTAAACATACCATAAATTCAGTAACCAAAGAAACAACCATGCCAAAAATGAGGCATCAGATGGGACTCTGACTGAGGACAATCCCAATTTGTTCTTCACTTCTCCAGACAGATTGCTGAAGGGATAGACCTAATTACTGGGCCTCTAATTTGATTTCTTTTATTTTAAGACGCAACATACACCACCACAAAAAGATTTTAAAAAAACAAGAGAGGCTGCCACAGAAGAAGTAAGTGATAGCCAGCTGATAATCAGAAGGAAATTGATGTTTCCCATTATCTCTGAAATGCAAATCCTAGACTTAAAGTAAAATTGCAAAAACACATTACATAAAAAATGGCTTCCATCTCAGAAAACAAGCCAGTTCCACTGAATGTTGCTGTTGTACATACAATGCACATATTTGATATAAAGCATATTACCCATTTTTAAAACACTGCTAGTCTGTGAAATCCTACCCTGATGTTTCAACCAAATGAAAGGTTTCATACACAGCTTAGGGTCGGGAAGGGTAGTGTGAAACTAGTTTAAAGGGAAGGAAGACTCTGAAAAGAATTAATTGCACCATTTACTACCTATATTCTCTAATAAAAGCTCAGCAAACTACGTGTCAACTGGCTGGAGCAAAGCAGCCAGCAGATACCCCAAGGAATGGATCTGGCCTCAGGAGCTGCGGCCTAGTCCACTAGGCAAGTGCTTTGGGCATGCTAGGGAGCTGGGAAGACTACAGGCCAGCATGATCAGTCTTGGCAAGATTAGGTCAAGTGTAACATAGCATAAACGTGATTGCATAGATCACATCACTGATGATCTTCATCAATTTAGCATCAGCCTGAGCATTCAGAGTCTGTCCTTGTGCAGAACCCAAGTTGAACAGCCATGACCCACTGAGATCTGGTCCAGTGGCTCCAACAGGGCCTACACAGCCTGCAGCCATGCAAGTGAGATGCTTTTCCTAGACAGAGATAATATAGTCTAGCTCCACCTTGGGTGCTGCCTGGGTCAGCAAGCTGCAGTGGCACTAGGTCCCTCCATCAGGGAGGAAAAAAACACCCCTGGCTGAGAACTGTCTTCCATGGGTTGAAGCTCATTGCCTTATCCCTGCAAATGGAAGTATTGAGCTCTGCACTTGAACTGTTAAAACAAACACTTGCTCCAGCAAGGACTTCTAGCTATCCCTGGTAAGGAGTGACCTGAAGTTCCTTTAGTTCAACAGTTTCAATAGCTTCAACAAAATAAATAAATAAAAATCATGCAACTGTCTTAGTCCAATGCTTAGCACCTGATTACACTTTAGCTCAGTTCCTGGAAGAAACTCCTAGAGCCCAAGGGTCAAGACAGAGTGTGGGGGAAGTCGTCCTTGAGCAACTGGTCTCCCATAAACCTTTTAATATCCAGGCCAGAGCAATTCTGCAATACTAAGAAGCTCCAGTCTAGATTCAGTGTGACAGGACTCAGCGATGTGGTTTTGTCAATAAGTACACACACTCCATGCTCACTTGTTTTACTTAAAGTACAAATCATAAAGAGTTGTAAGTGACAAATTCCCCAGTATTGAACGTTCACGGCTGCCAAGCAGCATGCTGCAGAAGAGAATAAGGAAGGCTATAATTTTCTTTTCTTTGTTTTGTTATTTGACCTTCAGCTTTTCAGTTTGTCCTTGGATCAGTCTGGAACTAAATATAGTCCTTTCAGCATTATTTATATGTTTAACCCAAAGCTACCAACGTGTATCAAGGGACTATCATAACACTGTTCCAAGTTATTTTAACAGCTCATTTCAAATTGGAAGAAGCGGTTTTTGAAAAACCATTGTCAATTAATTATGATTCCACAAACTCCTACTAACTCTCTCGTGTTTTGTAACAATTTGCTCACAGCCTACAAGACAAAGCCTCCAACTTGCTCAGAGAAAGCTCTTGAAACTGCCCAGCTTTTGAAAATGCTGACTGATCTTTAAATTAACACTTTGATAATGATTTTGGCCACCAGCTATTTACAAAGGCAATGTAATTTACAAAAAAAAAATATAGATAGATAGATAGATGGATCAGCTGCACCCTTGGGGATCAACAGCCATGGGGTGAAACGTCCCTTAGTATACTATATCTCTACAAACTGTTTAGCACAGGAACCCAAATCCACCACATTCAACTGGAAGTCATTAGTGTCTGACTAGGTACGGTAATTCCTCCCAAACCAGACAATATATTTTTCAATCAAAAGGTCTTTGCTAAGCAAGGAAAAGACAAAACAGACACTGTAATGATCTTCTCAGAAACCTTGAGAAAGGACCTTTTCAGTCTCAGTTAGAGGTTGTGTGGTATGTATGCCAGCTACAGAGCTAACCAGAACAACAGGAGTTGGGTGGGTGGGCGGACAGATAGAGGGACACACATACATGCATACAATTACTATCACGCAAGAGCAATTTTGCCTGTATCATCACAATTCTGCAAACAGCATCAATTTTATTTTATTTACATAACCAGTGTGAGCAGCTTCAGAGAAAGATTTATGGTGCAGCTTGGGTTTCTGTGTGGGTTGCTTTTTTACTGTATCAATATTATGTTTAGCAACATTTTTAGCCAGAAAAAGGTCCATGTCAAAGTCAAGAGGTAAGAGACTTATTTCTAACTTTCTCAGGTAAGAAAGAAAACAACAACATGTTTTATCACTTGTCTAAACAATGCAAGCCAAATTCAGCCTAAGAATTTAAAGGGCTTACACTGGTAAAAACAGCTTTTGAGAGTTCATAATTTACTGGTTAACAAATGAGATAAATTTGCCATGTAAACTTTACCAAAATGCTTTTAAATTTTACAGTCAGCTCTATAACTTGACACTAAATAATGTCACCAAGAAAAATAACCAGTGGTTGCCACCAACAGTTGGGACAAGATTTCTGACTGTTAACTATCCCTGTTGAAAGCTAAATTTTCAGAAGAACTGAACAGCTAAAATATTTTGCTTCTTTGGAGGAAGAGTTAGCTATGTTACAACAGATTTCATCTCCTCAAAGTTCTTGAGTTCAAACCTGAAAGATACTACAGGTCTAAATGCTCGGACACAAACAAATCACCTTGAGAAACTCATTCACAAACACAAGACTTAAAAAATTGATTAATTTGCACTTGGCAGTGAGATTTCTAATGACCTTTTCTTGCTGCTCCCTAACGTTACCAGGGCAATTGCACAAAGTAAAGGGAACTAAGTTCTCAAGCAAGTTTGAGACCATGTGTTAATGATACAGTAAATCCAGTTTTAGGCAAGAAACATATGATCAACACTGTCTCAGCCACACCATCCAAAAGCGTCGATCTGGTAAAAAACAAGCTCTGTTAACTCCAGTTTGTTAATATGGAAAAATGAACTTTGAACCAGACCAGGTACAGCTTGTCTTCTCCCAGTAGCATAACAGAAATGGTGTAAGTTACTGGTATAATTAATTAAATAAAAACTGTCTCACGTGCCCATCCTGGTCCAGATCAGATCTGTCTTGGAGAATGATCCAGTGCTGACAAACATAAGCCCACAGCCTGCATGGCCTAGTGATAGATACTGGTGTTGTGTGCACAGGCTGCAGTTTTTCAAAAACGCAGGACAACGTATCTACCGCAGAATGAAGATATATACAAGACTAAACCAAGGTGGCGTCATAAAATACATTCAGGGTCAATAGCTAACATCCGCGTTGTAAAAGTTCTATTGGTTTTACCCAAGGTTATTTCCTTGGCTGCCAGAAGCCATTCAGCTAGAGATGGGATAAGGGGGTTGCTTTGGGGACTTAGTGTGATCTATCCACAGATCAGCTCAGTTATGTTTTTCTTCTCTTCTTACAAGCTGTTTGTTCTTAGTCATGTGGTACCTATTTATATATAAAACACACATGTATACATATATGTGTATACTTACATGTATACATTCAGGCTGTTTACATAAAACACCTTAGGAGCTTTTTGGATGAGAAGCTACAGTATTTTCTGTCAGTTTTAAACCATACTTTACTAGGAAACCAGACGAGGTGTTGCCAAATTTTATTGCTTCCCCCCATGCCCCCACTCCAAGTTCCTCCAAGTCTCAGAGGCCACTATTTCTAGAAAAAAAAAAAAAAAAAACCCACAGCCCATTACCTAGCAATTCTCAAACTTTTATCATGTTTCCCTGCCCCTGCAAAGACAAATACTACTCCCCCAGCACCCAGTTCAGGAACATCTGGCTTAGCCACCCTCTCCCTGTACAGAAGGGAAGAGATGAGCAGCAAGATGCTGCTGAGATAAGAGAGACCTGCAACTGCCCCTCTGCCAGGATCTCACATGCAACTATTCCTGGCCATGTGGACCTCACTGTGCACTTTCTCTACCAGCTCCTCATCCAGCACCCTCCACTCTGTTCCATGCCTGATCTCCCTCCCTGGTGCTGCTGGTCTCACCCCTCCCTGCAGTGGCTTTTGGCTATTCACCTGAGCCTCTGAACTGTTCACTAAACAAAAGCAGGAAAGCAAGAGGTGTCATCAGCCAAGGGCTTTCAACAGGCTAGACGGGCCATTCTCATGCTTTCCGCCAGGCTCATTCCTACAACAGGCATGTGCCCAGCCACAAAGCCACTGCAGCAGTAGGCAGGAGCTCCTCACCGGCACAGACATATGCAAGCACATGCAGGGCAACAAACTCCAAATAAGCCTTTTGGCTGTATACTCATCCCCTCATGTTTATGATCCACTCAGACTCACTCAGCTTATTTCTGCCCCTCATCCTGCCACAGACAATAGTCCGAACCCATTCACAACGAAGATGCAGCAAACAAAAAAACACACATCATTCAGCATATCCTCTTGCACTGCTAAGCTATATGCTATTAAACAACCAAACATCTCAACTCTATTAGTAATCTTATTATTACAGGATTGTAAATTTTTTTTATATAATGGAGCTGCCACTGTCTGAAGGAAACCTGTGTTTTGTACACACAAAGGCACACACGTATTTCATATGGTGCATTGCAAGCCACACAGAATAGAAAGCAGCTGGAGGAAAATGGCTATAGAGAAATGGTTCTCTTGGGCATCATCTGTTGATTTGTTTTGTTTATAGAAGGAATGAGATTTTTATCTCTGCTCAAAATATAAAATGCTTCCATGGCACTGAGCTCACTGCTTGGCTACGCTCTCACTCAGGAACGTAAATAAAAAGGGGGGAAGGAGGGAGAAAAGGCTTTACTGCACAAAAGCCCTAGACATGACAAAAATTAAGTAGAAAAATGCCCATCAGTGATACAGTCAAGGCTTGCAAGAGGAACTGAGTCACCAGCTGTCATGGAAATAAGGTCCTCCCTACAGTGCTTGTTAATAGCTCACTTCTACTAAAGCTGAAGAGGCAGGTTAGGGGACAAGCTATTCAAATCCCACATCTCAAATCGCAGCCTGTGTCCTGGCTGGATAAGCAGGCTTACACTGTAAATACACCAGTCCTTATGAGATCTATAGCCTATGAAGACACAGATTCTTATGGCCCTACAACCACTGTGTACCCAGAGGAGTACTCCAACCTCCCTTCATAAACTCGCTTTGGGGAGGCCTCCTCACTCCTCTGGGACTGACACCCAAGATCTGACCATCCTTCTTTCAACAACAGGGCTCTATGTCCTAGGAGAAGACCAGACGGCTGACTTTCCACTCCACTGATACCACTTCCATTTGTATTAAGCAAAAGTCATATGTCACGAAAGAAAATAAGTTGTGAAACCACTAATTAATTACTGCTAATAATTTTAAACTTTAAAAAGTTTAAAAACATAACTACTGTGCATTGTGTACAAAATGTGAAAAATTACCTGAAGTCCAAACATTTCTGGTAGACAAAGTTTAAAATACTATTCTTCTGAACTCCAAAGAGCTCAAGGCTTGTTGTCATAGCTAGGAAGAGTTGTCACAAAACTGAGGATCCTTTATCTTTGCACTGCCTATTCTTGGCTCAGAAGAGGAAATGAGAGCAGGCCAGATATATATCTAGAAATGAAGGCTGCTGAACATCACTCCAGAACAGCCCTCCTTCATTATCTACAGGCTGAATCTGAAGTCTTTCTGGAACCACAAAAAGGTGTTTGTTCTCCTTAAAGCTCTGTTGTGTCTCTCAGCCAGAGTTCTGATCTGACTGGCTACTGAGAAAATATTTGGGCAACCCAGAATCCCACACTGGGATATTGCAATACCTCATAACTTTTAGAGACATGAAACAACCCAGAATGTTGGTGCTTTACTCACCGAAATCTATCCTTAAGTAGATGTTCAGCTTCTCAGTGTACCTTCCATGAAGCCTATACCGAGGTCTCTTGGAGAGATCGCTGCATCTCAACCCATGATGAGTATTTCAGAAAATCTTAAAATTGAGGTTTGTTAAAGTCTTTGGAGAACACACAAATCACACTGATATTTTAAGAGTTGGAAGAAGGCCCTTGCAATCCTGACCACCATTTCTTCTCCCACTCTGTTCCTCATGCTAGCATGCAACATACTTAGCTGTTCCTTCCTCTCTCAGGGTGGCTATAGTTCATGTCTTTCCCACATTTCAAACCACGTGCCTCCACAACCTCTTCATCTTGTTATAGCTCTACTGAGAGGGTGTTTACATAAAAGCTCTTTGGAGCTTTTTGGATGAGAAACCACAAACATACATGCACAGATTACATCAGATTTATTGCTACTGAATAGCTTAAAAGAATAGTCTGGGTTACAGGTTCAAACCTCTGCCAATAGTTCCCATCCACGAGCATTCAAACAGCAGGAGCTTGTGATCATACAGTTACCAATTACCCATCTCCTCTGAAGTCCATTGCCTTTTCATCCCTCCCGTACCCCTCAACTCCCGACAAGTATCACAAGGTTTCTATCAGCTGAAAGGAACTATTCTTTCCAAGGAAGTAGATTTTGTCTACACAAGCATACAGCCACTGCCCCCATGCCCTCCTGCTTCCAACATATCTCTGCTGAGCTCCTTTACTCCAGCCTCAACTTTCCCAAACTTACTTGGCCTCAATCTGTGACAGCCCCCTTCCACTTAACGTGGAGTCATATCCTTCTGTTCCCACCCTTTTGATCCTGTCCTTCTCCAGCCATTGCTGGGCATTCAGCTTCTTTTCCTATCAAAACAAACAAACAAACAAACAAAAAAACACACATCAAACCAGCATAACCATTTTTGCCCTTTTCACCTGTTTATTACTTCCTTAGTAAACTACCCCGACCAAGCCCCTAGGTTCTGCAGAGCCATTGAAGGGGCTGGACAGGGAAGAAACTACCATAGGAATGGATATGGATAACCTCCCATATATTACATGGCCCCTGCATTAAAATTCTCAGATCCCTGTTGACCTGCACAGTTACTCCAGCCATAGAAAATGCATGTAAAATAAACAGAGTTTAAAAGAAGTTGTCACCAGTTTACACAATGGCCCATAAAGAAAGAGAACGAAGAGACAGACAATGAACGTAATTTTCTCAAACTCATTCACTATTTCTGTGAAAGTGAAATAAATGCACTTCCAGACTCAAAACAGAAAATACTTCGACCTCTTCCTGCTGGTGATTTATCAGCCGTTAGCACACAGTGAGCTCACGGAACAGTAAACTTTGTTTTCAATGGGGAAAAAAGGCAAAAAAACAAACCTAGGGAGATAACAGAAAAAAAAATCCATCTAAAGGATTCAGGTATGTCAAGGGGAACTGATAAAAGACAATGTCTCAATAATATGTCGATATTATATTTTAAAATAGCTTCCAGACAGCTCCACTAAATACTGTACAAAACTTCCGTAAAGAAGAACAAGACACAGCGGTCAAAGGCATTAGTTAACAGAGAGCCAGCATTGAGGAAAACAAACACCCAACTTCGTCATTGATGAAGCCTGATGGAAAGACAAAATGAAATGAAGAAGAATATAGGTAGCATTCTTTTAATGAGGGAAGCAGTGTCTAAGGAGGTAAGAGAAGGGGGAACACAGACTTACTTTTCCACACTCTGAGGAAGTTCTACCTGTCAAAACCACACGTTGATTTAACTTCCCATTTAAGCAGCAACACCAGGCTAGCAGGAAACTTGCTTCACTATCTGACAGATGTGGAATGACAAATCCATGCCCCTTGGAGCACACGAGGATGCAGAACTAGTCATCCCAGTGCATGGCAGACACAGGAGGTGCCAAGGTGCTCCCCTGGGGCTCAGGGGAGAGCAGAACCCATGGCACTGTTTGGAGGAATCGAAGCCATCCTGAGAGGCCCCTCTGAGCCTGGCAATTCACTGCACAGACACAGCAAGGGACAGCCCCTGCGCAACAGGATGGAGTGCCCCACTACTCGAGAGCCTTCTCTCTAAGGTAGTTTTTTTCATTGCCTTCTTTCCTCATTTAACTTCAGTTCCGTCTGGTGCACCAAGGACAGTGTGTTAAGCTCCTCACGTTCCTCATACAGTCAGTAGATGGAGGCAGGAGCTCCCAGAAGCACCAAAAATTACATTGTGGGGCGTCTGCATATTGCCAAGATAAACAAAGCAACCTGCCCCAAGCCAAACAGCAGATCAGAAGCTAAACCCAACGTGCTAGTCCAGGAGAGCTAAACAAAACACCACAGAAGATTCCTAGGCAGAAGCTGCCTGGTGGAGAGGCCAGAGTAATTGTGCAATCCCTTGCCAGTCTCTCCTGCCTATGTAACCCAGTCCAGACCAGACCCAGTCCACTCCAGCCCTGCAGGAAGGGAAAGCAGAAATGGGATTGCTTAAGGGCTGGGTCTAGCTCCTGGCACCCGGTGGCGTTTGTATGCATTAGCTAACTTCACAGCATTCACTGGTTATGCTCCAGTGGATGCTAGATCGGGGTATGATGCCAGAAGACAGCTAGGTAAATATACTCATCTCATGGAAAGAAGCTAGCTTGTCCTTGTAGGTCAATTAACACTATAGTCTCCCTGCACTAAAATCCAATTGTGCTTAAGGGATGAGGAATGAAAGGGGTTAGGCAAAAGCAAAGACCACGAGGAATGAATAGGCTGGAGACTGACTCCTTTACAAAGACATGTTAGGGTAATGTACCTTTAAAAAAAAGAAAAAAGAAAAAACAAACACAACCAACAAGCACTTGAGGGCCTTCAAATAAACACTGCTGGCCATGCAATCTCTCAACTTTAAAAAACTTGAACATAAGAGGTCTCAGTGTTGTAATGAAGGGCGGGCAAGCAAGCAAAAACCAAGTTGCCCAGCACTAAAAGCTGAGCTACCTTTAACAGGGTAACAGAGGTGTTACAACTTAGCCCCTGGGGGAACCCCAAAGAATGAAGCTGAAGCTACAAATGCAGTGCTGGGAAACTGTTTTGCCTCTCCCCCCAAAATAGAGAACTTTGTTTACTTAAAAGCAGCATAATCAGGGCAGTGAGTGAACTTCATTGTGGATGATCAAATCTACCTTGTTTTCAAAGGAAGACAGCATTTAGTCATTTGTGGTATGGCACTTCTCCAAATTATAATTCAGCAGCTTACGCTGCTCCTTCTTAGGCTCACCTAGAGATGCTTGATTTAGCTGAAAGAGAAGGCTGTATATTGCACAGCTGTGGGATCAAATTATGTTTGACGCATTAGTGGGAATTCCAGATTTGCTTGATGTAAAGCTGCATGACAAAGACCATTCGGAATCTGTTAGCTCTTTCTGTCATCAACAGCAGTTTGCTGATGTTTCCTGTTGAGTCAGATCCTTCTAGCTTCCATAATGGGCCATTTGAATAAAGGGGAGCAGAATGACTTCCACCGACATAATGGCCATTTTAGGAAAAAAACAGCTGGGGTTAACAGAATATTTAAAAAACACAACTTCCCTGCTTTCTGTCCCTGTGAACCTGATGCAGGAATCACTGGAAACCGAGAAACTACCAGGCTGTAATAAGGAAAGACCCTGGTCCTTCCCAGGCTTACCAGATATGCTTGATTTAGCTGAAAAAGAAGGAACCACAGCCTTATAGCCTAAACCTGAAGTCAGCCACTGCTGTGGGAGGGATGTGCCAGTGCCAGATGAAGAGAGTTCAGCGGGCAGAGCTTGGTGCAAGTGCAGCCAGAGCCCAGCTGCAGCCCAGGAGCACCAGCCCCCGAGCACTCGCTGTCTGTGGAGCCATGCTTTCTGCCAGCAGGTGGAACAAGCTTGCTTAAACATCTGAGGAGTAGGATGCCTCTCTGAACCTCTCAGCTCAATGAGCCTGACATGAGAGCAGAGCAATACATCATTATCGACATATGCTGGTGCTCCATACCCAGGCGTTGGTTTCCAAACACAGTGGACCTTGTAGCACTGGGCCTTTGATGGCTGTAGCGAGAGCTGGAATAGTCTGGGCATATCCACCCACAACTGGTGCTCCTTTCAGAAAGGATCCAAGCTTTGTACAGCCTGACAATGGATCTGGCTGGAAGCTTTATCTGCATGTGTTAGAGAGAATAACCTGCTCACCCTATACCCACACTCAAACCCTAAGCCTAGAGCTATAGTAATCAAGCATCTTTTGTAAACACTGAAATTTTTAGGAGCAAGAAATTTTGCAAGATCTTGTTCTAGATGGCATCTTGTCAAAAAAAAAAAAAAAAAACAAAAGAAAGATAGAAAGAAAAAAAAAGATCAGAGATGTATTTGATCTCAGTTTTGCCTAACTCAAGCCCAAACAGCAAGGTTTTGCAAAACCTGAGTGAAGTCTTATTTGGAGACACATAAACCTAAGCTTTCTCTTTCACTTCACATCTGTGGTTTTGGAAAGCACTGTAATGCCAAACAAGCAATAGTATCTAAAGCATCTAAATACTATTGTCCTGAAATTAACTTTTAACTTTTAAATTCTACACAGGTCTACTACAGATATGGTATCAGATATGGTATGAAGTCTAATGCATTGTCCCCCATGTGCCCATGTGTAAGTATCTCCTGCATTTAAGTGTATACAAATGTCTAGTCTTAAGGACAGAAGGGAAAAAAAAGGCTTAGTTTTCATTCTTGTTGATCAGAAACAGCAAATGCTTTGGGTCAGGACTGCCTTGTTATGCAATGCGTGGACAGTATCTCAATCCATGGGAACCCAAATCTCTCACTGTCTACACATTTCTGTTACACAAGCAATTATAACATTACTTCAATGTAAAAATGGCATCTTTCTGAACAATTTAGCTTTTCAGAAGCAGACAAGGACATTACTGGTATATATTTTGCTATGTTTGAAAGCATGCAATTAGGCATGTATCTTACAAACATAAACAAACACCTCCCATCCAACCTCCAAGTTTTTGAAAAAAACAGGTTTGTTTAGACAAGGGCTTGATAATCCAGTTTGAACACAGGTATCTGAATGCTGTGACAGCTTCTTCATAATGTTAAGCTTATGGTACATTAAACTTTAAAGCCAGATAAACTCCTGCTTTCATTTTATCAAACATCTTCACAGACAGCAGAAAGAAAGACACAAAAGAATGTTTGCAGCTACAACCAAGCATGGGATACCCAGCTTGGTGTACGCTTGAAAGGAAAATGAACAATATGTTGCAAAGATATACCACTGTACTTTTCAGTAGAGAATATCATTAAGATTTGGAAATGTTAACCTTATTCCTACCTTAAGTGTTTGTTTTTATTTCATGACTGAAAAAGAACCCTGAGATTCACAGAGATTAAGCAAACAGAGACAGCAGTCCTTGGAACTGAGAAAGTGCTCTTGGAAGAAACTGCTCTGATAATCAGCTTGGGTAGTAGGAATCACAGGGGGTGGGAGGGACATGGACATGAATTTTTATTTATTTATTTTAAGAGCACTCAGTGTTGTGCCTCTGGTATTACCAGGCTTTATGTACTTAGCCACATATTGTCTTTTTGTTGTTGGTAAAGCAGTAAAATTTCATTGTCTATCACAACAATAAAGAGGTCGCAACAGCCATTGAAGAATCCATGGTATGAGGTCTACAGGCAGAGACTTGGACCTACTGATAGCAAGTAGTAAAGATGGGGAGGCAAGTGGACAACTAAGTCTTTCAGGAGTGGAGGACAGCAGGCAGCCTTGAGCATGAGGTACTTTAGCAGAAAAAGCAGCTTTAGGTTTGTTCACCCTGTTCCAAATCCAAAGAGACTGTGTACCCAAAAGCTTCTCTGTCCTCTCTACTCCCAACATTAGATCAGCTGACTTAAAAAGCCTCTCCCTATAGCAGATTTAAGGCCATGTGTAGGATAAGCACAGATTATAGTCACTGAATTAAGGTTGATACAATACACTACCAGCATCATCCTCATATTACACTGATGACAATACGTAAGAAATCAGGTGTGCTGTTAGAGGATATTTTACAAAGAATTATTGATGATCTTCATTGTACCATAAAAAAAAAGTCTAGAGAATGACCATATCATCCAAGTTTCCTCCTAAGACCTGTATCTTCTGCAGAAGTTTATTTTTAAACAGCTACAGCCTCTCCTCCCTTTCCCAACCAACCCTTGCTTCTCTCCCCATTTCATATGACCTCACCTTACCCAGCAATGTGAAGAGATTGGTCTTATCACAACTTCGCAAGATACCACCTGTCAGCTGAACTGTGATAAATCACAGCTGGCCTTACAATGCACACATTAACAGCTACAGAGGCTTAGCTGATGGGCAGCAACTCAAGGGTGTCATTTAAATCACAGAGTACCCCCATCCACAAAAATCTTGCTAAGGAAATAGCTCAATAACACAGCAGTTGACATCACCATGATAAATCTAGCGCACACTAGAATTGTAACAACTCCTTTCTCTACCTAGGACGGCCTTCTGTTTAGCCTGTAAGCCTTTTAAAGCAAAAAAGGTGGACAAACTGCCTAGTCTTTGTACTCACAAAACATTTGACACATTACAACCCTGATCAATCAGAAGCTACTACCATTCCAAACTTTACAACAGCAATTATTAATTCCTCCCTTCCCCCATGACTACCCTTCTGAAGAGTTACAATGCTGGCAGAAAAAAGAAAAAAAAGAGGAATTCTTAATTAGTTAAGTATTATAGTAAGGCTTAGAATGGAAACGTCAAAGGAACTCGAGCAGTTATTACTTTATTACTACTCCTGCCATACGTAACACTTGCATTCTCTAACTCCTAGAAGAGCCATACAATTCTGCATGCATCACGATTGTAATAAAAAATTCTCTAGAATTAGGGACCTGCCTTTCTATTAGCAACCCTTTATGTACTCTTTAAATAATTCCTTGAACTCAAGGTTTCAGCCTTGAATAAAGGAGGCTGTGTGCATGAGTCAGTTTTAACTCATTTCCTTCAACAGAGCTGCTGTATAAAAAAAGTTTTATAAAAAATAGAGTCTTAAATGAATAGGTTGACAGGTTTGAAAAACAAGCAACACACTTCTAGATGTGCTTCAAGTCATTAACCGTGCGTGTTCAGTCATTGCATTTTACTGAAATAAAGGGACCCGCATAGCTTAGACAACTAGGCAAACCTACCAACAGCCTACATATGTTGTCCTACATGCTTCACTGCAAGTTTAAGAAACACCAGCTTCTCATTGGTGTGGCCTAAAGGCAGCTGTATCTAATAAACTATTCTAAAACCAACCTGCATCTGCAGATCAGTAAGATCAGTTAGCAACAACCACCAGCAGTAAGGGTATAAAACACTTCCATTCATAAAACTCCAGCTTCCTTTACCTGATGCCTTCCCAGAACTTATCTTCAGTCAGGAAAGGAAAAACACTGAATGGTGTATCTCTACTGTAAGACAATTTCCCACCTCATTCCTAAATTGGACTTTTTGCAACTTACATGGCACATACTCAAGTCAGCAGTTGACTGTCCACAACCAGGAGCCTGGTTCAAGTCTGACTTCAGTTTGCCATTAGATCCAGATTTGTTTATGTCGAGACTGAATTCTGCACAGAGCTCCCATGTCTTCCCCTCAAAGGGAGGAACAGCCTTCCTTAAAATGAACCCGAAAGTGAGGCTCTGGAGAAGCATGCACCAGAACACGCAGTACATTTGCAGAGAACACTTCTGTGCCTTCACAGACCTCAGCGCATCTTGACATTTACTACGTGGAAGCATCAGGCTCTTCCAGCTGTCTCACAGGCTGCCAGAGCTCACCAACCCATGTGCTGCATTTCTGAACTGTAGCTGTGCCTCTGGCCTCTCCCCCCTGCTTTAAGCTTGCACAGATCCACAAGTCAGCAGTTAAACAGCATGGATTTACCGAAGGATCTAGTGTTGCCATTCTTTTTCCGAATAAAATTCAAAGGCTGTGCAACTTTGACTTTTGTGATGATTTGAGCCAGAGGTTTGAGCAGATCTTATTAAGAAAGCAGGCTCATCTACCTGCCTGATATGCCAATACCCATCAAACAGGGGCTTGACTTGAATTTTTTAGTCTCTCTAGACCCTCCCTTGACACAGAAGTTGAACAAAGCTTGACAGGATCAAAGAATAAAGAAACCTGAGCAGAACTGATCCGCCATTCACACTACTACAACAATTGTGCTGAACTCATGGTGCCATCACTACTGTCTTCTAGATTAGCTTTGGGTTTTCCTCTGAGGTTCTTTTTCTGCCACTGTCCCTGAAACCTTTTCTTGAACACACATATAAATGAGAAAAAATAAAAATGGTTGACTGGAAAGCAGGATTTGAAGAGGCATTCAAGTAAAAACAGCCAGAAAAACATTCCCAGATCAGTTAATTTAATTTCCAAAATAAATTATCTGGACAAGGTGTTTTTTTTTGTTTGTATTTCTTCCCCCCTCCCCTCTCCATTTCAGCATAGCTCATTGCAGTGCTTACTGTGCTTACCCGTAAGGCTGCTGTTATTCTGATTCGTATCTACTACTCCGTGTGGAAAGAACAAGAGAAGAAATTCAAGCAGCAATTAAAGTGTCTGTAAACCTAAGCCAAGAAACCTGGCAGGGGACAACTGCGCAGCGTAACACAGAGAAGAGTCCAACAAGACCCTGCAACAAGTACTCTGTTTCTTTCTGACCAGCACCAATGATCCTGCAGCCTACAGAACTAATAAGAAACCAACAGTAGTAAGTTCTTAATTTGGATGCCAACTTTTGTTAGCAGTTTGTTGGTAAATCACTTAAGAGAAAATATTGCAAGGAGACAGAACTCTCTAAACAGCAACATGAGTTTCGTGAGTATTCATTTCAACCTCTGCATCCAAAGCAACTCGCCCTCCACATCCCTTCCAGCCAATTATCTTCCAGTTTCACCTTAAGAACAGAAAGACTGTAGATGTTGGGGAAACTTCAGCAGGCTCTGTGTCTGACGCACAGGCCATACTGTTGTTACCACTTACCAGTACAGCAGAACCAGGAAGACCGCCAGCAAAGCCACGGTGACAGTTGTACCGTTCATTTCTGTGGAAGAAAATGCCAGGAGATCTACAAGCTCCATCTTCCTCCACTACAGTGCCAGCCTTGAGTGGTGCGACTGTGTGCAGGGGAAGGTCTCCTCAAGAGCTGATAAAGCCTTCCACAGCTATATGAATGACATCTGCAGCAAAAACAGGAACCAAAGGAGAAAAATACATCAAGTCAAGCACAAACTGCAAACCTTTCCTGTTCTCATCGACTGCACACTCAGAGAGAAAATGAAGGTTTACTGAATGGTAAGACGTAGCAATTCCTCCCTCCCTCTTGCTGACTGTCATGTCAGTAAATATTTACATATGCGCTGCTTAAGACATCAGTGTGGTCAAATAGGTTTTTAGACACCAAGTGTGGGAGACTGGGAAAAATGTGGGGAAAAAGAAAGAGGGGAGGAGAACCTGACCATGATACAGATCATAGAAGACAAATACGAGACCTGTCAGTGCCCTAGCATACAAAGAGTGGCATTCTGAAGTAACAAAACCAGAGCATTTCTGAAATAGAAAACTCTGTTAGCACTTAATCTCCAAACTGATTATACTTTAGAAGAACGGAACACAGTAAGCTTTAAATTATCCCAAGTAAAAGGAGGAACTAGGGGAAAACTATTCTAATGCAACTACTAGAAGACATATATAGAAAGAGAAACTAACGAGCAGAGAAACCCAGCGGTAGTACCAGGGTCTGTAAGCCAGGGTCAGCCACGCCAGTCGGTTCACACATGCAGCACTGTTTGGCTGGATCATCTCGGGTTCACAGGTACTACGGCACATTTTCCTGGCTCAATGCAGTGCCCTCTCTGCCGGTACCATTAACCAGCCTCTCCGGAGATACAGTGCAGGGGTAGCCAGAGTACCTCTGGTATTGGGGTTAACATTAATATAGCCACATCTACTATCTCTGCACTGTGGCACAGTCAAGCTGTCCCACTCCCTCAAACACCCTGCACGCGAACAGTCGGCATGGAGTTCAGGAAATGGGTTGTACACAGCACGTGAATTCCTCAGCTTTCTTCCATATTTTCCTGCCTGCAAACCTCAATCCTGTTTCAAGCATCTGATCCAGTCCAACTAGAAAGGTCAACCAGAAACTAAACCTTGAAGCACATATATGAGAGAAGACCATTAACCTGTTACACACAAAGCTACTAAATACCAGTATCAAAAAATATTCCGGATTACAACATGAACTGCTGCAACTGGTGGGTAAACTCTTGCCCATGATAAAATTCCCAGAAACTATGTAATATTGTTTGATACTTAAGAAACTATAAATACCCATATATGTACTACAGCCTTCCCACATATTCCGTACAATCTACTTGAAAGTTAAGAAAACTAACTACCCAAAAAACTGGGTTTGTGAATTATATGGTAACCTTGAGAAAAAGACAGTCTGCAACATCTGATTCCCATAACATACCAGATGAAGAGTGGTTTCTTCTCATACAGCCCCAAGATAATAGCTTAGATTCAATGTGCAAGGCTCCTCCAATATCACTGTATTACATTTCCTGCTCTTATCAGAGAAGGTAATAATATAGGTATCAAAAAAGTAAAGTCTCTAACACAATGGAGTTTAATTTTAAGAAGATTTGGCTCTACTCTAACTGAATCACTGTTATTTTGGTTCTCTGTGCTTCACAACTGCATTAATTCCCTTCCAGCCTTAGATCCTTGCAGAATAAGTAAAAGGTGTTAACCAGCTCGTCAGCTCCACAGAGCAGCACAGTAGATCACAGAAAACCTTGCTTATTGTATTAACATTTCTATTGCTATTCTGGGTCAATAACAGCTCTGCCAGTTTGCTGCTGCCAAGTTCTCCAAGAACAATTGCAATGAGATTCAAGACCAGTGACGCAAGGAATTAATCAGTGGGCACAAGCCAATCCCAGCCAGCAACTGATCCTGTGGGACTTTAAGAAAGAAAATAATTTTAAAAAGTCAAATAACTATATGCATTAAAGTCTCTTNAACCATCACAAATGTAGAAGGTAAAAAACCAATATTCCTGTTACACTGTGCTTTAATTTACTTGTTTTTTTTTTTAATTAGATGTCATATTTATCTGCATACAGAGGACTGATACCCTTCTATTCAAGACAGTGGCTGAACTCCTCTTAAGTTCAGTAAGCACAGAGTCAAGTACAGAGCTTGCTTATTCTTTAAGAAGTACACTGGAGCCTTGTCCCAGTCACACTGGGAGGTAGGTGCGATGAACAGTTCTTAAACACACACATTATGAAAGAAAACAGGCTCTCACATCAGCATCCAATTTGGAAGAGAACACATAATCAAGCACCCAACAACCACCACCACCATTTTCTGCTGTGGATGTTGTGGATTTATTTTTATAATCCTCAGCACCTGTTTCTTACTAGAGGGTTTTTAACTTGGCACCTCCAGCCATTAAGAAGGGTGGCATGCAGCACAATGCTTTGCAGGACAGGGGAAAGGAATCGGGGATTAGGCAGCAATAAAAACAGGCTATTTATCAGTCCTACTTCCAGCAGTCCTACTTCCTCCTTCTTTACAGATCATTTACATAAGAAATGCTATTCTTATTAACTAGTTAATAGCACAGATATTTTTCACCAACCACCCAGTTGTTTTTGTGGAGACATCAGTCAGGCTGTTTATAAGGATATTAAAGAACTACGGAGATAGATATGAAGTCCTCACTAACCACATGCTGAAGGAAGCTAGAGATAAGCAGAAGTGGAAGTAGCCTTTTCGTGTCCATCTCCTATGAGTCAGCAGCACTATCTGCATTTGCTTTCACAAAGCTTCTCTCCAGATAGCATCTACCAAGGTTCACAGCTCCTTGCTGCAGTGCCATCCGAGCTTTTCTCTTCTGCAGCAATGAAAGTCCACAGACTTCCACCTCGTTCAACACAAACTTATGCTCAAGATACCCATCTCATCCTTCCTTCGCCAGCACTGGGGAAACTTCAGACGTGGAGCTCCACAGCAAAAGGCAGATCTACAAGACAGAAGCAGCTCTGGCTGTTCAGGACTGAACTTCAGCTTGAGCACATGTTCACAGCAGTAAATATTAAAAAGGGAAGTGCATTAGTGCATTCAAAGTATGAGCCGCTGAAGCGCTCCTCAATTGAAAGAGGGAAAAAAAGGGCATCTAGACAATCCAGGTTTTCCAGGAAGCATTCATATATTAAATTCCTGTCTGTTCTAATTCCAGGAATAATTTTTGTAAATGCTCTTCCAAAACAATGCATTTCAACTTCAAAATTAATACAAGTGTGGCAGTGAGCCTCAGCAATGCTTGACATAAACAAATTATCACTTGGACATGAAATACAGAGTTTATTAAAAAGCAGGATTATAGACCTTCTCAGAAAACTTAAATCATGTTAAGGATTTTGACCAGTCTTCAAAGCATATCGAATGGAAAATGTACTCTCATTTATTTCAGAGGCTAATGGCTAACCAGCTAGACTAACCACGAACTCTTGCTAATGACCAAATTCAAATCCTCTCATGTTATTCTACCTCATCTGTTTCAGGTCTATAATAATCTAATTAAGGCTGAACCACACCAACTTTACCATAGATGAAGGAAGTCTAGAAAGGTGTTAAGTTTAAATTTTATAGCAGTTTCTCTCTACAGAAATTTGTAGCATAGTCTTAAGATCAAGGAAATTCTGTTATACAGACAGCTTACCCACAAAATACTGCAAATGAAATACCACAGAACAGCTTAAAAAACATGAGATTAATCAGAGACTAGTTTACATATAAGCTTTAACAAAGCCCATGTACAAAACTGTACAAGTATATATGATATTAATTTATTTTAAAGACAAAAATCTTTCCAAAGCAAAAAATGAATTCTTAACATCTTTAAGGTAGACCAATCAAAAAGATCAAAGGCACATTTCTCAGAGTTTTATATATATATTTATATATATATATATTTAAAACAACCTTAATAGACAAAGTACTGGGAATATTAATGTATTTATTAGAGTAGAGGGATTTACAGCTGGCTTGTATGACTCCATTATTACTATCTCTGTTTAAGGATTGACCAAGCAGATTAATCAGGTGGTCTTAACCTCCTTGCATGATAAACTATGACAAACTACACAAAAGACAGACCACTGAGGCATCAGAATCCACTTATAAAGATCCTGCTCTGCATTCAAAACAAACGGGAGCAGTAAAAGGATGCCATGGACGCTTCTTGAACCACCTTGAATAAAATCTCTCCAATGAACTGGATCTCCAAAAGGCATACACTGCAACCATGAAACCACAGTGAGGAAGCCACTTTCACGACACTTCCTACCGAGAAACATAAAGACATACTTTTCTACTTAAATTGTTTCCCCAAGTCACAACCTGGCTACATTAACCTAACTGCTTCTCAGAAAACACGAATCCAGCTTAAAATTCTAGGAAAGCTGAAATAGTATGCAAACTTGCACTTCGCTAACAAATTTAATCTTAGATGACTAGAAGTTTTGGTTACTTCAGTCAATATTACAGGGGCTAAAAAACTCATTATGCTAACTTAATGTAGTGCTGCTGCACCAAGTCCCCTCTAAAGCAACAAGCTGTGAGATATCCTAGTTATTTCAAAGAACTCCACTTAGAAATAGCACAGATTTTGTGGTCAAAAGGAATGACAGTTTCTTCCTCTTGCTGTGAGAGCTCAGAATGAGTTTCTAAAATAAAGTTACCTCTGCTAATAGTGACATTAAGGTCTTGCAGCCACAGTGAAATTTCAGAGAAAGCAGAAATTAATGTAACATCTGCCGCCCGTGTCCAAGCATTTCTAAACAAATTGGCATTATTAAATAATCAGTAACTTGTTTATATTTCTATATTTTGCTTCAGAAACATTGATTGATTCAAGCAGTCCTATAATTTCATTATCCTACAAAGCTGACTGGAGATAAGTAAGGATTTATGTTCACGTATCAATAGTTCCACATCGATAGCAAAAGCCTAGACTAGTCTTGTAGTAGCACAAAGCCACATTAATGTTTGCCTTCGTAACAACATCATTGTAAGAACCAGTAAGTCATAATTCCTTGTATGAAGTTCAGTTTTTAAACACCATGAAAAACATCTAACCTTCTATGATTGAAAAGATACTTTAGATAGCAAACTCAAGGCTTGAATTCTCCAAGCTGTGTTTTAGTGCTGAACCACAGATCGGAAGAACTGTGAAAAACTTAACAATAGCACGATGTTCTATAATTTAATTAACTAAATTGTGCTTATCAACTTCTCTTTCATCCAATAGCCCATGGAATCGACCCCAAAACATATAAAGCCCAGTCCTTTTCTGTGCTTTGCAAATAGGAAGATACAGAGCACTGGTTTTCTCCAATTAACGGAAATACTTGGAGAGCTCAATGTGCTCTGTAGCTACTACATTCCTCACCTTACCTCTCCAGTTTGCAGTTCAATACTTTTATTACAGAATCCCTTCAATAGGATACAAAGGGATTCCTTTAGAGAAAGATTACACACAGCCTCCTTAAAAGGGGGCAGCAGCTTCGGAGGCAATTAGCCTCAACACTACACTGCTCTGTGCAGTGTGGCTCCTGAATTGCCAGCTGGAGAAATCCTGGCCATCGCGTCCTTCGAGTCATCCTAACGGAAGAAAAGGGATTGAAGAACCAAATAGAAGGGACAAGGGGAAGAACAGCAGCTGCAAAGAAGGAGGCCTGAGCGTGCTGTCCCAGGGCCGCTGCGGGGGGACGCAGCCATCTGCCCTGCGTTCGGCTTGGGAAAAGGACAAGTCAAGAACTGGGTGCCTGTGTTGCTCAGCATCTCTCCCAAAAGCACCAGAGCGCAGCTAGGGGCCACCAGCAGCCTGCCCTGGAGGTAGGCTCCAAGGGCCACGCATGGGGCTGCCTCAAGATGGGAGACAGGAGGGCAGCAGAGGGCCATCCCCACATCAACCAGCCCGTACCGAGGGGTGCAGCCCCACAGAACTGAACACAGCGGGCCAGTAGCAGGGTCCCCTGACAGGCCCAGCACAACAAGGGGTGAGCCAGGACTGGGGGCTCCCGGGGGGCCCAGTCAAGAGCAGACAAGGCTGCAACACTTATCCAAGGGGATATATGTCCAGGGGACAGAGCAGGAGGCAGGCTTTCTTTGTCAGAGGCCCACAGCCCACACAGGAAAGAGGGCTGGAAACAAGCATACCTGCAGCAGGGCCTGGGCAGGACTGAACTCCCAGGTCTGAATTTCAGCAGGGCTCCTGGGCAGAGGGTGTAGGGATCGGTGGGAGGGTCTCAGGTGAAGCCACTCAGGATTAAGTCCTATTAGTGCCCTCAGGGAACAGACAGCCTCAGTACTAAGGCCTGGAACAGGTGAAAAGATAATGACAGGCACAACAACTTTCTTTTATTTAAAAGAGTAAATTCACTAATACTGTGCATTTATCAATACCTTGCCAGAACTCAAAATAACAAAAAGAAGAAGGTATCAAAAGGCTCAGAAACCTTGAACCTCTGATGAGGTAAGCAAACATTCTTCACCCTAGGTCCACCACTATTTTTTCAAATAGCACATGCTTCTAGAAGAAGCCCCATACATGTGAGGAGAGAATGTTCCCATGGGTTATGGCCTTCAAGCTGACTAAGAATGGTAGAATCAAGTCTCCGCTGGGACCTGCAGACAGTATCAGCTCTGCCTGCATGGATTATCTCTAAATGTCTAACATCAGAGTAACTGGATGCAATTAACCCTCTGAGAGGAATCAGAAAGCAGAAAGAAGAGCAAAAGAATGTACAATGGATTAGACAAAACAAACATACCAAAAACAGCACAGGCATTCAGGNCTCTCCTATGAAGAAAGGTTGAGGGAACTGGGCTTGTTTAGCTTGGAGAAGAGAAGGCTCCGGGGAGACCTCATTGCGGCCTTCCAGTACCTGAAGGGAGCGTATAAACAGGAGGGGGAACGCCTGTTCACACACGTTGATAGTGATAGGACAAGGGGAAATGGTTACAAACTAAGACAGGGGAGATTTAGGTTGGATATTAGGAGGAAGTTTTTCACTCAGAGGGTGGTGAGGCACTGGAACAGGTTGCCCAGAGAGGTTGTGGATGCCCCATCCCTGGAGGCATTCAAGGCCAGGCTGGATGTGGCGCTGGGCAGCCTGCTCTAGTAGTTGGCAACCCTGCCCAGAGCAGGGGGGTTGAAACTAGATGATCTTTAAGGTCCTTTTCAACCTATGCCGTTCTATGATTCTATGATTCTATGATTATCTCTAAATGTCTAACATCAGAGTGACTGGGTGCAATTAACCCTCTGAGAGGAATCAGAAAGCAGAAAGAAGAGCAAAAGAATGTACAATGGATTAGACAAAACAAACATACCAAAAACAGCACAGGCATTCAGGCACTACCACCATCTAGTCTCACTACAGAAGAGGAGATAAACTGGCACAAAGGAAAAAGAAGGGTCAAAATCAGGCAAGTCAGACTGATACTATTGCCACTGTAATGGTTTTCAAACTTCCAGAAGCCCGGAAGCTATTAGTCTACATCCACATGTAGGAAGGAAATAAAACTAAGCAACTGCAAACAGACTCACCCTGGCAGTTCAAAGTAATCACTAAGGACAGCCCCAGTTCTTCAGCAACTCCTCAGCAGCACCCACAGAGCCTCTCTTTTAGGCTGCAAAAATAGCTGTTCATGGGGCACAGGAACTTCTCCTGAGGAACACCAGGTGCAGGATTTGGTAATTCTGCTCTGACTCCTGTAGACAAGCAGAGGGAGCTTGGTGTCCTGCTGCCTCTCTTGCCTTTGAAAATGTTCCCCATGGTAAATATTTCAAAATACCAATAACTGCAGTGTGAACGATCCTGTCAGATATTTTTAGATGGCCATAAGAACACAAAATGTACGGTGCACTGGAACACACAGAGACATGGCAAGACTGTGTTTGGCAATCTTCTTTATACTGCCAAACATGGAGGAAATATAAAGTACACTGAAAAGCCCTATATCCCCCCTATCCAGGGGATATTCTCTGCCTAAATTCATGCATCACATGATGAATAATTTTTGGTAGATCGTGCCTAATATTCCCAAAGGCCTTCCTACCCATATGAGATGGAGCACAAATAACTAACATGCAAATTGCAGTCCCTTAAATGCTAAAGAAGGGAACATGTAACATACAGATGTCTTTACTCTAGCCTTTTGTACCCTCCCATTCATCGCTTTTTTTTTGCTGCAGTCCTTTCTGCTGGCCCCTTGTACACTAATTCACCAAATCAGAATTCCCTTCAGCTCCCTCCCACTCATTCTCAGCAGATATGTTGTAACACACATGCATAACTGGTGAGGGGGCAAAAAAAAAAAAAGAAAAGAAAAAAGAAAAGAAAAAGTGAAAAACAAACTTACTGAATAATAAAACCAGCATTTCCAAATTTTTGGGTTCTTAATGCAAATCTTGGCTTCACTGTTTTTTTTCTTTTGCTCGAGCACTAGTTCTTCATTTGTGCAATTGTGACAAATACAGGTTTTACTGGGGGCAAAGAGGGTCAAGCTCTCACAGCAAGGAAAACGATGTTCCAAAGCTGTGAAATTCAAAGTATCAGGACTAAAATACTAATTAAGCTATTTTAATTGCTCAATTAAAAAATGCATATTTTTCCTGCAGTCTCATGAATCTGAGAGTGAATTTGTGATTTCTGAATGCTTGAGGTTAGCAATACTTCCAAAAGGGCGTGAACCCAATAAGCTGACCTGTTAGCTATGGGAAGAGAGGTTAAGTGGAAGACTAAGTAAGGTGACATGGGAGTTGAAACAGCACAAAAAACTCAGTCTCACCAAGATTTCAACCTGTCTGATGCTCATGTTAACTCGCTCTCTCAGACTGATAGATAGACAGGATCTGAGCCTAAGGTTCACAATAAGTCTAGCCTCCTACCTCCTTCCTACCTTCTGCTGCCTTCTACCAGCTGGCAGATAAGCCCAGCTTTAAACTGTGGCTGGGCCAATGCAAAAAGGAAATGGGTATTTTTCTCAGTTTCACTGAAATACAAAACAAAACAAAACAAAACAAAACAAAACAACAACAAAAAAAAACCACTACAGAAACCAACATTTAGCCATCATACTTTGTCTTTTTACTGGCTGCTGATCAAAGCTAGGGTTCAACCTGGAAAACCATGGCCCTGTGACAACCTGAGAGGACTGCTTTGTACTCACCACAGAGCCTAACAAAGTCTTCAAGCTCCAAGGGTCTTGGCTTTTTTTTAAGCAATTCTTAGAAGTTTCTTTCTACTCTGAACATGCTGCTGCTTTCTTTACCTTCAGCCAATTAAGTCCAACAAGCTCAAGCGAGCAATTGCAATGATAAATCAGCTCTAGTATGAGCATGGCCAACAGCCCTGGCAACTGTCCACTTTTAACTTCAGCACTTCTCCCTCACTATCCATTTCGAAGTGTCCATTTTAAGTCAGAACACCACTACCTGCCAACATTGCCCCCTCGCCCAGCTCTCAGGGCTACACTCCCAAAGAGACCAAACAGGCACGGTGGGCTCTCCGGCCCAAATTTAAGCTAGGTGCTAGCTCTGGGAGTCAGACCTGTCAGACACGCACAAACAGCTACTGCCCTGTCCCAGGTATGCTGGAACTGCTGTGTGTGAATAACACAGAGCTACGCGCATTTTCCTGAAGTAGAAGTCCCATTCAGATACCCCAATATATGGGGTACCTCCTAAAGAGCCCCGGCTCTGCCTGTGGCAGTTCAGGCTAACAACAGCAACCGCGCAGGTGCCCTGCAAAGGAGCTGGACTAATTCAGACAGCCCAGGGGCAATGGGATGTTATGATGAACTTTAATTTATTTACCTTACCCTAGTAAGCAAAGTGACACATGAATGCAAGATGCCAGATGGAGTAAGCTGGCTGGAAACAGAGAAATGCCTGGGGTTTCAGGAAGGACCTATGTTTATGCAAGACTGGAAGCTGAGGGCAGAAACAGCAGAGGCACACAGGACGAAGCCTCACCACGCATTCGATGAGGTACAGCCTCTGCTGGTCATCTTTGCCTGGATCTCCAAGGCGAGCCTGTAAAGCAGCGAGGCATCACAAGAGGGAGGCAGGTGCTCCTGGGGCCTTGCGGTGCACGTGGGGTTTTAACGTTGCAGCCAGGAACGATGCAGCTGTAAGTCTGGCAAGGGTAGAGGCACTGTCCTTGCGTGGTGCTCGCAGCTCTCTGGGTGGAGAGCACCAACTCCGAGGGTAAAATACTGTTTTTCTCTTAGTATACGTAACTCCAATTAACCTTATTGGAGCATTGTGGGTACACTGAGAAGATTACACTCCTTAATGTGCAGTTACAGCTGTATTGTAAATGCAACATTACATGTTTTCTATTATGGTTCAAGACCGCTATGCTCTTCAAGACTGTTATAAACCTCAGAAAACAGGGGTTTATAATGGAAACACTGAAACACTCAAGTCTAAAAGCCCCGGCAGAGAGGAAATACAGCTATAAATTCAGCTTGTGTTTTCCAGCATATACATTGACAAGGTATGAATAATATGTATTTCTACACTTAGAACAGACATATGTACACATTGCTCAGGGTAACCTTTGCTGTAAAAGTGGAGGATGGAAAGAGCTCAAAGTGAAAAGAGCAACCTTTTGTCTTGTCTTTTACAGAGTTACGACAATTGCAATAATGACATAAAAACAGCAATTGAAATTTAGTAGCCTGTGCACTACGGCTGGATTCTGAATACACAGGTTTTTTTAAAGGGTGGGTTATATTTTTGCAGCCAGTGAGAAGAAAAAGATACCTCTCCCCAAGCCCCTTCAGCCTCCTTATTTTGAAAAGAATTGGCAATTTGGATACTGCTCAAATGACATTGCAAATCAACTCACTAGCTATTGCAAGTATATCAGTCCTCTGATATATATAATATGGTCCCTAGCTTCTTAATACTAGCAAGGAGCAAAATTTGGACTAGCAATTACTGGACTTGATAATGTAAAAAGACACCAATCTGTTTGGCAAGAGAAAGATGGGCAGGCAACCGTGCTATTATTGGGGCTGTGACATTTGGGAATTTCTTCAGATATTAATAGCAACCGCAGAGGTGGGTCAATATAATACCATTAGCCGCATCACGCTGTTTGACTTCTGATATGTACCGGGAAAGGAAAACAAAACCAACACAATTGCTTTTGCTTTTTGTGAGGCACGCTGACGTCAAGTGCAACAGGGAAATCCATGCCTGTTTTAGACAGTGCAGGTGGAGCAGGAGGGTCATGCTCTTTGCTGGGGTAGCCCTCACCCCCAGGAGGGAGGCAGGAGAGGCACCCACTGCTCGGGGCTCAGCGCAACCATGGTTCCCACCACCATCACCCTCCTCCTCGTCCTGTGGCACTTGCCCTGCCCCAGGGTTTTGGTGGCATCCTGGCCATGCCACTGCCCTGGAGACAGAGCTGCCAGGACTGCGGCGGCTCTTGTTACCTGGGATGAGCTGACATATGTGGTGTCAGCATGCAGGGAAATGCCCAAAATGCAGAGAGGCTGTAGGCAAATGTGGTCCCTGTTTTTGATATTAGTGCTGCTCATGTTTGGGAAAGGTTCTTGAACGTGTATGGGATGCTTTCAGATTCAGTGCCAGTGCCCCAGCAGATTATTTTCTGTTACATACCCATTAGCAGTGTCTGATACTGTGAACAACGTGAACATCGGGTACGCCAGAAGTCTGTGAGGTGTATGAAACGCTTCAAGTGAGAAGCAGCCCAAGAGCCCTCCCCATTACAGCAGCTGGATTTTAGGTACCGACACTTAAGTTTGGCGCATCTTACCAACCCCTCTGACATTAGCTGCAACATCCTCATTTCAGATGCATATCCCCTCCTTGGGGGTGAGCGTTCAGGAGCACCACGCTTAACATTTCTGCATGCGTTTGATTCACGAAGGATACCTGCTCGTTAGCTGTGTGCTTTCTACCTTTCCATACCACAGCAGCCCTGGTGCCCACGGTGTAAAGCCCAACCCGCCCAAAAGCCGAACCTCCACACTGACTTCAGAGCAGGAAGGGAATTGCCCCATTGTCCAGACCCGGCAGCATCTGGCAGCGGCTGTGGAGATTAATGGCACAGCTGCTTTATTACCATCAAAAGGGCAACGCAGTTCTCGGCAGAACTGAGAGCTGCCTCTTGCGTCTTCCCTTGGGTGAGATCTGCACTCCTGTCTTTGCTTCCACTTTTTTTCATTTAAATAGGGTCTTGCACCAGTAGCCTTAGCTAAAAACGTCCTCTCTGCTCCTACAGCATGCCCACTCCCTGCTGTGCCACCCCAGAAGTAGTTGCTGAGTACCAGCGTCACCGGCCATAAGCAGTGCATATAGCAAATCTGCAGTCTTCAGCATCGCTAGTAAACTACCTGTAGGAAAGGGCCAGCGGGTTACAACTGTGCCACTGAACTCAGTCCCTGTCCGCATGATGTACATTCAACCCTGGAAGGCCCACAGAGCATCCTCGTGCCATGGATTTCCCAAAGCTCTCCAGCAAATTTCCTCTCAGGTGTAAGGACCAACAGCAAGGCTGGGAGAGCTCCCCAGGCAGCCACTTGTCAGAGGATCACCGCCAAAATGCTGGGGAGTGTGTTACCTCAACCAGGAAGTACACGAAGCTGTTCCTCCTGCCTGCGCTCTCCTGACCCTCTCTGTTTTAAGCAGCAGCATGAAACCGAAGCGTTTCCAAGGATTTCCACTGCTGACCGTGGTGATCTGCGCAGCCTGAGAATTTCAGCTGCCTACAGCTCAGCCTCCCTGCAGCAAACAGCAGAAACACTGGAACAGGGAAATGTACGCAGGCAAAGGCTCTTCCAGCTACTTACACAAAATTTCTGTTTCGCTATTTCTCTCTACTAAGACCTAGAAAGTCAAGATAAAAGGGGAAAAACAAAAAGGAAAAGAAAAATTATAAAAGAAAGAGGAATTAAAAAAGCAAGCTTAAATTCAGCAAGAAGTTGGATGTCATAAGACCCTTGTTCACTAGATTTCCAGTCCCTACAGGGAGTGGGATTTGTTCCCCCGCCTTCTTCTAAGGGTGAATGAGCATTTATTCCTGCTCACCTTCACCCAGAGGAGCCCACAGCCGCGCTCCTAGACGGGGCTGCGAGGGAGAAAGGCGTCCCAGTGCAGCGGGTCCCACATGCTAACGCTGCAAATGCCGCCCAAGCCAACCCCAACGGAGGTGACCGGCCCAACGATGGGCGACGGGAGCGAAACGGCAAAAATCTCCCAGCTGAAAGCACAGCGCCAGGACAGCCGGTGGGACAACGGGACGTACGACCCCCCTCCTCCTCCAACTCGGCGGCAAACGCTAGGACATCCTTACCTTTACGTTTCTCCCACGCCTCTTCCACCGGTTCCTGTTTGGCCTGCCGGCACGGCGGCAGCCCGAAGGGAGCGGTGGAGAATGTAGTCATCCTGCCTGGCACGGAGCGGGCAGGTGCCTGGAAAGCTGCCCCCGGCGCGCCGGCCGGGCAGAGGCCGCGGGACTACAATTCCCAGAAGCCCTCGGGCCCGCCGTGCCTTGCCCCCCCGCGCGGCCCCTCGCCGAGCACTTGTGGGGGTTGTAGTTCCTGTGGGGCGCCCCCCCACCCTGCTCCCCCACGCTCCGTGATATTGCTGGGAAGGGGTTTGCAAGGCCGCGTGGTGGAAGGAAACAGGCACTCTGACTCCTGTTAAATAGATATATTTTAAATATAAACATGTACGTATGTGTACAAAAGCAAAAGTCAGCAAGTATTTTTTTCTACAGAAAGGGGAAAATGGGAAGTTTGTGTAGTTGCAACGCTCTTTTTGATTCAGGTGGAGATTTGGTTTGCTGGGAAGGGAAGGGGGAAAAGAACAAAACAACGATTGTAAGCAAGTATTGCCAAATAACTTTGCAAAATCAGATGGGAGAAACTCAAATGTTCCCATACACTAATTAGTTAATAACTGGCCTCAAGCCTTCAAACGTGCCCGTACTTAACTGTATCCTCCACTGAAGTGAATGCAATTGAATCTCATACTCCAGTTGTTCCAGAAACTCGAGGCCTCTAGAAATTATAAGCATGGCTTAGTAATGGTGAGATTTTAGAAGTAATTAAGGGCTTATCCACATTGGGAGTTGCTGCACAGTAGCTTCACTTGCGTAACTCCCCTCCCCAGTGCTGGACACGTATTTTGCTATTTTGCACTCATGCTGCTTTATTCTGAATTTGTTTGCACCATTTGGGCTTTCAGTTCACAAGTTACCTTCACGTGAATTGACAGGCTTGTGCAAGGTGAGCCTAAACTGCCTGTTCTATTTTAACTTGTGTTTAAGCCTTTGTTTTTGTTTTTGTTTTTTAGGCATTTCTCCCCAAAGCTAGGTATTTCTTTTGAAGACCAGAAGTGAAGTTTGTCACACAATCGCTGCTGTCCTGAATTTGGGAGATCAGTAGAAACACTAAATGCCCTAAGACCACAAAAAAACTTTGGAAGCATGGTCCTATTTGCATAACTGGGATCAAAATATTTGTTTTTCTAACTCTGAGAGGAAGGCTGTGCAGAGAATGCCCTCCTTTCAGAGCAAAATCTTCACTCAGTAATTAGTCCTTGTGCACAGCAAGTTTTAATGATACTTCATGGAGAACATACATAAAACTTATAATCTGTCCAGAGTATAGTCCAAGCTTTAAAGTTTTGCCCAAATTTTATTAATTGCACATGCATCAAAAATGTGAATAATGTTAATGTACAACCAGCCAGAAAAGTTCTTCCAAGACCAGTAGTTATTAAGCTCATGGATATACAAACAGCTTTCCATTATCTGAGGCAAAGAGGAGGAGAAGAAAAGGTTGTTTTCCTAGGTAATGGAAAACAATAACACAAGAGCGATGCAGGAGGTCGTACTGCGCATACAGGTGGTCCCCAGGATGGCTTCTTAGCTTCCACACAGCACCAAGCCAAAGCTGGCTGTGTGCAGTTGTATGGCAATGTTCCCAAATCAAGAAGACTGCCCAGAGCCTGGGACGTGATGCGGAGGCACACACAGAGTCCTGCCAGGACTGCAGAGAGGACCCACGCTGCTCCCCGGCTTGTGGCGCTGAGACCGCGCAGGGCTGGTGGGTGGCCACTGGATGT
This sequence comes from Anseranas semipalmata, assembly GCA_013399115.1. Lineage (NCBI taxonomy): Eukaryota > Metazoa > Chordata > Aves > Anseriformes > Anseranatidae > Anseranas > Anseranas semipalmata. The sequence goes on from VXAA01007212.1 coordinate 980,958, forward strand.
CTTCGCTCAAGCCAAGCCACCAAGCTGCTGCTGGAGTCCACCTGGCCCGGGGAAGGGTTTAGCTGCGTGGCGAGGCACCGCGTCTCTTCTTGTACTTCCAGAACAAGCTGGCACCACACGAACAGCATACTTACTCCGTAACCTCAATCAGCCTTCCAGGATGATTAAGATTCTACAGTATGCAACTCTTAAAAGTAAGGTTTCATAGACTTGCTAGAAAAATGTGAGTTTTGACCTGGCACTTCTCATTCTGAGATTTCTGAATAATCTTTTTTAATGCAGGTTTAGAAAAGAAAAAGAAAAAAAGGAAAAAGAAAGAAAGAGTGTGTTCTTTTGACTTCAGTTCAAGTTCAATTGATACAAAATCTATTAATCATTGGCATGAAATTTACATTGTGAATGTATTAAAGCAGAGACATCGAAAAGCTGGGATGGATTGCTTCCTAAGATCTTGTGCCATTAAGGGTGGAGCTACGTTTGTTTCCTTTTTTTGTTCTGAACTCTAGCATTTGGTTGACTGAGACAGTATTGCTTATTATAAATGAGCTGTAAGAGAACTGCTTTTGTGCCACACAGGATTATAGCTTACTCCAACAGGTGCTTTGTTAGTCCCTGACTCTGCAAAGACTTGCATAACCAAATACAGCAGGAATAAGTCCATTGAAATTGCTAAGGTCTGTCTAATGTTTTCATCTTTCTATTTCCCAGAACAATAAAGGTCTCAGTCATCTATTATTTGCAAGAATTCACAGATAAAATCTGAATAAAGAGGAAGCATGGGTAATATAGCACCAGACCCTCCTATTGTTTCGCTGAAGTAGGGAAATCCACTGGAGACCAAACTTTCTGTAAACACTGGCCTGACACTGGACGCCTTTCTTCCCTCCCCGAGGGAGCAGATGACATGGGGGGACCTCAGCCCACCCCACTCACCTGATCCCCTCTAACACAGAGCTGGAAGAGATGCCATCTGTAAGGACTGCAGCAGGATGAACATGATGCTTTTCCCATATGGAAAAGAGAAGCAAAGTCCAGGTGCAGACGATTTCCCAATAGCAGAAGGCAGGATGAGAGGAGAAATGCTTAATGTGCCAACAGTGCCAGAGCAAAAAATCCCACTGCCTTCCACAGGGGAGCTTTCTTAAAACCCCTGCACAGCACAGCAGCGGGGCTCCAGCCTGTCTCCTTGCACAGAGATGAGCGGTCAAGCTCTCAGTTCCCTTCAGCTGCACACATGGCAAAAGCTTTCTGTGTGGTTTCCATATTTTGGGAAGACCAGAGCTTTCCTCGGCAAGTTCCCTTGAACACCTAGTAGGTGAGGGAAAAATGGGTGTAGAAACAATGATCTTGCACAGCGTTGAGCAGCAAACCAGAGAGCCCAAGTGCTCACGCTTCCCACAAATACCTCTTGCTGCTGCACCTCGGTTTCCTGGGCACTCGCTGAGACAGGAGCTGATGCTGCCGTCTCACCCCATCCCCAGTAGCATCCTACTCTGGGGAGGAATTTGTGGGACATTTTCACTGGGGTTTGACTGACCGCGAGTAAGCAGCGAAATCAGCTTCTCAATCGGCAGATGCGATGGCAAGCATGCAGCGTGTGCACAATACTTAATTTGCTCCTTTGTAACCTTGATGACATGCTAGAAACCGAAGCAGAGGGAAGCTTGTGGGAGGACAGTTCCTCGTCCTGCGACCAGGGAGAAAAGGATGTTCCCCCTCCTGGTGCCGGGGAGAGCTCTGCTCTTCCCACCCTTGGCCCTTGCTGGCAGATGGAAGGAGGCCATGGGGGGAATCCGGGCTGGGGAAGCCGCAGGAGCAGCTGCACCCCGGCGGGCGAATTTCGGAGGCTCCGCGTTGTTCTTGCCAGCAGATGGAGCAGGGCTGGCATGGGACGAGCAAGCTGCAGGGAGGCCCTCCTGCCTCCCTCCTGCCCCTTCCCAGGAGCAGCTCCCCCCTGGAGGGGCTTCACCTTTCCTCCCCGGGAGCTCTTCCTCCTTTCCCCCCCCTGGCTGGAGGATCCAGCCCAAAGCTCTGTCAGGATGTAGGTACACCTCTCCCAGGGCTGCCTGCTCACACTGGCACGTGTGGACACCCGAACAAGGCAAGAAAGGTTGTATAGAAGTGTTTATCACTTCTTCAGTGGTGCGTGCATATCTGGGCTCACATGTCCGCAGGCACACACACACACCCTTTCGCAATTTGGCTGTGGACTACATCAGGAAGATGGAGACCTTCCACGTACCTGCGTTAACCTGCCAATTCTCCTGAACTGGTCAATGTCACTGTCTGTAATGGCCAACAAGGTTATTTTCCACTCTTATTTCTGTTTCTGCTGAGTTTAAACCAGGATCAACATGAAAGATGGATATGTGCATGTCAGTTCAGCAAATTAAACCTACAGAGCTAAGAACGACCAGATTCCCAAGGTGAAAAATCAGAGATGGGGGTGGAAATGGAGATGAATTACTCTTTTCCTGCTTAGCCTTGGACACAGGAATAAATGGAAAAAGGCAAGATTAGCTCTCTACCCTCCCTCTTGCCTTAGGGTCCCTCTCCAAGACAGATCCCCCCCGACACCCATTTCTTCTCCCCTTTCATTTTTGTTGTGACATTAAGAGACACAGGTCTTTCTGCAGCTCCCACCCATCCTATACATTTCAAGCTTCGAAAGTCAGCGATAACAGTCCTCCCCAGACTGGCACACAGCAGCGTGTTGTTCCCATGGCATGATTGCTCTGGCTGTGGATAACGTGGTGGGTGAAGGTGAGGAGAGCACCAACAGCTGCATTTCCATCTGCCAGTGTCAGAGCCCACCACCCCGTGCTGTCTCGATGGGTCACTTCTGCACAGGTAACCCCTCTGCAGGTTGCAGGGCTCACTGTGGCGAAGGTGGTCAGGAAATAAGGCAATCCATGGAACGGGCAGGGACAGCAGCTCTGGCTCCTCCTCAGCAGGCAGCACGCAGCGGGCGTTACAGTCAGCCAGTGGATAATGCAGGCACAGCGCCGCTAATGCGTGCGTGCTTCAATGCAAGCATAAAGACTGACAGGTTGTCCTAAGAGCAACTGAAGTGCTGTGCAGGATACAACATACCCTACAGAATATGTACTTATTTGCAGAGAGAGACGTTTGCAGGTAACCTCAATATTTACGCCACATTCTTCCCTGTTTTCCCTTTTGGTTTTTATTATTCTGCTTTTTGAAACGAGCTCATTATTGTTCCTCAGGGGAGTGGGAATATTTTCTTTTCCTTATTTTTCAAAAGCAGTTCTTTTGTTTATGTCATACATATGATCTTCACCATCATTAATTAAGACATCACCTGGTGTTATGCCCACAGGGGCAAATACGAGCTTTGTAAATGGAAAAGTACATCAGTAGCTCATTTGGTTAATAATGGCCTACACATTTGAAGCCAAAACGTAGTTGTGTAGCTCTGGTATGTTCCAAAACTGCCATACTAATGTCATTTATTTTAGCCTGTTGGAGAAAAAACAGAGATGATCGAAAATCCCAAAAGCTTATATCTGAGAAAGAACAGCAAGAAATCAAGACGATTTATATTCTATCTTACACTCTTTTAGGGGCAGAAAGAGGTCCTCCTGCAGAAAATGCCTTTGACATAGAAGTTTGACTGATTTGCTGGATAGACAGTAAGGAATAGCATTTTATAAGGTATTTATGGGGTATTAAAAATCAAAAGTGGCCGAGTTTTCTAATGGATAAAGTGAAATATTTAAGGGTTTGAACAGAGGCACCATCTGCACAGGAGCGACCCCAGACCAATTGACAGCGTGCGAGTGTGTGCGTGTGTTTCAGAGAGACATTCTTTGTTTCAGTTCCATTATAATTCTTTTAAATATTTATTACTGGAATGTAAATTGTGCTGAAAACTGAGGTCTTTGCTTTGGAAAAACCAGACAATCACCTACCACGGGTGTCGTGGCTCAGAGGAATATCCAAGTCCCCTTCAGAGAAACAAAAGGATTCGGTTATATAAACAAGTCACTGTGTTGAATTATAAAAGTGAAAAAAAAAGACCCAAAACCTGCTGACTGCTGGTTGAACTACTCCTTGGCTATGTGTGAACTGAAGTTCTGCAGATCTAGCAAGAAGCAGGAGCGATATTAAAATGAATAGGTTACAAATAGTGGAAATAGTCCAGCAAGCACATTCAGAATATGCAGCCCTAAGTATGGTTTTGTTTTCAGATTGCTTTGTCTTTATTTTGAATGTAAAACATTAATAAGCTTCTTAAGGAGATTGGGGATGGGAGAAAACACTGGCTGATCACCTTAAAGCCCAAGAAAATAAAAAAAGTTCTCAAGTTGCTGGATGAAATAACAAACCAGAATCGGTTTATACTTCTTACATTGCTATGAAAGCTTTACTTCTTGATCATTTCCAGACACCAGAAGGTTATTAAAAATCCACAAAGGAAAAAGAAATTCTATGTTTACATGAGCTTTAAAACTTATTTTGGGACCTCAGCTTGTTACCGGTGTAACGCAAAGGGCAAGCCTGTAGCATGACAAGAATTGCTTGCCAAAAAGAGGGACCAGGGACTAATACTACTGACACACTGGGAGGGATTAACCACATAGTTTTGAGGAAGACACTCTGTTCTGGAGGGTCAAAACTGAAGTAGGCTGATGTGGATAGCACCAGTGCTTAGATGCAGGTATTTGTGCTGCTTTAAATCGCACTGTCGTTTCAAAGATATAAATAGGCTTGGAAAAATCAGATTATTGGGAGGATTAAATTGGGATCAGTGTCAGTAATAATCTATTCCTTTGCGGTGACACCAATTTAAAAAGGGAAAGTTTGGGGGAGGGGATTCACGTTGTACGACATTGCCTGTGGGCTGTGTGGGAACGGGGAATAGAAAGGAGGGGAAGGAGGGTTAGAGAGCACAGCTACCTGTGTCTGGTAGGGGCCCAGGGGAGTACGAGGGCACAAGATCCTCTTCAGCAACAGCACTGGCCCAGCACCCTGTCTCACCAAACGCTAGTTACAGTGAGTGAGTGCTAACATATGCAAGTCGTTCTAGTTTGTTAAATTAATAAAGTCCCTCTGCAGCCTGCATCCCAATACTTACAGCCCCACCACCCAGTATACTCCAAGAGCCACAAAATCATACAGGGATATTTTCTTTATCTCTCTCTCTCTCTCTCTCTCTCTCTTTTTTTATCCCCTTTTAAATCACATTGCCCAAATCTACCCCCAGTATCACTCCCGCTGTCTCCTAACTGGGCTGGAAAAAGGCAGCTGCTGCCTGGCTGTGGTGTCTCTGGGGCTTTGGCGCACCCCAGGCTGAGGACCGTAAGGTGGTCCACAGGCGTTGCGTCCCTCCGTCCCAGCCCCTCTGCATTTCCCCAGCCGGTCCCTACTCAACAGGTCAGCTACTGAAACCCATGCTGGCCTTGCCTCCGTTGCCTAAGAAAGAAGCAGCTGGTCCAGGCTCTTTATCATTGCCCAGAATACATTTCTACAAGTGAGATCACGTTTACTCCACTCTTCTGGATCCCAAATGATTTTGATAGCGGTAACTTTAATTTACGGATAAATTGCCTGCTGAATTTTCTTTCATCCAGAAACACCAGAGAGCGACTACAAAAGGTACCTTGTGAAATGATGCTGAGGGAAGAAAGCATATTTACATGTGTTTCCTCTCTAGCCTTTTGGAAGAAAGTTGAAGGCTGGATTTCCAGCTCAGGAGCTGTGTAAGCTAGGTGATGCTTCCCTGGCAAGCCAGTCCTGCTTACCTCCGTGCCCCATGTCCACCTGCTGCTGCACCGCTGTTTGAAGGGGTAGGAGTCCCCTCCAGTGAGGGACCAGGAGCATCTGACGTGTTTGAGTCCAGGGAGGTGTCACTGGCGCCTGCTGGCTTTTGGGATGTGCCAGAAAGCCCAGCCTTTTTCCAGGTTTTCCTTAATAAGAGCAAAGAGGCGGATGGGGAAGATGGGTATCTCGCTGCAGAGCGGTGCTTCGCCCGTCTGCTGGCTGGCCTCGCAGGCAGTGCAGGGAGACCAGGGGCAGTGCGGCTCGGGGCTTTGAGCACATTTCAGTAAGTACACCCGGCCGCAGCAGGGTAGTGCTGAGAAGAAAGGAATGCAATATTTACTGGAATAAATAATACGCCGGATAACTACCTCAGCTGTGCTGCCCAATGACTGGAGCAACAGTAACAGGGCAAACGATTCCCAGCACTGGCCTCAGGTGCTTCCTCTAAAGTTTACTTTCACTCTGTGCTAAATGAATTACTGTTTTTTTTTTGTTGAAAGAAGAAATGTTGATATTTGGACTTGTGTCTTTATAGCTCTATCTCTTCAGTGGCTTCCTCACCAAAGCTCTTTCCATTTCTCATTTGACCTTTTTTTCTCCTAAATATGTATTTATATTTCTTCCCTGTTTCTCGAGATGCAAAATGCAGACCTCCGCGTCTACAAAAAAGCTCAGGCACTCTTCTTTTCCTTCTGCCTTTCAGTCCTGCTTCTGCTTTCCATTTTTACTTCTGCTCAGTTAATTAGCCATTCATAATTATTTCCCTCTTTATTTATGCGGGCATGTATTTTCCCTTGGAAGCTGCTGCCTGCTCCTTTGGAGCCAGCGTAACCTGACTCCAGCCCTGCTCGCTCTTTGCAAGCCTACTGGCATCACGCAGCCCAGCTCCAGCAGCCCTCAGCACCCCGTGCGCTGGCTGGATGGGTGCTGAGCACTGGGTGCTGTCCCACAGCCACCGCCAGCCTGGGGAGCCAGGCACGGGCTGAATGCAGCTGCGTGACCCTCACCGCCTGCGGCATTAACAAAATGATGGATGCTCTTCCAGACGGGGCATCGCCAGGTGGGGTTTGAAAACACAAAGCCAAGGGGGAGCAAAGCAGGACAGGCACGAGCACCTTGTGAGAGCGAGGAAGGTGAGGGCAGCCTGGCATCGCTGCTCTGCTGGCACATGTGGCACGCCATGTCCCCTAGCCTTCCTCTGCGGCTCCTCTTCTGCTGGGGAAGCAAAGCCTGCAGCATCGGCGGTACCTGCTTCAAAGGGCTGCCGCGCGGCACGTCGCTGCTCTTAGGGTCGTGGGCTGCAGTTCTTGAGCGAGCGGTGATACATAAAGGAAAAGTCATCATGTAATTACTGCTGCTTACAGGTCTGCATTCCCAGAATTTGAGGGTAAGGAAATAGCTTTAAGGGTAAGCAGGAGATAAATCTCGTTTCACAGCACCTCCCTTATTTCTACATTTTCAGCCTGTCTCAGGGTTGCTGTCCCACAGGCAGCACATACTGAGGGCGTAATTCCTTTCTTCTGCATTTTGAAGGATTTTCCAACTTCGTCCTTGGACAACAATTAGGACCAACAGAGCTGTTCAACAAGCAGGGAGAAGTCTTCACAGATACTTCATTTCTATATCCTTTTTTATTTTTTTTTAAAACTTCACAGGTTTTCAAAATGTGTTTTGAACACTTCTTTCTGAGGTTGTAAGTAAATTTTCCTCTACTTTCCTATAGCTGGGTAATAATAGAAACAACATATGCCCCCTTCTATATCCACATTACAAAAGTTGATGTCCCACTTAGAAACTAGCTGCGACTGTGATCTGTGTTTTTTCATCTCATCTCAACTTTCTGGTGGGATCATTTTAATTCCTCTGTAGTGGTAGAAAGGAAGTCCCAAGTATGTGTTTTTCTCAGAATCAGGCTGAGACTGTCTCTGGCCACAGCTGTCGGTCAAGTTTTCTGTGAGTAACCTGATCAAGTTGGGTGAAGGCTCTAGTTTGTCTAAGCAGCAAACTGTCTCTTTAGTACCAATAGCCAGAAGAAATTCTTCCTGTTAACACCAGTCAGGCTCCCACAGCTCTCTGCTTGCTTCTAGGCAGCTCCTGGTCCTAGGAGTTCAAAGTTTTCATTGCCCTGTGACCAGGATATCTTCTGCAACCCTGCAAAGGCTTGGAAGTAGAACCTGGTTTGATTTCAGCCGTCCTAGTTGCTGCTTTTGCTGTGTTTCAAAAAACATCGTGTGCACAAGTACTTGCTCTGCTCAGTCCACAAGCAAAACAGACCCAGGTGACACCGGAGGATGATGAGGGCTCTGCTCCCGGTGTGCACCGCATCGGTGCCTTGGGTGCCCGCCGGCAGGAGCGTGTCCTCCGCAGCGCTCCCCTCACACCTCCCCTCTCGAGTTGTCCCCAAGGAACCCCCCTGGGATCCTCCCTGCAGCATCACTGCTGATCTTCCTGGCCGAAATGAGAGCAGAAGCAGCAGCAGAACAATCCCGTGTCAGTTGTGAGTGTGGCTGTTTCCACACTTTCACAAATATGGTCCAGAAAGACTCCCTTAGGAAACCTATCATAATCAACTAAAAAAAGCCAGCTCTGTTTTTTATGATGGGTGAAGCTTTTGGGGGCCAGAAGCCCAGAGCTGGGGGCACCAGGGACCCGCTGGGTGAGATCACAGGCTGCAATTGTTTTCAGAGCGGAGCACAGAATTCACCTTCCCTCAGATGCCTCACCAATATGAAAAGGAGTGGGAGGGAGAGGACAAAGAAGAGTATTCAAGTGAAGGGGGCCAAGCACTAGGATGGTAAGAGCAGAGTCCATGTTCAATAACATTTATGCTTATCTCAATATTGTACCTGGTGCCTAGGTACTGTAGCAATTGGAACCTCATAAATACCAGTGACAGATAGTAATTAGCACCCCATAAATACCATCAACAGATAATCTTGCCACTAGGAAGCAATAACAAGCTATTCATACCCAACTGGCCAAGCAAGCTTGAAGGTGAAAATAATAAGTAAATGGAAAAAACACTATTTGAAAACTAAGGTCTTCCTCTGGAGTCAAACTTTTTCATGGAAATAAAGCCTAAAACAGCAGTCTTATACTAGCCTTAGGCTCCAAAGTGCCCCAAGTCAATTTATATCTGGCTGATAAAAGGGTAGTTGATTGATTCATTACAGCCAAAGGCTCAGCTCCTAAGAATGCACGGTGCTTAGTTTTTTTCTGGGATCCCTTTGATCTCAGATGGAGGTTGAGGAGAAGGCTCCAAATTATGAAGTATTTTTGGAATTATATTGAGACCATTTCACAGAAAAGTCACTTCAAGTCTCCAAGAATTTCCTTGACTCTGTCTGGAGACACAGATGACGGAAAGCTTCTCGCATGACATTTTTGTCTGAGAGCAAAGGAATACAGCAAATCCTAAAAAAATAGTAGTCCAATCACATTTGGACCAACATTAAGATCTGGATGTAGGACCTCAAGTTTTCTATGTATGTCCTAAAATAAAAGCATGGGTCTTAGTTTAGGGAATTACGGTATTGGGAAGCAATAACAGAATGGCAGACCTCTGTAGATCAGCTAGAGGAGGAAGACAAACCACAAACCTAAAAGACTAGCAAATGACATATGAAAGAAACTCACCTTTCCATTCAGCATGTTAAATTCCACTAGCTTCCACAGCAGTATTTATTCCAGGTTAACAAAAAGTGCAGGAGGTACAGTATCTGCTCCCTGCTTTTCTCTGTCTACAGAGACCCCTCTCCACCTCCCCCATGTACCTTAGAGCTCAGAGAGCCTTTCAGCTTGTCCTTTCTGCCAGCCTTTTGTCATGTCTGCTACCTGCTGTAGACCAGTGGCTGAGAGTTTGCGAGAGTCTGGGGCTCTTCTTGCCTCAGGTGTTTGTCAGCAGGACTGGAGCCTGCAGCATTGGACAAGCACTCCAGAAAAGCAAGGTGTGCAACGAGGGAAACTCCTTCAGTGCAAGGAGCATTCACGTGCATTCGTTGACTATATTTACCCGGGCATTACGAAATACTAAATAGTACATTCAGCAAAACCAGAGCTTTCAGGTATTATTTCTGGTATGCAGTTGTGAAGGGCAGAGCTGCACGTCGAGTTCGTGTCTGTGTTGAAACGTTTATTTGTTGAAACCTCCACTGACTTAATTAGAGTAAAATGCACGAAGTGTAGTCATTATAATCTGCTTTGCAGTGACACAAACATACATAATTCTTGTCCAGATGACAGTATCCAGATTTTGCAGCCGAGCCTCTGACAAGGAAAGCCAGGTTTGAGGGAGAAGAGGGAAGGAAGGCCATCAGCATTGCTCAGCTGATTCTGCTAAAAAAATTGAAACAGCCACTAAGTCTTTCGCTGCCTCCACCCTTCCCAGTAGTCTCATTACTGTAAATGATGCTGCAGTTATTTGAAAACTCAGGTTTCCCAAGGCTGGCAGCACTGGGGGAGCAGGCAGCGCAAGCCGCGCATAGGCGCACTGCTCCCAAAGGCCGACCCGAGGCATCGATTCGGTCCCTCGGAGTGCTTCCGACGGCTTCCAGCTTTAACTTCTGCCTTCAAGTGAAAGCATATCGTGGCAGCTTCTCTAATCACGATGTCTAAATATAATACAAGGGAACACAGTTTAAGAGAGCTCAGATACACTTTTTTTAAGCAACTGTCAGGAAACTGCCTCTGTGGCTTGCTGGTTTAGAGTAAGATTAAATGAATCAGTCTCAGCATTTGAATGCGTGGGAAGTCAGAGACAGCAAAGTGACAACTAAGGACATTTTATTTATAATAGGGCCCTCCTCCTATAGCTATTTGTGCACAAGTCCTGTGCACTAAGTTCAAAAGTACCTGCCCTTTATGTAAAATTACTCACAGATGCTACGTGTAGGCCAGGTGGATGTCTATGCTGGTTTGGCTGATTATAAAGTTCATGTAATTATTATTGAACCATCTAGCAACGTTTGAGAAAAAAATAGAGTTTATTATGCAGCCGCTTCAAAAGACTCTGCCTCCCCGGCCCTTCAGCAGGAGATTTTCAGAGCAAGGAGCAGCTCGAGCTGGGCATCGCTGCTGGGAGCAGACCTGGGGTATGGCACGGGGCCGGGGGCACCCCTCCAGCAGCAGCTGGAAAAGCATGGCAGACCCCAAGGCGGGTCTGAGAGGGCTGAGGGGAGAGGCAGAAGCAGCACAGGTGGAACACTTCACTTCACAACGGGCACCTTTGAAGCTGCACATCCCCACTCCTCGAGCTGCAACACCTCTGGCTTTAACCCAAAGGTTCAGAGGTTTCCAAAACGAGGGTTCCCAAGCACGGGCAAGAGCACTGTAGCTACAGCTGCAGTCACAAGCCTGGGAGAAATTCAGTAGTTGATAGTAGCGGTTGATTAATGAGCCCAACAGGAGTAAAATCGCAAAAAAGAAATGGCTTCGTCAAAGGATGAGTGTGGGTATCTCAGCTCCACAATCCCCAGATGGGGCCCCAAAGTTCTGACGCATCCTTCTGGGTGAGGATAGGTAATATCCACAGATCTCAGAGCAATGCAGGGGAGCTTAGCTGACCTCAGTCCATGAGATTTCTTCCCTCCCCACTTTGGCAGGCTTGGCCTTTAGTCTGTAGCATCAGCCCGAGCCCCTAACTGGGAAATATTATTAAAATGGCATTAAATATTAAGAGAGACAACACAGCATCTCTCACAGTGAGGGAGCTCCTGACACAGCAATGCTTTTCCTCATAAACTGCCTTGACAAACAGTTTACTTATATTCTTATTTCAATTAGATGAACTGCGATGCAGCGGTGAGGATGAGTAGGGCTGGGTGTTATTATGAGAAGTAGTAAATATTTATTCGGTTCTCTCAGCATGGAAGTGGGTGGGCAGCAGGGTCTCAAGGCAAGACCTCCTCAGCACAAATTTTAAAGCCATAGTCACAGACTGGGGCTAACGGAGCTGTGCTAGACACAACGCAGTTGTGTGGACCCATCACTAAGAGCTTCACTGTTAACATGGTACAACATTAACAATGATGGGCTTCATGGCCAGCTTTGGCTCTTACAGAGACATGGGTAGGAAATGCAAATGACTTCCATTAAATATTCAAATAAGGGTAAATATCACAAAGGTTTCCCATCCCTGGCCAAGAGGGTCCAGCCAAGCTCTGGGCTGTGTCGTGGTAGGTGCTGCACGCACCAGCTGTAATCCTTGGCCCACCCAAATGCACAAAGTCCCCGATCACTATCAAGCCTATGCTCAGATCTCCAGGTCCCCAGCTGAGCGAGGGTGCAGTACAAAGGCAGGGAAAGCACTGCTGTAGAGATCTGAGAACTGAATCTAAGCAAAGAAAACCTCCATCCCTGCTTTCTCGAAAACTTTCCCTGTAATTTCAAGTATTTTCTGCTGTCAGCTTGGAACTCATGGAATTGAACACGCATGCTTGCCTTTGAAACACTGCTAGTCTTACAGGCATTTGGGGAGTGGGGATAAAAATGTTTAACTTAGAAAAAGCAGTTGCTTTCCAGAAAATCCCCAGAGGCTCTCTGCAGCTCATGGGTTGGAAGCCATCGGGTTCCCGTCAGCACATATGTCCTCATCCCTAAAGTGTGGAAGATCTGCTTCGGCCAAGCGCCACACGAAGCTTTATTACTAACTACCCAGTCCGTCTTATGAGGCCTGACCAGAAGTTTACCTCAGTCTGTATAATTTTTTGCTCCCCTTAACAAAACTTCCAGTATAATAAAATAATTAACGTTGTTCTCTTGATAGCTTTCCTTGAAAGGCTGTGTCAGAGGCTGAAGGCCAGAGAGAAGTCCCTTCCCTTGCTTCTGAAGCAACAGGATAAATAAACGTGAGTGGGACAGGGGGAATTTGCCTTGTGACTCATGGCTCTGTGGAGTCTGCAATGACGGCCGGCAGTCGGGGCCTCGCCTGATGCTTCATCAAAAAGACAGCGCACTTTGCACAACGGAGCATCCCTCACACCAGTCCCCTGTGGCACTTTATACAGTGCTATAATCACAGCCTGCCCTGGATGAGATTTTTTTATATCCATAGCCTTTTTAATCTGAAATTGTTTCTTCCTTTCCCTTCAACTGCTGTTCAGGAATGGACTTAAAATGGGTGTTAAATCTGAAATTTCAAATGCAGGAGCATGGGGTTTGGAGTGCAAGAGGATTCCTCATGCACACACACCCTTACAGAGATTATCTGGAGTCTGGACAGTCCAAATCGCCCTTCCAAGGATCTGTATTTAGGGACACGCATATCTGCCCGCTGGTAGCAGCAGAGCTGTGCTGGCTGGCTTGCCATCAAAGGCTGAGTTTGTGCTTGACTCTCCCATCCATGAGAGCGGCAGTTTGTGAAGGAGGGAGAGCGTGAGGTGGAGTTTATGGGACGCATTGGAGGTTCATGGAAGAAAAAAAGCCAGGGAATTACTTAGGGAAATCAGAGCAAAATTTAGAAGAGCATCACTTGGAAAAAAATAAAAAATTAAAATTGGGAAATATTAGGGTAAAAAAATAGTGGAAATAACGTTGCTACACACTGGGCCGTTTTGAGCAGGATATAAGCACTATTCATCTTTGTTGTGTAGAATGGGGATTTTTTTTCTTACTCTAAGCCTGTCTCTTAACACAGCCTTAACCGTGGAATAATTAACCAAGCCTGAATCGCAAATGCAGTGCTCTCAGGAGCTAGGTACTGATGTGCCCTTTCCCACTGCAGCTGAGGTAGGAGGATTTCTAGCGAGCTCTGGGAGACAGCATTCTCTCAGGAATTTCGGAGCACAGAAAATGCACAACGAGGTGCTGTTGGTTGTTTTCACCAGGAGAATTTTCTTCAGTGAATTTTTCCTCCTTCCTGCCAAGGACAAACCCCTGACACCAGCCCACATTATTGTTTGAAGACAGATTGAAATCTCGTGATTCTGACATCGTTTTATTTTTAATTTCCACACTGCAAATGTCAGGGGAAAAAATACCCTAAAAATTATACTTCAGAAAAGACTATAATTACTTCCAATTAAATCATGGCCCTGGTTGTTTGAAAGACTTGACCACAGCTAGAATTTCATTATCTGATAAGCACTTTTTTTTTTTAATATATTTCAAAGTTTCTTTTTTAATAATAAGAAGAAAAGAATCCAAGACCCTGACAACAATACCTGAGCCAACTGCAAAAGCTAGATGATGGGAAATTGCGTTTAACCCCTCAAACGCAGAGGCCAGATCATTTTTAGGGCATTTATTTCAGCGATACTCCTGGGGGAGAAGCAAGGTTCAGAAGGGTGATCAGGCATGGTTGCAGGCATGCAGGAGGTGACCCAGATCTCTGCCTTCCCCGGGGCACTGACCAGACTGCGCGCTGTCACCGCACCTTTCTGCCATCCCCGGTACTGAAAGCGTTCTGCCAACTTTTGCCCCGTCCCTTGGTGCCACGCTCCCATCTATATAGGGGCACATACATAGAGGCCACTGAAGTAACGTCAGCATCACCTGGTTTTGTAGTGGGAAGTCAGTCTCATTCCTCCCTGCTGCTAGAGCTGTCTGTCTGCACCATAAATCCAGCTGCTGCCCCCAAACGAGGCATTTGCATCATGCTAGCTGCAGTGAGGATGTCACTGATGTTCAGAGTGAAAATATCCGTGTTGTTATACAGTCACACTCTCTGGTGCGCAGGACAGTTTTGCTGTAGCTTTTTGTGGTATTATTTTGAACTTCAGCTACGACAGGGCCATCGGTCCCAACCCCACCTAAGTGTGCAGTGTATTTTCCACGTGTATTCCGAGATAAGGGCCTTTGCTCAGAGCGTTAACAAGGGAGCAGTCCTGTCCCAGCCCGGCGTGCCTGCTGCTTTCGGCCGTGCTGAGAAGCCAGCCTGGAGGGCCTGCCGTGCTGCGGAGGCTGGAGGGACGGGGGCCTCCTCTGAAACCTCTGCCCAGCGGCCGGGGCTCGGCCTCACTGCGCGTGGAGGCCGGGTGGCACAGAGGGGAGCTGAGCCGGGCAGCAAAGCAGCAGGAGGGCGCAAAGCCAGTTAACCTGCAGCCTTAGCACCTCACCTAGCAGTAAGAGCAAGTGATTTGGTTGCCAGCAGTGACCCCAGGTCCCAGTCACAAGGGTTAGGATTTTCTCCAGGTGATGCCTCTGCAGAGGCAGCCTCTACCAAGTGTTACCTAATGATACAGAGGCGTAAGGCTGGGAACAGACATACCGTGGCAAGCTGCCTGAGTGCCCACAACTTGCATACAGAGCAGACATTCCTGCTGTCCGTGGAAAAATCCTCCCCCAAATACTCCACAACAGCCAGTCTCTGAGCTGATTGTACTAGGAGGAATGAAATTAAAAACTGCCATTGACTCACCAGTCAAAATATGTGAGTGTACCCAGCAAATAAAGTAGATTCCCTCAGCACTTACCTAATAATTTTGCTTTTAATTAAACTGTCCATTCCCGTGCTGATTTACATTTAAAAAGAAAACATCTGTGTGTATTTCACTGGGAAACCTTCCCCTGGTGTTTACAAAAATATTTTGCTTTGCTTAATGTGAAAGATTTGGGGCCTGATTCTCGTTAACAAAATGATGCCTTCCAGCTCCTTCATGAAGGCAAACAGGTATTAAAGGTCCTTACTGACAGGGACTTGCACACCCTGTGTGCTTAGAGCCTTTCTCTTGTGTTTTATTTTATTATTTTTTTAGTGTACATTACAGTCTTGTATTAGTACATTTTTAATGCTTAATCTTCCCAAAGAAGAAAATGCAGTGGACAGACTTGACTGTGGCAACGAGCTGAGAAAGCTGGAGCCATAGACCCTCTCAGCCTTCCTCGCCTTTCTTTTGGGATAAAGAGGAAAAAATTGCAGAGGCAGCGATGAAGAGGATGCCACGGCAGTGCTTCTGGCTCTGAGAGACCAAAGGGCACCTCGTGTCCACGCAAGACAGGGACAGGTGTCCCTCGCAGCTGCAGCCATCTCCACCGAACCCAGCCCCCTCTTCCTCCATCGTCGCGCGGGAAATGCTGCAGGGGCTGTCCCTCACCTCCAGCAAGTAGAGGGGAGTGATGCCCAACAACTGTTTTGAAGCTCGCCTGCCTTCCAAAATCAATATTAACTTCCAAAAAAAAAAAAAAAAAAATAAAAACAAAAAAAAAAAAAAAAAAAAAAAAGGAAAGAAACAGAAGAACTCAAAACTCTCACCATTTCCCGAAGAAACAACTCCTACTGCTCCCCCTGCAGCTCCGTACAGAAGCTCGGGCTGCTACCAGCAGCCCCCTGGGACGCGCCAGTTGAGCACCATGTGCCTTTCTGGAGAAGCGAGTGCCATGCCCGAGACTACCGCAATTTGCCCGCGTGGGGCAGAAGCGGGAAGAAGCGCCCCTGGGTCGCAGCCCGGCGCGGCACAAAGGCCACCTCTCGTCTCCCAGGCTCACCCGCAGCCACGCTGCCCGTGACTCGTGGCGGACGTAGCTGGTGGTGCTGCTGTCCCGGTGGCACGCGGCGCTCCCCGGTGAGGCTGCGCGGCTTACGAGCACGCTGCGTGCTTGCCTGCTGACCACGAGTGTGTTTATGGCAGGTTCAAGTATGCAAATGGAGAAGTGAGAAATCGCATGATGACACATTGAAACGTGCTTCTCCGGCACTGGCTCGCCATCCCCTCCTGAGGGAAGGGGCCAAAGAGGAGAAATACTGTGTCGGGGTGGGAAAATCTGTGTGGATTCAAAATCTCGGTGCCATGTCCTGTGGGTCGCAGGCATTCACAGAGCGGACAGTGGTGTCTCCTGCAGCGGTGAGACAGCCAGGAGCTTCCAGCCTCTGCGTGGCCTGGCCCAGGTGGGGTGCGGATGACCAAGGCGAACGTCCTTGTGTGGCTGCTCAGTCTGGGGGAGAACGGAAAGAAGGTGGTCAGAGCTGGGCCACCTCCCGAGCGCATCGCTGCCTGTGCACACAGCAAGGGATTGTACCCCCGGCTCCAAAACACATGCCTCAAGTCCTCCCCAAAGGAGGCTGTCATGTGGAGGCCCCTGTGTGAGCTGAGGAGGAAGGCTGTGCCCTGGAGGGTGAACACGTGCTCCTTCTGCATGCGCACACACCGTGAGCTTCCTCCCTGCACCGGGCTTCAGCAGCCGGTCTGGGCCAAGGTCAGGACCTGTTGGGGCTGGTTTTGTTTACCCACACGTGCCATGACCTCAATTGGCATTTAAACATATGTACAGCATGGTCCTAGCTGGTGAAAATATCTCCGTTGGCTTTCTTATCATTATCAGCAGGTGAGCATCTATAATTTCTGTGGCATTACTGAACCTGAAGGCAATCAGGAGTGGCTGTCCTGGGCCAGCCACATGGTCCATCAAGTTCAGCACCTTGCCCTAAAAGAGGTAGAATAACTGGTGCTATGGAGCCAGGCAGCTTTAGCAGTTGCGTGGGCACGTCACACACAGGTTTGGCTGCTCCAGTGTCCCCCTCCATGCTCCACCAGCCAGTCACAGGGAGAGGAGGCACCATTTCCATGCCCAGGCAATGCAAAGTGAATCCTGGAAACCCCTCTGCCAACCCCTTCCTCTTTTATTTTGCTGGGGAGTGGATTTGTTTTAACGTTTTAAGTTCCGGCATCATGCAAGCTCTGATGGAAGCGGAGTTTAATGCAGGCCCAATGGCTACAGGATAGCTCAGGGTAAAATGGAGATGGCAGAGAGCAGAAACCATCAGCGCACCTTCATGCAGCAGAGACCAATGCCCCCATTTTACAGCTGAGGAAAGCGAGGTTGATGTGGTGAACCTGAAGCCAGCCTGCAGCAAAACGCAACGACATGGAAGGAAGCCAGTCCGTTTATCCTTCTGCTCCTCCACTGTGTCTTTGTCCTCTGCTGTTCTCTGCTACTTTTCCGTGTCTCCTCCATGGCTCTGAAACGAAGCTCCACAGCTGCTGCTCTGATCAAGGGCAAGGAGGCAGGCCAGGATCATAAGCATCAGTGGCCTCGAAAAGGAGAAAATATCCTCAATCACAGGGGAAGAGAGAAGTGCAGAATTACAATGACCAGAGACGTGTTTCGGGAACATGTGAGGTTATTGACTTAGTGCCTACAGCCGAACTCTGAGGGTCCGCACGGCTCGAGAAAAGAGGTGCAAGGAGCAAGTCAAGTACTGCACCCGCTGCCGTCAGCACTGCTCGCCCTCCAGCTGTGGCCTGGACTTCCCAGTGGCCCAGCTGGAGATATCTCCATTTCTTTCCAAGATTTGGTGGTGTTCGGTCTGGGGATCACTCTCAAAATGAAGCACGGCCGAGACCGCAACAGGTTTTGCTCCCTCTGCTGTACACAGTCCTCCAGTGCTGGCCCAGCCGCCTGCACCCTCCAACACCACCACCTGCCCCATCTGCTGCTCCCCAACATGGTTAGCATGCATCCTCACCTTTGTGTTGTAAACACGGTGCTAACGGGCTGCGAGACGGCCCCCGTGTTATTTCAGGCATTTTTAAGAGGGGGAAAAATCATGCAAAATGTGGAGGATACCTTGCACGCAATGGGGCCCACGGGAGCCGGGGGTCAAGTCCTCTGCAGTGCAGGCACGGCCATCCAGCTCTGCTGGCTGATCAGCGTGGTTTGCCCGGCCCGCTTTTATCTGCCGCTATAGGCATGCTCTGAGCACCACAAGGCTGGGGGCCGGGCTGTCAGGAGAGCTTGAATCTCACTGAAATCCCTCAATAAAAGTTATTGTGTGCCTCCTCCTCCTCTTCAAGACATCCAAACTGCAGCATCTGGGTGTCCAGCCCCGCCGCGACCTAATCCTGTGGTAAGAGAGATTTGGGCTCCAGCAGCAATGAGTAGCAGCGTTTTTGGGACCAGCCGTAATAGCAGGCGTGAAGTGAGTACGTCCTCCCCGGTCTGGTCCCAGACTGCTCACCGGTTAGGAGCTCCAGGCGGGCAGATCCAGACGGAGTTAATGCAGGATCGCAGCCTGAGGTTTTGTTTCCACCTTTGCCAGAGGCTTTGCCGCCGTGTGTCCTGCGTGTGTCTCAGCTTCCTTGCTTGTGTCATGGTACCTGGTGACTTACCTTCCTTTGCAAAGCCACCTTCAGGAAAAAAGGGTTCCGGATAATGTGGCTTTACCTACTGCTTTCCTGTATGAATCGACAAAAATGATGCTGGTCGGGTTGGTGTTCTTACAGCAAGAGCTGAATGAGGGAGATGGATCTTTTAAAATAAAAACGGGGGGAGGGGTGGCAGTGGCTGTCAATCTCAATAAGTAAACACTTCTTTGATGTGGTTCTTTTAAAAAAAAAAAAAAACACACAACCCAAATCCTAAAAGCAACATCGTATGTTTATTTTAAATGCATCCGCTAAATATTTACACTGAAAGCAAGCTAAATGAAAAAAAAAAAGGGAAAACTGGAACTTTTGTCAGTGAACCAGATTGTGAAATGCCTTGAGGGAATAGACGATTTATTTGGGGAGAGGGGGAGAGGTAGGAATTTTCCATGCTATTGTAAAACATGAGCTCAAATTATATGATCCCCACAGCCAGTGAATTGCAAAGCTTCAATCAGCTGCCTTTTTTATTTTTTTTTTTCTTCCTCTCTTTTCTATAAAGAGGAGGGGGGGGGAAGACAGAAGTGTTTCACCAACTTCTGTTGACTGTTCCTTTTTTCTCCTGATTGAAATGTGTTGTTAAACAAGATCCCACATAATCTCAGCAGAGGGTTTCTCTCGCTCGCTCCCTCTCCTTCTGGGAAGCCGCGATCAGTGCCATCGGCGCTTGATTATTTGCAAACTCCCTTCGCTTTG
>VXAA01007214.1:0-92523 GCA_013399115.1 Anseranas semipalmata
AATAAAATAAAATAAAATAGGCTGAACAGAAATATCTGGACCATGTTTTGAAAATGCTGCTGGTGGTATTTCATCACAGCAGAAGATAATTTTAACTTCTTGAAAAAGTTTCCTACAATGGGCAAAGAAATAGAGTATGTCAGAGCACATGAATGAAAACACAAGAATTCACAATAGTTCTTAGAAATGGAAAAATAAACAAACAAAAGAACAGAAAGATACATTTCTGATAATTTATAGTTGTACAACAGTGTTATTGGTAATCAGTTCTAGTGACTATGGGGCAACTTTATTTCCAATGTACTTTGTGGAGATTAATTAGCATGGGTAACTGGCCTTCTGTTGTCCTCCCACTCCCATTTTATATATTGCAGTTGCTCAATGCTGAAGTTAATTTCTGGTTCTAAATTTCATTGCTGCATTTTGTTTGACCTTGGACAAGTGAGCCAGTTGATCACAGTTACAGGGTCAGAAAGTCAACTGAGTAGGTTTTTTCCATTGTAAGCAGTGGATTTACAGAAGGAATGGATGGATATTTTTTAATGCTGTGCTGCAGTACACATTTAATTTTGATGAATGAGTCCTAGACGGGGTTTGAACCTATGAACCCTCATTATGAATCTGTCTAGGGCACAGTGGGTTCATTAGTCACTCCAGTAGAAATGTATCAACAAATGTACTGAGATTTCTATTGTAATAACCTGTCTGATATTTTTATTTGAAAGAAGATAGAGTTTAAAATACCATCTTAAAAATAGTTTTTAACTTATGTGGTGATAGTAAAATCTAAAACCCAATTTGAATTATTGGCTTCTGTAGCATCTCTTCCCTATGCTAATCTGTAACTATTTAGTTAATTTTCTTGCCATCACATTTCAGGTGTTGCACAGCTAAAGCCTTACATTTACTTTCAGCAAAATAAATGCAGACTTCCAGCATGCAATTCTTTACACTTCCAAAAATTAATTGTTTATAGACTTGATTTTTCTGAAGTCTGAGCTTTGTCTATAATTGAGTCATCGCCTATAAAGACCTTTTTAATGAGGAAAAAATAGTCCAAACGAGTCAAAACAGTACCTAAATTTAAGGTAAAAAAAGTTTGTTTGTTTGTTTTTGATATTTTTTTTCCCAGACAGATCTGCATTAATAATGAAAAAGTTCTGTGAACTATAATTACACTATTTGAATGCAGCTACTTCAACCGTGTGACCTCACTTGAGGGATGGGTCAACCTGCAAATGTGTTTTCAAAGCCAAAAACAAACTTTGTAAAGTTTGACACCAGGCTGCAGTTTTGAAAATAGGGGTATCCTCTGTATGCATGATTCGTCCGGTGAGGAAACGTTAACATGAGTCACCAGATCCAAACTAAATAACACAATTCAGTGTTAGAATATGCTCACAGAGGCCAAAGACTTGAATTTTCCAGGTGGTTTCTTTTGTTTAATGAAAGCAATATATGTCTGGTAGACATTGCTGAAGCACAAGTGTTTGAAAAGGTGATTTGGTGTTAGGTATTTATACAACCTCTGTAACTAATGATGGGAAGAAAGGAAAGGAGGAGGAGAGGAGGAAGGAATACTGGAGGAGAAAACTCTGTAACACTTTCTGAGTATTTAGAAGATTTCTTTCCCACATTTTGAAATAAAGTATTCCTGTACAAGAGTAAAATGTGCCTCAATGAGATCAGGAATGTTATCTTTGCTTGCAAGCCAAAATAACTGCTGTTAATTTTTTTTCTACTACAAGGGCTCTAGGTACCAACCCTTTGCACTGTGATTGCAATCTCCGCTGGCTTTCTGAGTGGGTGAAGGCAGGGTACAAAGAGCCGGGAATAGCGCGCTGCAGCGGGCCCGACACCATGGTGGACAGGCTGCTGCTCACAACACCGACTCACCACTTCCAGTGCAAAGGTAGGAGCATGCTGGGAAACTGTTCTTTCCTCTTGCTTTTCCTCATATACAACACTTTATTGTCCTACTCTTGCAAGCTGTTTGGTTTTAAAGTGGGTTTGGGAGCAGTTGGGTTTGGCTTTCATTTTCTGAACCATCAGATTGCATTCAAGTTGCATTTTCAAGTGTTCTTCCACAAAGTGCAGTTGCCTACGCCACTGGAAGGAAAAACAGCAGACCTCACAAGAGTTAGTATTCCTGTTGTTCGCACCAGATTATGTAATAGCAAGTTAGCATAAAGGATGTTGTTTAACTTAACTGAGCAAATAAATTGGTTTTGGCTTTCTACCTACCCCAGACAACTCTGGTAAAATAAGGGTTATTTTATAATATAGAGCTCTCTAGTTATTGTTTACATACATTTGAAAACTGATAAACTGAGAATTCTTGTGGAAAGCAGATATTTACCAAAATTACATTTTTATTTGAAGATCCGCAAACAACTTCATATCCTCATCAGCTCTGTATCAGAAACTATATGTAATGGAAAATCTTTCATGTCTGAATATAGTGTACATTCAGGAGAGGGCTGAGGTGCAGCTGTTAACAATTAGGTGTAGTCATGGACAGGAATACGCTGCATTAGAGAGCAGTCAGACAAAAGATAAGGAACACATTTTCTTGTGGATAAAGCAAGTAGTATGTTGTTGAACATAGCTTAGGTTATACCCAGATATTCTTACTGTAAATGGAGTTTCAGAGGTTTGCTCAAGTTGCCAGGAAGTATGTGAAGATCGTAGAATCAGAGAATATCCCAAAGTGGAAGGGACCCACAAGGATCATCAAGTCCAACTCCTGGCTCCACACAGGACCACCCAAAAATCAGACCATGTGTCTGAGAGCATTGTCCAGATGCTTCTTGAGCTCCGGCAGGCTCGGTGCTGTGACCACAGCCCTGGGGAGCCTGTGCCAGTGCCCGACCACCCTCTCGGTGAAGAACCTTTTCCTAACACCCAGCCTGACCCTCCCCTGTCACAGCTCCATGCCGTTCCCTCAGGTCCTGTCACTGTCACCAGAGAGCAGAGCTCAGCGCCTGCCCCTCCGCTCCCCTCATGAGGAAGCTGCAGGCCGCCATGAGGCCTCCCCTCAGCTGGAGATAGAGCTCTATTTATAGTAGAAAAGAGGGGTCAGTAGTCTGTTTTGGAACGGAGGGCAGAAAGTCTGTTTTTATGTCTCTCACAGTGCCATGAGCACTTACAATACTGCTTGGCAGCGCAATTTTATAGAGGCTGGGATTAAACTGCTGAACAAACAAATGATGGTGTTGAGGTGGTTTTAGAACACATTTCCAAGCCTGAGGTGAATTTTATGGCCTTTCAAATATATTTTTAATAACTGGAACCTTATAATTTAATTACTTTGAAACGTCAGTCTCAAAACTATCAGAACTTTGACTATAATTATCAGAACTACAGACTTTATAATAGTCTCTCAAATGCGAAGTGCAAATATTCCCTAAATACTAAATAATGTATTTGTTCACACTAAGTGAAACAAAGAAAATGATCATATTTGCATATTAAACAGGGTCTGAAATTTAATCCAACAAGAAAAGCCAGATGACCTTTTTGTTTTGAAAGTGTCATGTATCAATAATTAAGCTCACTTTCTCTCAAAACTAAACAGGCAACTCTTAGTCAAGAGATAAGTAAGCCTGTGATTCTGGCTATTAAAAACAGTTGTATGTTTTTTTTTATGTAAGTATTAGGTCCACTAGAAAGCTGATGAGTTTTCTGTTGTCCTAGCAAAAGTGTTCTTTTTTCTGTTGTCCTAGCTGTTGTCCTAGCAAAAGTGTTGATTCAGAGGCTGTCCTTGGACAAGCAGAAGTTGTTGATGGTCTGAACGAGTGTCAGTATACTCCAAGAAGCTCCAGACCCTAGTAGAACTGACCCTTTCCCCTCACAATATATGTATTTTGAAAAACAATGCATGATCTGTTAATCTAATAGTAACTGAACCCATTTCCCATGTGCACATTTAAAATCCAATGCCTTGTGCTGTTTCATCTGGACATCAGTGATACTCTTTAATGGTAAAGTGACAGAATTTATTACAGTGCCAAGCGCAGGTTTACCCTCAGGCTGGAGCCACCTGCGTAGCCTGTGACAGGGCACAGTGCAGCCTCAGTTCATACTGCAGCTGCATTGCCCTCTCACCACTGAGTTGTAGCTGTGACGTGAGCCTATGGCAGCAGAACGACACTGTCTGTGGGATGACACAGTGACCAAGGATATGTCCATACTTCTGCCTGTGGAGATTCAGTCCTTTCTCCAGTATTGCTCGTACAGAGCTCAGGGTGGGCTGAAGCGTCCTCTGCTCCAAAAAAGCCTGGGTCATTGCTGCAGATGTTAGCCCACATTGAGCTCGGGACCTCAAGATGCTTGTATAAAGGTTGTGGACAGATATCCTCTGTGGCCTCTAGTAACTTTTACATTAAAAAAAAAAAAAAAAGTAGTTTAACTTACTCTTGTTAAAATTACGTTTTTAGCGTGTGTCTGAGCAGAAGGTTATGTCTCAGAAGAGCCAAGAAAATAAAAGTATGTAATGTGCAAGTCATGCAAAGTCAGCTCTGCTTTTTATTAAATTGCCCTCTTAGTTATGCAGTAGAGGAAAGGAATGTGCTGGGCTGAGGGCATTTTGCTGTATGGATTTATAAATCAAATCCCCAAGGGCAAACTAATGAACTACTTAAGTGCTAGGAACTAGCACTGTTCTTATTAGCTCCTACATTGATTAGCTTTGGTCTGTGCCATAGGAATAAATGGAAAATGTATGTTTGTGTATTATAAAATAAATAATAAATTCTGGCTTAGTGACCTCAAAATCGAATACAAGAGCAGCACTGCTGTCTATCTCATGAGCTCCCCTAGCAGCTACCTTTGTCTATTCTGAGAGCAGCAAAAGAAAAGCAGCTCAGATGTGTTGTACTCCACCCCTGTCAGTGCCAGAAATTCAACTGTTATTTGTTCTTGCTGTCCTAACTCTAAGTTAAAAACATGTCTGGTATTTAGACAGATATAAAACCCAAAGATAGAAGAGGAAAACAACAGTCTTTTATTTCATTTTTTGGATTTGTTACTTCTTGTGTGTTTTTCGTCATTATTGTGTGTGTCACTCTGCAAATGACTGTGCTGCTTTCATCAGCCGTGTGAATACTGGCATCAGTATAGGATCAGGATATGGCCTCTATATTGTCAGCACTTTTCAGCTGAGACTCCTTGGTACCTATTTCCATGATGTTCTTAACCCCCTGTTGGTGCTGTGCAAGTATTCGAAGTTAATAATGCGGGTTTATATTCTCATAGAGGACACTCCAAAGCACATTCTTGACTAGAAAGGATCTTTTCATCTCTAGTTTTTGTAACCCTCTACAGCTCCACCTGCTCTCTAACATCACATATAAGCTTCTATTCTTCACTTTCAGGATGTATCACAATTTACTCCTGCTTATCATTTATCATTCAATAACAGAAGGTCTGTGCCCACTTCTAATCAGCACACTACCAATTTTAAGATATTTTAAAACGTATTACCTTAGAAATGAGATAAAATTATTTTAGTTTTTTTTACTGCCTGATATAATTTAATACCTATTAAAGTGTTTATTTTTACATGTAAAAGCTGTTAATTCATTAAGATTTGAAATTTAGCCACTTCAAAATCACCATTTTCTTAATTGTCAATGTGGTTGTCTCAATTAGCTTTCTGTCACATCTCAACAATAAAATTTTGATTGATTTGGTACCTGAAATATGGTTGGTATTGTTTTGGTCTGTGTTCAGTTTCCTGCTTGCCCACAAATACAACTACTTCTCAGGAAGGGTCACGTTCAAAAATGTGGTTTATTAAATGCTATTTAAATATGGATGTGCATATTTACCTGCATAAATTTACACATTTGCATATTTATCTTTGTTGCATTTTGCCAAGATATCTGAATGTTGATGATCTTTTGTCTGGGCAGAACAGGAGGAAAATAAACTCTGTTAAAACTAAGGATGGTAGAACACTTTGCACCTAAACATTCCCATAAGCCTCTAAATCTTTCTTACGCATGTTTTTCATTTCTACTGTTGCATCTGCACTTTCAATTCATGTTACCAGCCATAGAAATGTCATGTTACAGTTCTCTAGGGATTGCTGTTGCAGAATTTCCAGCACTGAGAGAAGGACAAATTGCTGAAAGCCATATATATGTATATATAAGTCCATTCTCTGGAGATTCCCAGCATGTTTTTTCAGAGCTGATGTTCACATGTGCAGGAGAATATAAGCATCATTGAGACTTGCCCAGCAGTTGATTTAAGTACTTAAAATCTCCATAATCCCTGGGAATCCCTTACTGTTGTGTAAAGGTGCACCCGCAGCATGTGCATTTGTGCCAACACAGGGTGAATACTGCATTAGGAAAAAATGTGTGAGAGAGTACAGGAAGTATTAATTTTGTAATCCAGTTCTCTATTAATACACTGTGTTTTGCCTTTCCAGAGCCAGTAGATATCAGTGTTGTGTCCAAGTGTAACCCCTGCCTCTCCAATCCGTGTAAGAACAACGGGACATGCAGCAATGATCCAGTGGAGTTTTATCAATGCACTTGCCCTTTTGGCTTCAAGGTATGACTACAAATGACCTACATGAAAAGCAATAAAGTATTCCCCATCCCTCCTGTTTTCTTAATTGTTGTACCAAGAGAAGTCAATTTTACAGGCAACCGAGCTCAACAGATCACTTCCTCAAGCAGACTGTGTGTGTGACCTTTAAACTGTGCTCCGTTGCAAATTTTTATCCTGTGTAATAGGAAAGGCATTTCTTTCCCTCTGTGCCACGACTATACAGATGCATCCTGAGTAATCTGCTCTAGTTGACCCTGCTTTGAGGAGGGGTGTTGGACTAGATGATTTCCAGAGGTTGCTTCCAACGTTGGGCATTCTCTGATTCTGTGACATAGACATCTATATGAAATGGCGAGTTGATTTTATCTTACTTTTCTTTTCTTTTGGCAACCTAGATAATCATTTCATAGGCTGCTGTGCCAAAGGGAAGGCAGTTCAGATGAGAATTAAGTACCAGTTTCATCTACTGTCACAGAATGTGCTACCTGCTAGTTTACATCTATCTCACACAGACTGATTAGCAAAAAGGCGATAATTGATAACCACCAGCTCAGCTGTCGCTGACTTCTGAATACTGCTGTAAAGTAATCTGAAAACGTGAAATTTTGTAGATGCTAAGTGTTGCGAGTGTGCAATGTCAGTTCCTAGATAACAGATTTGAAAACTGGAAAATTGTGTCATTGAGTAATGTGATTTTTTCAGTATTAATGTATAAATCCCTTTGTTAACACTGCATCATTAGAGCTTAAGGCTACCAAGACTTTTTTCGGAGTTGATGTAACTGGAAACCTAGCTCAGTAGTAAGTAGCCGAGGGATTAAATATAAGTAATAAATGAGGCATATGTTCTGTTCACATGTTGGGGGATAGGATGTTAGGGCCAAAGAAGAAGTAGGTTGCATCCTGTAGACTGTGATTTTATTTGTCTCATCAGATATTTCTTACAGAGTCTTGGTCAGTTAAAGCAGATGCTCATAAAACAGAGTAATGAGAACTATAGAAAAAAAGGTCATAGCCAGACATACATGTGTGAAGTAAGCACAAATATCCATGTCTTACATTCCAAGTAGGGTTTAGGAATCAGCTGGAACAGATGATATCACCATTTCACTTCTGTATTTACCTGGGGTACATCCCAGATGGTAACAAAGTAATTGTGGTGGATCCTTGAAACATTGGAAGAGGGAAGATGTAAAGCTCATTTCTGTTTCACCCTAGTGCCACTGTACCTAGTACTCAAGAATAATACCAATTCTCTTGAATCACTGAAAATCATTGAAAAAAATCATTGGTAATTTCCTCTAATTAAAAATCCTTCTACCGATTGATATATCAGCCTGAAACTTTTCCAGGATGTTAAAAGCCCACATTGTCAAAAATTAATTCAACTGAAACTAACTACTCAGTAAGAATTGATTTGTCTTTGTGACGAGGGAAGCTATGTCTGTTTATCTCCTCGGGTTAATAGACGTTTTAATTTGATGTTTGACATAAAATAGATCGAATTCTTCATATGGGTTTAGGTGACTGTTAGGATAACTTCAAAAGTAAAAGCTTTCTAAACTAGCAGGAAAATACATAAATCTTTGTGTATGTCTTACTCTATAAGGCATGCTTGCTGGAACAGATACCCAGGTTATTCAGAGTAGAAATATGTTGGAATAGAAATATGTTGGTTATTGAGCATATCTTTCTTTTGCCTTTTATTTTCTTTTTTTGCAATATTCCTATATCAGCAAATGCACTAGTATAGATGCATTTATACTACTAGAAGACATGTTTACAAAGGGAGGATTTATTAACAGAGTAATCAAGCATAATCCTCTATTTATATTAGTACTCACTTTCTAATATATATTAGACCTCAGCGTGCATCATTTTACTTAGAAAGGTTTTGATAAACTCTTGAACTGACTCAGTTTAAATATCTCATAGAGCACCCAGCTTTTCTGCTCTCTCACAAACTTTCTTAGGTAACATTCAGTGAATGCAAAACCCAAAACCACTTGTGTGCTTATAAGCACCAAGCTGTCATCCAGGCATGGCAAAGAGCAAACAAACCCAGGCGTAGCACTGGGCAGAGTTTAAAAATACTGACTGGATAACAGTATAGGGAGAATCGGGGGAAATTTAATAAGCAAAAAAGAACTCTGTGTTTTTACCGCAGGTTTTTGAGTAAAAATGAAATTTGACAGATCCAAATGCAAACCATATGAAAGGAGTACTCTATCTACCATGCAGTTCTCCACCAGAGATTCATGCTAATTCAATAACAATACCTTGCTTCCTTCTCACCAGCCAGCAGCAAACAACTCTATCCATCTGGAAGCCATTTCCCAGACCTTGATAAATTGCCCTAAATCTGCCCTCTCAGCATTTGTTTTTCCTTGTTTGATGTAGATTTTTTTAAAAATCCTGTGTGGAGGAGTATATCAATAATGTGAAAAAAACACTTTTTTTTTTTTTTTTTCCCCAAATGAAGGTTCATTCAAATGAGATGAAGGCTTTATAGTGTTCCCTGGAAAGGGATAGACAGTTACGGACCATTCTCTGGGGTTCGTATGCTCATGCAAGCCTTTCGAAAAAAACAGTAGGCCAGCTAACAGAAAGCTGCTTAAGTGACCAGATGCCAGACTGGTGCCTGATGGAATCAGGAATTTCTACCAGTTACTGTGATAACAAAAGTGTATGGTCTTTATTTTTTACTCTTACATGGAAGGTGGTCCAATCTCTTACTTTTCATGATTACAAAAATATTTTTCCTGTTGAAGGCATAGTTAATGGAGCTTTTAGTGCTGTGTAATGCTGCCTATGATGGGTTTGAGTAAACTGATGGACCACCTGAGCTGAAAGGCCAGTGGGCCAGGTGGTTGTGTTTGATGAGGACAGAAATAATAGTTTGCTCACTTAGGAATGGGGATGGCTAGGTGCTGATAGCTTTCTTTGCTGCTGCTCTTCCCTTAACATGAGTGATGAATGTGTTTGCTATAAGTAAGTCATGGTGGAAACCGTTCTTTTGGGGTTCTCCTTTGGGGACAAAGCCCTGAAGACAGTGGGAGATGGTGTAAGAGTGCCACCTAAGGCAGCTGGCAGGCTGTGACACCGAGAGCTCAAGGGTGCCTCCAACGCTGGCAGGAAATGTCTGGTAATGTTATGAAACTTGTGTTTTCATATTAAACACAGACATAGGTGTAATTATCCAGCAATTTTTTTTTCTTCTCCAAAGCATTCTTTGAAAGATTATTTAAATAATATGTGTGGTTTAGATAGTGTAGTATGATTACAAGTAGAGAAATGAAGCTTTCTTCTGCTTTGAATGCTGCTGGCCACCTGCACCACAAGTGTGTACATGTGCAGCTGGTGGCTGGTGAATAGATAACGGTACTGTGCTAATTCATTTATCCTGCAGTGTGTGGCTTTTATGTAGTCCCATTGATATTGTAAAATCAAGTCTGTGGGTGTCAGAATTCAACAGAGTAATCAAACTTGCAATCAATAAGCCATTGAGAAAGGATTTACTTGAATAGCTATAATAAAAACTAAGGTGAGCGAAACAAATGCTGTATTTTGCCAGTGCTGTATTCAGAAAATGCCCTTTGGGATATATTTCTTTTTTTTTGCTGATTTTTGTGTCTTTCATACTTTTTCCCTTAAAACTGAGGTAACAACAAATGAAGGAGAATTATTTTCATTCTTTGAAATAGAGTTATTTGTAGAACCAGGGACAGAGAGTTAAAAATACATCTGTGTTTTACCAGAAATGAAAGAATGTTGCCAACCTGGAATATGAAATACATTACCTGCCCAGGCATTGCCACAGCCTCTTTGGTTGCTTAGATAAACGGGAGCCTGAGCTGTTGGGATGCAGATATGTTTGTCATCTCTGGGTTCTGGTACTACCGATAGCTGTCTGAAATGGGAAGTGAAGATAGGTAGAATCAGTGCTGCACACGGTCCACACTTTAGGCAACAGATGCTGATGTGTCTGTGGTGGAGTTGCTCTGTGAATTTTATCCAGCTCTATTCACTTTGCTGTTGAGTTCAGCCAGTGTCCTGACTTTTCTAGCAGCACTGCAGTATCCTGAGGGTTCAAGCAATTTCACCAGTCATCCAGAATGACAGATACAATTGGAAAAATCCTGGGTAAAGCTCATGGGCTTTGGAGAGACAGTATGCTTTGCAGCCAGACTCTTGTGGTGGGAGGCATTATAGTGAAGCCAGAATGATACTCGGTGAGGAAGCTGGCTCCAAACTTCTGCTAGGAATTTGGCTCTTCTTCCCACCTACCCCTGCGCCAGGTTTTTGTCCCTGAAAACAGGGTTAGAAAGTGAGAATCTCAGAGCAGAGGAGCGTCTATGGGATATGGGAGATTTGTGTCTATCACATATTGTGCACAGATATAACTAATGTGCCAGGAGATAGGTATAGCCAAGCAGAAGCTGTGACTGCTCAGCACAGGGTTGACAGGCAGGTTACATTGGTACAGACCCCATACCATTAGCATGTACTCAGTGCTGCACTGACTATATGATTCGCTCATGATGGTGCACTAGGCCCTGCATTTGCTTGGAGCGTGGGCGAACAATGTTTGTTGTACTTGCGTTTTATCGTGTTGATGTAAATCTGTGGTGTAACATGAATAATCTGTTGGAGCCCTAGAATAATGGTTGTTTTAGGAATATTAACATAGAACAGGTTTTAAAATGTAGATATCAAAGTGTTTGCTCATGCACAGCTATTCTGGACAGCTCTTACACCCCGAGGCTGAAGCAGTGCAAGTGTTTGCCAGTGGGCCAGTTTCTCAGTTACGCTGATTTGGGAGGGGTTCTAAGAATCTAACCAAGTGTAGGGTTTGGCTACTGATGCATGCCAGCTGCGTGAGAGTCCATGTCAGCTCTAGATTGTTAGGCTAATACTGTTTTGAAATGTAACTCCTTGCTTTTGTTTCTTTGGATCTATTAACATATGCATGTAAGTCCCCGGTATATACATCATTCACTGCACCAATAAAACCATGAGCTGCAATTGTAGAAGGAGGAAAAATTAGAAGGAACTCGTAAACCAGCCTGCCCTCATCCACATGGGATGGGAGAGCAAACCTCTCTGCCTTCACATGTTACGCAGTCTTGGCCTCTTTCCTTTCCTAGTGTCAGGGTTGGGAAGACAGACAGTGGAATGTAAGCTGAATGCCAAGTTTTCGTATGAAGAAATCAGTGCAGCAAAATACTGTTTGTGTGAGGTGATTTTGCCTTGAACTCTCACTGTGATAATTTCTCCTGGAGTGTGTGTTTATGTGGTCCAGGGTATTTTACTTTTTGTTTGTTTGTTCTAACCATACTTAAAATAATTATTAATGAATGTTGAAGAAGCATTTTTCACTCTTAGTAAAATAATGCAGAAAGCCCTTAGGGATGTGAGGCAATGGGTGGCCATGTAAAATGAGTAGACCTGTATTTATGTATGGATTTTTAGGGCAAAGACCAGTGTCAGCAGTGGGTGGCTATAATTTCATATAATGTTCCTAGGGGAAAAAAAAAAAAAACACACACAGCAGAAATCACAGTATTTTCCTGTGTGCTTATTCCTTAAAACTTACTGTGCATCAGTCAGACTTGTGTTCCTTTCTTTTTGCCCTTTCTATTATAGTAGGTTTAAAGAAAATGGAGATTTACATCCAGAAGAGTATAAAAATGAAAGGCTTAAGGAGGGATTACTGCCACAGTTGCTGGCTGAAGGTGGTGAGGCATGCATACACCCACCACAAGCCCTGTAAAAAACATAGTAATGTATTGTGGCATGCCCTAATGAGGGCTCTTAACAATAAAGCCAACTCTAAAGAAGTATTTCCATTTGTGCTAGGGCAGCAAGAAAGCAGATGTTGAGCAGCTTCAGGCATTTGCTATGTTTGTTCAGTGTTCCATCAGGCAAAGCGAAGTTAAGCAGCGAAGTTAAGGTGAATAGTAAGCCATACCCACTGGTGGGCACTACCATCTTCATTCTCTTGTCAGTGTGGATTATTCCTCCCACTTTGTTTTTACTACTGTTTTTCTGGTCTAATTCAAAATGTCATAAGAGACAAGGCTTGCAATCATTCTGTTCCCAGGGTACAGGAGAAGTTTCTACTGGCTTTTAGTCTGAATTTCAGGCTCTTGTTCTTATGTTTGCCTGGTCCTGTTACACTAAATAATATATTTTTTTTCTTCTGTGGTTTGTCTGTCTTTCAGGTGATTACTGGTTGCTATAACTCTGCTTAATCAAGTTCTCTTTAACCAGCTCTTAATTTTCAGCATCCCACAATTTCCACATAATTGAATCAGTTGAAGTAGTTGGTCACAGCTGAAAATCCTTATTGTTAGATTTTCTTGTGATTGTCTGTCATCTATTATCCTTGAGGCTTTCTTGGCATTGACTGTACTAAGGACATGGCCTTTGGGTTTCTTTTGTTGTCCGAGAACACGAACAGAGGTTGTCCTGGGAGGTTGATTGCCTTATTTTCCTCTCTCCTTTGGGGATGATGGAATTAGTGAAGTTGCTGTAAGCAGGCTAAACTGAAAATAAAACTTGCTTTATAATGTAAGAGTAAACTCTCTCGTATTAATAGAAGTGATAGACAAGCTAGAGAATGAGTAGATGACTGTGTAGGGGTATGTGCATATGCGCTGCTGGTAAAGTTGTACCAAAGCTGTCTGCACTCGGTCGCTGCCGGTGTCAGGCTCCAACACAGCTGGTGCAGGGCAGATGCCATCCTCCACAGCCCCCCTGGGGGACCCTTCCTTGTACTTCTGAGAGCGTCTGAAATAAATGTAGTGCTCTTGCTCGTTATCATGGTGGGCATGTTTGATTTCTTTAGTAGTATGAAAAAATCATTTGCACGTTTGTTTGCATCTGAAGACAAAACTG
The DNA here is from genome assembly GCA_013399115.1 of Anseranas semipalmata. Lineage (NCBI taxonomy): Eukaryota > Metazoa > Chordata > Aves > Anseriformes > Anseranatidae > Anseranas > Anseranas semipalmata. The sequence continues at coordinate 13,464 of VXAA01007214.1, forward strand.
CCTTCCTTGTGTTACCTGTCACAGTTCAATCCACTATCAAATTAGTCTTGGTTTATGCTGGAAAGGATTGCTTGTATCTCTGAATGGGCAAGCCTTGTATGGGAAGCTTTACACAACTTCCACAAGCAAAACAGATTACAAAGGCATTTTTGTTGATCTAGCATATATTTCAGTAAGAGACCTCTTAAAGTATAGAACTGTCCCACACCAAAACCCTGCATCCTTAACAGATGGGGATACACCAGCAAAGGTTTATTCTGAGGGACTATGGCTCTTCCAGCATCTTTAACTCTATTTATTTCAGAAATCTAGTGAGTGCTTTGGAGAGGTTTTCTAATAGTGTTAAGTCCTGCTTCATTGCAGCTTTCATTGGGTTCTTGCATGTGATGTGTCCCTCCTCTCTCATGCAGACTCTATGTTCAATTGCTTAAGTGTTAAGCATAGGTTCATTGCCTTGAGTAATAAGTTTAAAATACGACTGTATTTTCTTTTATTTCCTATTTCTTATTATTAGGAATTGTGTTTTCTGTACCAATGTCCAGTCTTTATAACTCTCTCTACAATGTTCACATTAATAAAAAGTCACTAGCTTTTGATAGCCTGAGGGGGAAGATTTTGTTGTTGCAGCAACATGTATTTTAAAGGAAATAGGCCCTTTAGTGTTTGAAGGCACTGAAATCGTTGTTCTCATTCATGAATATTGGCTCAATTGGAGACTAAGTATAAAATATTCAATGTCTTTTTTTATATCAATTATTTTTGGTTGGATTTTATGTACAGGTGCACAACCCTGGGCAAAATCAACTATTTTCAATGTCACTAATTTTCTTCTCCATCTCCCAACACATTCACACAGTGATCTGCATCAGCCAGTTGCTTTAGTAACCTTGGAAGCTCTAGAGCACCTGCCCCATCCAGTTTTATACCTCTGGACTAAGTTCAGTTACCTGCTATGTGAATCGACTCTGGGATAGATTCATGACATATCTTTTGTCATTGATTAAAAGCCCAAAGGCCATATAAACCCAAAGTGTTTATGTAAGGAGAGGTTTAGAAGGACAATCAGAATTTACAACATAATGAATATAATTGCAAAATAAACCTCCGATGTCCATTGAGAATTAAAATTTGTAGTCATCAGAGAAGAACCAGAGTTTTTAAAAAATAATATGATGAATCCTTGCACTTTGACTTTGACAGGCATATTCTTGATTACTAGCTACTGAGGTAATGGAAGGTATATTATACTCTGGAGGATCATAAATCTTTCTGATTTAAATAAGATGAGGCTTAAGAGAGCAGAGTTCGCCTAATTTGCTATAAATTGACAATTGTGATTTATTAACAAGGACAAGGAAGTCACTAAGAAGTGCTGCTGCCATGCCCAATTATTGTTTAATCAGGTGCCAGATGAAGCTAGACTGGCATAGAAGATAACTAACTATACAGTGCTGAAGATGATGGGATATAAATAAGTATTATCTGTATTTTTACTTCAGACACTAATGCTGTGAAAGTTTTCAGAGACAGTTAAATCAGCCAAATGGTAGGGGGAAGAGGTGCAGCAACAAAACCAATAATAGTGTATCTTCTTTTCATAATCTAACTTCAATGCCATTTAGCAAATAGTATTTCTCACGATGCTTGTGAGCAGTGGGTGGATTTTTTGTTATATTTCTATGTCAGTGTGTAAGTACAGCTGTATAAAAGCAATACTGAACCAAAAAAAAAAAAAACAAAACACCAGAATTCTCTAAGTAAATTCATATTTATTTTAAATCTTTTTTTTTTCCAAAACCAGAAATGGATTAAATGAATTATTTTTTCACGTTAAATTAATTGGCTTGTAAACAGCAATCCTCAGAAGGTGCATTTTTATTACCCTATTGGGACGGAAGACTAGAGAATTCATAACCACTGTTAGTCTCCTAACCTAGAGGCATCCAAGGCATGGATGTCTGTAGCAAGGTGTGCATTCAGAAGGGGGGGGGTCACAACCTCTTTGTAAACAACAGATGATCAAAATCTTTCTACTTCCACCTGGCAATCTAAAAGCGGTCTGATCCAAAATTACTGTGATATTATCTGTGCCTTGCCAAATAATTTTTATATATGCCTAAGCAGATGGATCTAACACACACCCTGCCAGCTCTTGTAGTTGTTTGACCTTGCCAATGAGCGTCATCTGCATCTTTTCTAGATTGAGGCTTAGCCATTATATTCATGGCTAGAAGAGCATAAATAAGGAAACAGTAAGACCTGGATCTACAGACTGCTATGTATAGATATCAGTGTGTAAGCTGTCTACATATGTCTTTATATCAGTGCAATCAATTAGGAAATCGGTTTCAAATGGTTTCATTGGTAAAATGACAGTAGGGTGATTCCCAGTGCTAAATTTCTTAGTCTTTCCTGTAAAAGATTTTAGATAAACTAACTTTAAAAAAATAAAACTTAATTTTTCACTTAGTCTGCAGCATCTCTAATTATTTGATATTTAAGTATTCCCTTCATAAAGCTGGGTAGCTGTGTTTGCAGTGATCACTAAGGTGTCCAAGTCCTTCATGCTGCAACTGGCATAAGATGGCATGCTAGCTGTCATGGCTTGCTTTAAGATTTGCAGTACACTTAAAACTTTTCCATTTAAAAATCTACATGTAGCAAATACTGAGTTTCTTTACAATGAAATAAACAATTGTGAATAGAACTTAATGAGACAATTTTTCCTACCAAACTTGTAACTGGGTGTATTTGCTGGGTAGCTGAATTCATGGCATCATGTTTCCTCAGTTAATTACACAATTATTCCTGTTCCTCGTTTGCATTTATAGCTTGTCAATGTATTTATTAGGGAAACTGCCGAGTATGTTATTTCCTAGCTTAATTTTCTAGTGGAATTGAGATTTACATGATCAAACTCTGTGTGAGACATCTCTTTCCCTTCCTGCCCTGGGAATATTTCAGTTTACTGTCCAATTCTGACCATTTATGACAGGGGAATAAAGGTCTCAAACGGAGAAAGAAGATGCTGTTGAAGATGCCACTAGGTAAAAGACTGTAGCATCAGTTTATACCGTATCAGATAGCTGAATGCCATAACTTCAGGAAAACCTTTGATCATAGTTCTCACTTTCCTAAGCACGAAAAAGCAAAACTCATGTCAAAAAGCCATTCAAGATTTTAAACTGAATTCTCTGAGTGTCTGTGTCTTCTGTTGTTTCTGGATTTGTTTCCCCCTCTCCTCTCATCCCATCTTGTCTCATTCTTTCATATGAAGCACCAGGAATCATGACTTGTTTACATACCACATATAGCCCCTTGCTCTGCTATTAGACTTTTGTAGGTCTGAATGTACGAACAAGTCCCACTGGCACATGCAGATGTAGTTTTAACACTCAAGCAATCAGTCTAAGTCAGTAAACTGTTTAATAAAACACTTTTCAAGCTCTGTGGAAGCTGAATGAAGCTATGTATATGGTTGTAAGTGTCCATTTGTTTTTAATTTCACAGTATTAGGAGGTTAAAAATTTAAAGCTGGCAGATAGTTAGTTTGAATAGCATTCCTGAATGCAGTCATTGAACACGCTGTAACATCTCAGTTTACCTTTTTGTGAATTTTCCTTCAAGCCTCTCATGAAGTACATTTACTTAGTCTTTTCCCTTCAATTAATGATTGTTTATTATCTTCTGTCCAGGACACCAGTAAGACTAGTATATTAATGTTTGTAAGACTGAGAGTTGGGTGTGGATGCATTACTTCCACTATTAGGAATGTAAAGGACTAGGTTTGCTATACAGTATCTTTGTAGCTGGTAATTTTTTTTCTGATTTCCCTAAAATATTTAGCTGTATTTAGAGCATGGTAATTAAGTTGTTTATGAAAATTTCCTAGTTCTTAGTTTAAAGTCTCTATCAACCTTATTTGTCTTGGTCTAGTATTTTTACTAAACACATGAACACTACCATCTGTTCACTGCGTATACCATCTAAATAGAATTTATTATGAACACATCGCATATTGTTAACAACTTAAATAAACTTTGGTATTTTTTCTTCTATAGTTCATTTTCCAGCATGCTTTAAAACGCTGAATTCATTGAGCAAGGCTGTAATTATCTGGAAAGAGGTCTCCCTGTTCACAGACCATTGAAGTCAGATAGACTTCTGCTGCCTGCAGGTGTCTTCATCACTGGCTGGGTCATGTTTGCACTGCAGCCAGTGGTGATAGCTTTCTATTTCAGGTTTCTGCCTTGTGGCTGTGGCATGCTCCCTGCTGCCGCCTCTTATCTGTGCCTGCTGTTGTTAGAAACGAGTGAAGGATCACATTAAAATGGACAGGAGTCGGTTCTCTGCTATGTGATCTTGAATGAAGATTTCAGTCTCCACAGACAATGTTGTTATTTGTGAAATTAATTTAAAAAAAATCATTGCAGTGGCTGAAATAGTATCAAAGCAAATGAGTGCTTTTTAATCACATTATCCTTTATTCTTCCTGCTGAGGTCCATATTAGTTTTTGCTACTTGTTCTTGGGTGTTTTGCTAATCATGATGTCATGTTTTCCAGTACTGGATACTTGTAAAGGCCAGAATTTGGCACAGCAGTAGTGAGCAACAGCTTGTATATACGCTGATGCCCAGTATGGTTAGCTGCTGTTGAGTATGAAAGAAGAACTGACACTTTCCAAGCATGGTGGATAGTCTCTGTTCTCATTCACTGAAAATATGGAGTTGGAGTAGCTCAGCTAAAATCTGGACCAGCTGAGGTACTTCAGATTTTAAAAGTCAGCTGGAATCTGAACATATGTCTCCTGATTAGTTGCAGAAATCTTGTGTTTTAACACCTAATCCTTTCCTCTTCTACAGCAAAATGAGAGAAATTATATAAAAGTATTTTGGATCTTATGCTTTCCTATCAGACTAAAGAAATTTTATTACAGCTTAAAAAACCTCTAGAAATAAAATATTGCACACAGAGGGACCTTCATCCTCTTTCTGTGAATTGCTGAGACAGTCATGTTTTCTTGCCTGTCCTTGAAACAAAGTCTGCACCTCTCCTCCTGATTCAGAGTTCGTTAAAAGGCTCTTTAGTCTTGAAGCAAATATACAATATGCTCCTTTGTAAGAATAGTTCTTTCCAGGGAATGCAATTCAAAGAGTTTTTCCCAATGCACAGATAAATTAATTTTAGTGATGTTTGACAGCCATTCCATTTTCCAGTAAGAATAGTCTTTCTGTAAATTGAGACTAGAGAATTGCATTATTCATTTGAAAGATGTTTCTAGAATGTCTTTAGGGTCTTCTGGGTAGTAACAGTCTTATACAGGAATGAAATGGCCTTGCTTTGCTGTAGATTTATTAGTACCAATATTTTCTGCAGCTTCTCTGCTTTCAGAATTCTTTGGTTTTCACAGTCTTCTGTGTTAGAGAAATTGTTCTTGTTTTGTGGACCCTCAGTGTGCTACTGATAAAGTCAACTGAGAGAAGATAGTCCTCAGAGAGGGATTAAGTGGTGTTTGCCCATTTATTAAAATGAGTAAACTGAATCAGAGAGACTCTAATTTTCCTAAAGCCGCAAAGCAGCTTCGTGTTGTAATTGTCTGATTCAGCAGCACATACTCTTTGGTTTCCATGGTGCCTGAGGCCCAAGAAGCCAGTAATTCAGCCATGTTCAGTAAAGAAATGAGAGCTGAGTCTAAGTCATGAGGAATTTCATGTGCCAATGAGACTGAAAATGCCTTGCTCTCATTTTAACATTTATCTTTATTAAATTTTTACAAGAACATTCAAGATAATCTGAATAATTACCATAGAAGTGATGGGATTGTTTTATAGTGTTCAACTGTGATAAAAAACCTTCAGAAGAAAAACAGATGCTGTGGTTTCTGCTTTGCTTCTTGCTCTGCTTAGCTGCAAATAATTTAATATGTTAATGATACAGGGATGAGGAGTTCATATGAAACAGAGGTAACTGATGTTAGTGAAGTATCTATAAAATGTTCAGTTCTTCAGGGACACAGGAAAAGTACTTGTGATCTGAGAAATATAAAAGGTGGCATCTTCCAGCTTCGCTAGGATAACGTGGTAAGCACACAGGATTCACAACACAGATGGACAAAGCACAGGCAATGTTGCAGAAGGGCAGCAACAGATTAGTGTTAATGCTGCGTGGCTTGCGTCTGCGAAGTGCTGTGGACCGCATGGTGCCAAAATAAAACCTGCATGAGCTTCCCTCGGCACTTTCCCAATTCTTTTCTGAGACATTAGGGGGCTCAGGATTTCAAATGGAGAAGCATGGGCTGTTTGGCAAATGCAGTATGGATGAAGCAGAAACTCTCTCTGCCAGGTCTTGGGTGAGGTCTTTGCATGCTGCCTGCACTGCTGTGCTGGGGGAATGAACTCACAGTGAGGCAGAGAGTTAGCCAGGTATTTCTGTTGTTGTTTGGAAATGGTTCTCTTCTGATTGAACCAAGGAAAAGGATGTCCCTGCTTCCTTTTATTTGCACAAATTTTAAAATACAAAGCTGCTGCTCTCTCTGGGGAATGCTGGAAGGCAGTGGTGGTTGACACAGCCTCAGGAAATAGAGTTTCTGTATTTCTGTAACAAAGCTCCTCTGCAGTGTTGGATTACCGTGTGTCTCATTTTTTCTCACAGTACAGTGGTAGTATGTCCTGCCCAACAAACTGCTAAAGAATTTGGTAGTATCTGGGGGGCTGAAAGGGAAAGCCTAGCAGCATGAGTGGACAGACCTGGTCAAATGAACTCTCCAGAAAGTTCACACATATAGGCTGTTGTGGGGAGTTTTTGTTGTTGTTGAGGCTTAATGAGGATGCACCAATTTCAAGATGAGCACTCCAGAGACAAATTAAGATTGCTACTATTATTTGTACAGCACTTAAAGCATGCATGAAGCTTGAGCTGTCACAGAACCAGCACAGTCCGTCCTGCTGGCTTGCCACCTCTGGGCTGGGCACATCACTGGAAATGGGGACACATGTAAAGATCTGAGCATGAGTTTCTTCTGACCAACATGGGATGTAAGAGAGAAGTGGTCAGTGATGAACCGTTTGTATGATGTTCAACGATGTGACCAGCCTATTTGTTCTTAGCACAAAGAGGTAGGCAAGGTTTCTCAAACAGATATGCAGCCATAGACAAACTGATCAGATTTATCCTAGTGTGGTTTTCATGAGAAATCTATTCCCTGATAATCCACAAAATCAAGTAGTCTTGGTTCAGGGACTTTTGAAACAAAGCTAAGGAACATTTTCCTTGTTGAGAGCCAAATAAGCCTTTCAAGTAACTTTGACATAAGAGCACAAGAAATGCTCTGCGGGGTCTGTAGTGCATTTACCACAACACTGTCTGTAGTGCAGGCAGCAGCAAATCTTTACTTTTTAAGGAAAGGACACATGCCTGGTCAGCACTCCTCTCCAGTTCTCCCAGCACCCACCATCATCCAGCTAGGTAGGGGTGCTGAAGTCTGTCTACTGCCTTTCATACCTGTTTTGGATCTGTTGTCCATGAAGTTGTCTAATGGCTTTTATACTGTCTGACTTCACAATCTCCTGTGGCAAAAAAAAAATCCCAGAAGCTTATACTTTGGCAAAAGTATTTTCTTTTATCTCTATTAAGCTCATCTTCTAATACCAGTAACTGTTCCTCTTTTGCTGAGGGAACTAGTGAGTAACAAATTCTGCATTTGCCACCTCCATGATTTTGTAAACATCAGTCATATCACCCCTATCAGCTTTCTTTTCTCCAGACTAAGAAGTCTTAGTCTTTGTAGTATATTCTTCTAAAGTAGTTGCTCCATCTCCTTGAACATTTTAGTAGTCCTTTTCTGTGTCTTCTCTAACCCCACCGTAGCCATCCTGAGGCAAGCTAGGCATTGTCAGGTATCTGCCAAGTACAGTGTTAGCTTTCTCAAAGCCCATTCTTAGTTCTAATGTAATACTATATCTTAAGTGAGAGCAGCAAAGCCTCGAAGCTAGATGGAAGAAAAACTAGCAGGTGATGCTCTCAGGTGCGGTATATAGCTAAAGCATCAAGATACTCCATTTCCAGAACACAGCAATCTTAAAAAATTGAAATTACAGAAATGCTTATTTGAGTGTCCCCACTCCAGTACATCACACCAGATATCTAAAGTCTGTGAAGTGTTGGAAGCTGTTGCAAAGCCAGTGGAGAAAGGAATGACTTCTAATGAGTGTTGTCTTCAAGGAGAGTTGGGAGAGGTCAGATGATGTTCAGTACTAATACACAAATGTTACAGCTGTTATGAATTGGTGCCATGGGCTGGCATCTGCCCTCTTTGTTTAGAGACTTCCAAATAGATACGCTGTTGTTATTCTTCTCAAGTACAATATAAATAATGATTTTTAAACCAAAGCCCAAAATCCCAGCAACCTTGACTGAATTAATGTTTCTCCTGAGATATTTTTCTCATCTTGAGTGCAGTCATGTATCAGCTTTCCAGTAGATGAGCTGGCAGAGGGCCACTGCTAACGGGATCTTTGGTAGGAAGAGTAAAGAGATCTCTTGAACTTCTTGTGACTGCACAGATCCCTTGACTACTGTCAGACTTTCAGTTGTCTTTATTCCACCTTACTGTGACAGTAGCTGAAGGGAAAGTACTACCTCTTTGAAGTATTTGCCAATTTAGCTTTTTCTAATCAGGAGAATATAATAATCAGAGAAATATGTCTATGCCTTGAAGAGCCAATGAAAAGACAGTTGGTAACAGTGGAGGTTGTCCAAGCTAGTGAAGCTCAGTTGGAACTGATGTGTGTTTTAGGGCAATCTTTAAGAAGGAACTGATTCAAAGGTTATATCTCGAACAGGATTCAGTGTGTTCTGTAGAGAAACTCAAACTCAGCTCCCAGGATAAAAATGGATTTTCCCCTTTAAGTTTTGACAATGTGTAATAACAAGTGTGGTGTACTGTTACATTTTTTAACTGAGCACCTGGTAAATGCAGTTGAATGAGTGCTGACTATGTGGTCTTGTGCTGACTGTGTGTGGCCTTCTGCCTACCTTTGGTCATGATTCATTCTTTTCAGTGTAACACTGGGGATTAAAGTGTGCTAGAGTAACAATAAAACCAGCTGTTGCCTTGAAACAAGCAAATGAAAGAGTTAACCATTATCTTGAAACTCAAATGACACCAAGATACCCACCAGTCCCATTGATTAGAACAGTTGCCCTGCCAAATTCTTATTTAAGTGATGAATGTATCTGTCCATCAATAAAGAACGTTAGGTGATGTGATGCATCTGAAGACCACAGCCCTCCTGTAAGTGGTGCCACACACAAGGTGAGGGAGCAACAGATACTGATTCAGATGGCACGAATCTTACTAACCTTTGTTTCTTTTGAATTTTCCCAAATAGGGTCGGGATTGCAGTGTGCCCATTAATTCTTGCATTCAAAATCCATGTCAGAATGGAGGGACCTGCCACCTCACCGAGGCAAATAAAGATGGATTCAGGTAGTACTACAAAGTTCATTTAAAATGAGATGATAAAATAAATGTGTTTCTGCTTTACATTAATGAACTATAATGACTGCTTTGTAAAAGCTGCTGCACATGACAATTCTATCTGCCAGACAAAAAATGTAATCTGTTTCATTGGTGACATATTGTTTCTTCTGCAACAGGCCTCCTTAGTTTCTCGTAATGGGACAGACTTTAAGAGCTATTTTGAGCAGTCTCCCTGATCTGCATTGTGTTATCTGTATGCTAATTTTCCTTGGGGCATTTCAAACTCATGCATACCCTTTTTTGTATTTGTAAAAAAAGCGTCTGTTGCTTGACAACCAGATGCAAAATGTTTTCATACTGAATCTTGTAGACAAACAGGCTTTAAAGAAACAGTTAAAAAATGTGGAGAGATTGCCACATCTTTTGTGGCATAATACTTACAAAAGAATAACCTTTACAGCTGGACATTACGGGTTTCAGTTTCCCCACGTAAGAAAGATGTAGCATAGATGGGGAAACTCCAAGAGGAATCTAGAAATTTTTCATGCGGTGACTGGGAGATTTGTGCTCCTACCAGTACTATTTTACAGCTGAGAAAATACAAGTTTGAGGCTTTGGCCACTAGTTGTCATTCAAGTTGCTAGAATTTTATTATTTTTTTTTTTAGAAAACCATTCCTCAAATTTTCATTGATTTGGTCCTCAGTATTTATGCTATTTCTTGCACAGAATACGTGCAAGAATACACCATGATGTTGTTTCAATTGCATATGTGAAAGCCTCACTTCTAAAAGCATGTGTGCGTTACTCAGGCTGCTGCTGCGTGTTCTCCTATATATAGCTTCCTCTCAGTGACAGCTGGAGGGAGACACAGAAGTCCAAGGTTTATAAATGGTGTAAGCAGGGAGTCAAACCAGTACATCTTTTCAGTTCAGTTCCAGTTTGGTTTCAGCTGTGATTAAGACTGTTCCAGCTGAGGTTAACTATTTGTTAACCAGGTCAGCAAGCCCATCTCCTCTTATGTCAGAAAATAGGATTTCTTCAAAATAGAAAGGGCGAGGTGAAAGTTTGGGTGACTGATAGGACTTCAGGTGCAGTCAGAGATAAGTAACCCCATCCTCCTCCCCTGCCAAAGGCTCAACACCTTTTAGATTTCCAGCAAAGCACTGTGGCTTCTTTTTGACTCCCCAAATCCCTCATCTAGGAAAGAGGCACGGAAGAGCCTACTATTCCACCCTGGTGAGACCGCATCTGGAATATTGTGTCCAGTTCTTGGCCCCTCAGTTCAGGAAGGACAGGGAACTGCTTGAGAGAGTCCAGCGCAGAGCCACAAAGATGATTAAGGGAGTGGAGCATCTCCCTTACGAGGAAAGGCTGAAGGAGCTGGGTCTCTTTAGCTTAGAGAAGAGGAGACTGAGGGGTGAGCTCATTAATGTTCATAAATATGTAAAGGGTGAGTGTCAGGAGGATGGAGCCAGGCTCTTCTCAGTGACATCCATTGATAAGACAAGGGGCAATGGGTGCAAGCTGGAACATAGGAGGTTCCACTTAAATATGAGAAGAAACTTCTTCACGGTGAGGGTGACAGAGCACTGGAACAGGCTGCCCGGAGAGGTTGTGGAGTCTCCTTCTCTGGGGACATTCAAAACCCGCCTGGAAGCATTCCTGTGTGACCTGATCTAGGTGTTCCTGCTCCAGCAGGGGGATTGGACTAGATGATCTTTCAAGGCCCCTTCCAATCCATAACATTCTGTGATTCTGTGAAGAGCTTCCATCTTGCCCTGTGGGTGGGATGAACGGTGAAGAAGAAAAAGGGAGAAGTACCCCAAAGCTTCTCTCTGTCTCTGTGCTTGCTGACCCTCAAGAAAATCCACCCTCTCCAGAAACACCTCCAGCACACACTGGACACAGAAATAAACTGATGATGAAAATGTGCGTTGATGGCAGTGAGGGGACACTGTTGGGCTCTGTTACAAATAAGAACCCGAGGCTTTCCACCATACACGATGGAACACGAGACGTGGCCATGTTTCCATGAGGCATTCTCTGGAGCTCCATTTGAGAGCTGCGACAAGACCCTGAACAGAGCAGTGGAGCATGTCCTCTGCGTACAGATATGTGCATAGGTCACGTTAGTGCATGGTGGTGGGACGAGGAGGCTCTGCAGATGGTCATGGTGCTTGACAGAACAGCGTGCTAGATTTTGGTGAGACCACTACTGTGCACTGGTGATCTGATAGTCCTCTTCTTGATTCAGGTCTTAACAAGCCCAGCAATTTTTGGAATAAAAGTTCAGGTTCAGGTTCTGTTCAAGAGAAATAATGGTCTTTAGTTTGGGTTCACTTTTGGTCACCCCCTTGTAATACTGGTTAGATGACTTTGGCCAGCTTGTGCCAAAGCAAAATTGTATTGTGTTATCTGACACACAATACTCATTTTGCAAAACCTAACTGATACTGAAAATGTGCTAGCAAAACATTTCATAATATCTGTAATACTGGAGTAAAAGGCTTCGGTTTGTATTTTGGTTCAGGTTTTTGTTCAGCGTTTTTGTTTTGTTCTGTGGTAGAGAGTAGAATAAATGCTTTGAATGAGCTGAAATTAAAGCTACTTCTGAATTTTTCTCAAGAAGTTTACATTTTCATGGGCTTTGCTTCAGTTCCAAATGGACATAGTTTTTGAGATCCTTCACAAAACAGCAGGAGTGGTTGTGTTGCTTAACAACATTTGGGGCTTTTTAGGGAAGATTTCTGCTTTTGTAGTTATTTATATAGTTTTGGTTGGTCTAATAAAAGACCCATAAAACGATATCTCATCAAAATCTTTATTCATAAAATTGAACATTCAGCTTATGCACTGGTCTAGCTCCTCGCCATGTTTCTAATGCAACCAGTCCACTAAGGCATCCTTGGCCCTCCCTGCTCTCAAGAACAGGAGTGTGGGGCTTTAGCATGTCTTAGAGAAGTGTTGTGTGGGGATGGAACAGTCTGTGAAGGGGAAAATAAACATTGAGGGTTGTTTTTGCTTTTTTTTCTTTCTTTCTTTTTTTTTGTGGGAAATCTTTTCTCCAGTGGATGGCAGCAGTCAGAGTTGCATGCATGTAAATTGTGCTCATCAAGATGGGAAAACGTTGCATTAGATTATAGGCTGTGAGGAAGTGGATGTCAAAAACATTTTCGTGAGAGGCCTCCTTGGATTTTTCTGTTGTGTGGCCTGTAAAAGAAATTATATCTTCTGTATATTCTCTTCCCTAGGGAAATATATTCATACACAAACTCTGCTGCCAAACTTGTCAAATCTTTACTCTTTTAAAAAAGAAACTTAAGCCAAAGCTCTCTGCATATGAAATGCCAAGCAGTTTAACTCTCAAGTTTCTGTAGCCTTAGATGAGAAAATTACCTTTTAAATAGTGCTAAGGTGGTGATGTTCACCAGGCAAAGACAGGAAACTCATAGTTATGACTGAGATTCCAGCCTGACTCACCCGCTGTGTCTGGTACCTGCGAGGGTTCGCAGCAGCAGGGGACTGAATTGCTCGGATTTGTTATAGCAGTAGGTCCTGGTGGGGCATCCGAAGGGCACAGGTTCAGCTGGAGTTCTCCAGTCTTCCTTGGTACCTTTTATTCTTGCACTTTTTAAAATCTGAATTATTTTCACATTCTCTTTCTCTCTTGTTTTTGTTTTTTGTTTGTTTTTTTTGTTGTTGTTGTTTTGGTTTTTTTAGGGAGGGACATTTTCTGCATTAAAGAATAGTTAAGTGGCACTGTGTGACTCGGGATTAGAAACATGAAGTTCTCCCTCCCTTTACATTGCTTATTCTAATCTAATCTATTCCTGCTGTGACAAAAGGTTGCCGAAAAAAGGTGCTTATTGAGATTGATAAAATGAGATGGTCCATCAGACATGTTGTGCTCATTTAGCATGCCTGTAAGTGAGACTTTGATGAAAGAGGCAGAGCTGTGAGCTCTGCTTCAGAGTTAGCTGCAGGCAACCAGCTTATCTTTGATAGCCTACAGTGTTGGGAAACAAAGTCTCTGCATTACTCTAACTTTTCTCCATATATAAAGATCTCCATTGTCCAGAGCATTTTCTTTAGCATTTCCCACAAACTTTAAGTTCCTTCATAAATGAAAACCCTGGAACTGATTGACTCCCTAGTGTTAATTCTGCCTAGTTCAAGAAGAAGTGTTGCACTTACAGGCTTACAGGCTACTTTGTTGGGATGTAGAAGTAGAAAGCTCCTTTACCAAAAAACTGTAATATTCTTGGAGAGATTTATCATCAGTATTTAAAAGTTGGGTTTTTTTTTTTTTTGAAACATAGTACACTGTATGTATGCCTATTTTAATAAACAGATTTTAAATTGTTGCGTTACACTTTGGAAAAATAAAAAATGAATATAGTGAACTTACAAAATTGTTAATACACTGCAGCTCCAAAAGTTTACCCTAGAAATGTTGTCATTAATTTCTGTGTTCCATTCCGCCTTCACAAGAATAATGATGATTTGGGGTTTTATTTCTTTTTAGGAAAGCACAACACTAACACAAAATCCCTAAACTGGAGTAAGGAATTGGACCTTTATTAGTGTAGATTACAGTGTCTTAGGAAATGGTTCTTTCCTGCATGGCTCCATTGTTTCCAAGATCCAAATGAAAAACTGTCTCTCACTGCCTCACTATTTAGTCAGTACACGGTTTTCATCTTTGTCTCTGGAATTAATTTTCTCTCTCGGTCAGCTGGAACCCAAGTTTGATGACCTTCCAGTCACTCTGCAAACTTCATTTTTCTTCTAAGCTTTTTCTGGGAAAATACATACAAACAGTCCCAAACTGCAACTCTTTCAACATATGGTTCAATCCAGGTCCCAAGTTGTATGTTTTATCATTTAATTTCAGTCCTTATATTTGGCACATTTGAATGCAAATCAAAATAAAGAATTATACATAAGCAATAACACGAAGACTCTCTATAATACATAGGGACCAGTAGCCAAATGTCGTTAATTATGCTGACATTTCCTTCAGTATGGAATGTGTCCTAATACTGAGCAATTGTATGCTAACAATCCCATATGTATTATTACTAATGGTAACTCTACTGAGTCGACTCATTACTGTGATAGTATTTAATAATGTCATTTTTAATTGCATACATGCAAGCTGTCCCAGTCCTTTTGTGGAAGGAAAATGGTGTTATAGTCACATAAAAATAACCAGCACAAAGCCACTCTCGTTGCTTTTCTTTAAATGGAGAGAAAGATTTGTGCTCCCAAACTGAGACCTTGGATGCCAAGTTGCAGCCTGGAGCATATTTTTATAGCTGAGTTATAAGCCCCTGAAAATGGGGTTTTGTAATATAAAAGGGTGACATGATGAATGTGCCACCACATTTAATTAGATGTCCTTACCCCTTCCCCTACAGTCTTGTTGCCACAAAAGATGCTGTGCCAGCTCTTCTTTCTTATCTGCCTCTTGTGATCCTCTGCATCGTTGCAGGGTCAGCAAGAAGAGATATTTTATTGGCGATAATGAGATAGAGACGGGAAAAGAAAATATTTCTTGATTTTTGTGTCCTAAGTTGGATTGATTTGAGCAGTTTGGTTTTGGTTATTCATGGTGAGGAGTTTCTAACTCTCATGACCTGTGAATGATCACCACAGAACTGAAGGAAGGTTGGCATGTGACCAATACACCTGTCCTCTACCCCTCTAGGAGGTCTTACTGTTGTGGTTGTTCAAGACACATTCCCTACCCTTTTTTTCTTCCTCTGTTACTCCCTTAGTTTCTGAGGTTGCCCAGAATCTGGGCTTATCCTCAGAGTCCCGCCTACCATCTGCCAAGGGGCAAAGCAGAGCTCTGTACCACCCCTACCCTGGGAGTCCCTGCACTCCACTCTGTCTGTGGCACACAGCAGGAAGAGAAGCAAAGGCCATGCTGAGAGCAACCAGCCCAATAGTGCTGCAGGTTTTCTTCACAGATTCTGAAGACCTCCTAATACTCCAGGGCATTCCCCAACTCAACTCCCTGACACTCACATACAGCAGAATAACCACCCCGTGAGAACTTTGTCCAACTGAGTTGAAAAAGTACCCTGCAGTCATCTCTGCATTGGAAACTCTCCTGCTTTCAGGAAGCAGTGGCTGGCAATTAGTGTGACTGTTCTGGTGCTTTCTGTTTTTCATCCTCATCAATCAGCAGTGTTTTATATTTGTTCAGTTCCTTTTCTGCCACCAGAATTCACATGGGAAAGGAAATGAACAGCTCAGTGAATGTGTAGTTTGGACTGGGACTTGAAACAACCCTTCCCTTCCACATACATGCTTTCTGTGACTCGTGAACAGCAATACTGACACTTCAAATATCATTGCTGGCTTCTTAGAAGCCGCCGAAATGACTGAAGCACTTAACACATGTTTTTAGACTCTCTTTTAGGAAACTGTGGCCACCACCTTTTCGTCACTTACAGTTAGTTTAAAATATAAAGGTTCTCTTAGCAACCCTAACTTTTAGATTTAGAGAGGAAACTGAGACTGAAAAAAATTAAAGTCATTCTTCAACCACTTAGTTTCTTACACTCCCTCCAGGGACTGTACATCACAGTTGTGTGAGATAAAATATTTAGTGCAATGGTTCTTCAATAATGTCCACATCCTCACAGAATCATTACTAGCTCTGCCATTGTTTGTTTGTGTTTAGCTTTAGTTAAATCATCTAGACATCATCAGCTCTTCTACAAATAGATGTTGGAGGAGCTGTGGAAGTACTGAAACCTTACTGCACTCATAAAAGCAATCATTCCCAAACATTTCTTGTTTGGACAAGTGACAAAGTGGTAATGAGAAGAAAATGTTCATGTCTGTATATTAGGTTCAAGCTGTTGTTCTTTAAAGAAAGAGAGCCATCTGAAAGCTGCCAAGTTGCCCTATGATTATGCAGTCCTCAATAATCAAGTATCTGCATACTCACAAAATCATTAGCAGAGGAGCCAAGGATTTGAATATTGTGATGAGTGTTCACTCTCCTGCTCTGGAGCTGCTTCTGTCAGTTCTAGGGTTATCAACAAAGAAAGCAAAGGGAAACACAACAAAGGCTGTCTACAGCTGATGCTTTTATGTCTCATGTAAATAATTACACAACCCCATGAACCATCAGACTGCATCCTTCACCAAACACATAGGGTTAAAGTGCTCTTTGTTTCACAGCAGAAGTGAATTTGGCTCCAGCAACTCTCTTGTATATATTTCAATTTTAGTTTTATACCTAAAACCTCCTGCCTCTTCAAATCCATGCTAACTTTTATTAATTTTTGTCTTTCTCCAAAGCTGTTCTTGTCTCCTTGGGTATGAGGGGGAGAGGTGTGAAATAAACCCAGATGACTGTGAAGATAATGACTGCGAGAATAACTCTACATGTGTGGATGGGATCAACAACTATGTCTGTCTCTGCCCTCCTAATTACACAGGTAAGGTCAGCAATTAAAGAAGATCAGGAATCCGTGATGAGTCTCTGTCATGCCTGAGGGGAAGGGTCTAAATGCATAGTTACTTTGTCCATAAGAGCATAATTAACTGAAAAACTAGTCCCATTTTAAAGCAACCTGGATGTCTTACTGGTGAATTACTGGAAAGATGTTAGTTCTAACAATATTGCAATACACATGTATTCGCAAATGTGACCGCTCTTCTGAGTCGAAGTACTGATACTTCATTGTAAAATACATTTAAAAAATACTAAAGTTTAAGGTGTCAGAAAAATTAGTACTTCTTCACACACATTCTCTAAAAGTATTTCAGAAATATTCCCAGCACTCAGCTGAGTCTGATACACATCTGATATGAATCTTGGAAAACTAAAATAGTTTCAGTTTAAATTATGGTAGCTTTGGGGGCATGGCTTTCACCTGAGATCTCAAAGGTCTGCATATATTAAATAAGCTGACCCTGATAATTTGCTGTTTAAATTCATTATCTCCATTTCACAAGTGGAGAAGCAAAGGCTAAGAAACAGTAGGCTCAGTTGTAGTTTCAAGAGCGTACCCATGGCAGTTAGCCCAGCTCAGCAGATGTGCAGTCACTTGCTAAGCCCACGGTGACAGAATTCGGTAACTGAGTTCGAAGTGGAATAACTATCTCTGGCGCCCATGTTGCATTTCAGGTAAATACCTTCTAAAACTTCTGCAATGGCAGAAACCTTCCTAACTGCAATCGAAAAATGCTTTTTCTCGAGTCATTACTGGAGTATGCCATTGACTCATTCAAATTGTGTTAGCATGACCTTCCTGGCTCAGCATGGAGTGGTAAGGAAACACCTGCAATAGTTCCTAGTTCCATCCTTTGAAATGGGTTTATTACCTTCTAAGCATGGAGAAGTAATGAAGGGCTTCTTGTACACTGGAATATATTACATGTCAAGGGATTTAATGAGGATCAAGCTTGAGTGGCTGAGTAAGGCAGGGGGAAAGCTTCTAGAATTTCCAAGCTCTTAAAATACTTTTGTGGCTGATACAAAGGAGGCCCATGTAAATCTTTAGCTGAGAAAAGCCTTATGACTTGAACATATATTTATTGGAGTTCTAAAATGATCTTTCTGCCAAAAACTGGAAAACTTCAGCTTAGCAGAGTAAAGAGTTTTGCTTATAGCATGTTGAGCCTATTGTGCTTACTTGTGCACTATTTATGTGAGCTATTCTTGGGTGGTTTCAAACAAAACTCTATACGAGGAGGCAGAGCCTTTACATTTATGAGAGGAAATATATTTGCCCAGCCAAGAAAAGATGTATCTAATAAGGAACTGAATCTAGTAGATATGCAAATGCTGTTTCCTTTTCACAGGCTTATTGCAGATCAGGGTTGTTGGGGTTTTGTTGTTGTTGTTCGTTTTTTCCAGAGAAGAATGGCAGGAAAGAACTAGAATGGGATTTCTTCTCAAATGGCAATCTGACCAATGGCCAGAAAGCTCACATGATACTTCAGAATTAGTTTTGAAATATTTTTAGTCAACTTCCAGCTTATTTTTTTTACCTGCATATTGTCTGTGCTGTGCCTATGGTTCTTCGCAGGAATTTGTCAAATACTTCTGTTTTAACACCGCACACTAGATCCCAGTCTTGCAAGTAGTATACACACAATTGTATATACCACACAATAAGCATTTGCAGTACAGGCAGTAGTTTTGACTGCAATTGAAACAGACTGAGTTTTTGAAGAATAGCAGGAAATACTTCTGGAAAAATATAGTATAGATAGTAAGTGAAGAAAGGCTGCAAAAATCAGGAGTAGTTTAAATTAGAAATCTGAAGAGTTTACAATAGTTCATGTTGCTTAAAAATAGGAAGAGTTTAGTGAACTGTAATAAAAGAATTGCCTTAACCTGCTTCACCTCCATTTTGGAGGCGGATATTTCATCAAACCTGATCGGTCACCTGGAAGGACTCACTGCAGTGCAGCTGGCTGGGCTGAAATATACCTCAGAGATACACCTGGCCCTCTCAGAGCAGAAAGGCAGGGAACACCATAAAGTGACTGCAAGAATTGAAACCATCAGCCAAACAAAAGTTACAGATAAGCCAAGCAAAACTGAGCCGTGGTTTTGAGGGTTCTCTAAGAGCTGAATCCAAACACAAGAAATTGGACATCATCTGAAGTTGCTTGATCGAATTAACAGCAGCTAAAGAAATGCTATGGAAGCACACAGGTAGGTCATGAAGAAGCACCTTAAAAGGACTTTTGTGTGTGACCTGAAAAGAGACAGATCTATAACCACAGAGTTTGTGAGAAGTCTCCTGTGACATCCAGGACATCTCTGTGTATATTCTCTTTAAATAAACCATTGTGTAGTGAAGCAATACCTGAAGCTACTATGGCAGTATCTTTTTTTTTTTTTTTTTTAAAGTAGGTGCAGACAACTTTAATATTGTGGTTGAATATGCTAAGAATAGTGAATGCTAACATTTCAGATAGAAAGCAGGTCACTGGAGGAGTCAGGAATACTTATTCCTGTGCTCAGAATTGTGCTTTGAGCTTCCTGCCTCTCTCTCAGGTGCTGACTTTGCTAACCATTGAGTTAGCAAACTATATGTGCTTCAGAGCTGCCAAATGCATGGATTTTATCTATATTTATATGAACAAAGAATGAATGATGGAGGATACTTTCCAGGACAAATGTAGTTTTTCTGTGGAGTAGTCTGGGGTATAATGAACTCTCAATGTGATACTTTACTAAAAGGAACAGCGATACCCATAGGTGGGGTGTATCTAGTAGGACAGGAAAATGTAGGTAATTTCTCTTTTCGTTGTGATCAAATATTGTACTTAATTCTGTTGTTCAGAATTCAAGGATCACATTGGGAGATGAAAAAGAGGATTAGAGATGAAGCATGAAAATCACTGGGGTATTGAGAATAGGTCTTGAAGATCTCCAGAAAAATCTTATTTGGCTTAACAAAGTAGGCAAGAAAGATTTTCATACTTTACAAATGCTTGTATGGAGAATAGAAGTTTCTTTAAAGGGTTCAGTGGCAGGACTTTGTGGCTGAACAAATCCAGGCCATACAATTTTATCCAAGAGTTGTTGATTCTAGATACAAAATGGATTTCTCAGCAGACGCTGTAGTAAAAACACAAGTTAAATTAAGAATGGTCTAAATTACACTGAAGCTCAGATTAGATGTTTCTGTTGTGATAATCTGTGACTTTTTCAGTAGCATTCAGGCTGTTTGTTATAGATGCCTGCCTCAGCTGTTGCAGATTTCCTTTTTTCTTGGCTGTAGAGGGAGGCAAGCTCTGGTAGCATTGCATAGTAGGTAGTCTGAATCCTTCATCACTCTTGTGGTCTTGGATACCATAATACTGCTAAGACTGTAACCATACTACTGTAAATACTGCAAGTATGAAATAAATGCATGTTGTAATATAAAGAATAGTGTGAACAGTGGTAGAAAGAAGATCCAAGAGTACGTGCGTTGTTCTGTAAGAAATATTTGGGATTATAGTTTGGACTGGATGATCTTAGAGGTCTTTTCCAACCTAAATGGTCCTGTGATTCCTGTGATCTCCCCTGGTTTGGTAGACTAATGGTTAAATGACAATAGTAAGTCTTATGTTCCAAAGTAAAACAGAAATTAAAAATGCATGTGTTGGAAATGTTGACTATTGACAGATTCAGAGTATCCTTTTTTTTTTTTTTTTCCATACCTTAGTATTTTCCTGCTTTATCTTCTATCTAATTTTACTTGTTATAGCCTTTTTAGGAAAAAATATCCCAAATGATGATGCATAAATTTTGCTTTCGTGGGTTGGAATAATGAAGGCCAGAAATCTTTCTTCAATTAATAGCTTTTTACAGTGTTTTCCTTTAAAATTCTTTGACAGTTTTTTCCCCCACTCAAAGTACATTGTAGACGAAAAACGACAAATTTGCTAAGTGACAGCTGAGGGAAGGAATTCACTCCAGCCCCATTTCACTTTCATTAAAATAAATAAATAAATAAATAACCACTCATGCAATAACCTTCTTCCCAGTTCCTTGCCATCTAATCACTTTAAAAAGTGCAAATACAAATGGGTTGTATGAAAGAGGAAAACATAAGTTAAAGAGAACAGAACTGAGAGGAAAGGTAGGCAGATAGCTGATTGGCATAAAAAGATTCAACAGCAGAAACAGGAGACTTGATTCTCCTTAGTCAAGCCCTTACCTGAACCACCGGGTTCCCTCACTGTTCTTCAAGTCAATATTTTCAACATTTGTTGCTTGTATTTATGTAATTGAACCAATACTTGTGCTGTGTAGCAGAGTCCTGATGGCCTTTGCTTGTCAGCTGATACCTTGTTTTTCCTCTCCCCAGCTCATTGTTTTATTCCTAAAGCTAAATTAAAAACATGTACTTCCTCCAGGATAACCGTGTAGCCTAAGTCCAGCCAGCTCTAAAGCTTGAGCAGTTCATGGGCTGTTTTACAACCTGGTCTGACCACTTGATGGATTACAGCTCCTTCCTTACAGTTTTGTAGTCTTTCCTCCTCTTCAAAAAAAAATAAATAAATGTTTATATATATATATNATGAATTAGTCACTCCTGTTCTTTTTTTTTTTTTTGCATTTTTCTAATATTTGTCCTTTTTCATCATCCTACTGTTTTCTTAAATCTTCATCATTCTACTGATCTCTTAACTTCCTTATCTGTTTCTGAATCTGTGGCTGTAACATGCACTATCTCCAACTAATATTAACACTATCTCCCTAGCTTTGTGTTTTAGAAATGTAGGACAAAATTCATACATTTTTTTTTCCTTCCTCTCCTTTTTTTCTATTCATTTGTCATAGACCTTCTTGAGAGACATCACTTATTTGCTCATAGCTCTAGATCCAAATATAGCATTTTGTACCTCCAAAATGAGATCCTCTCCCAAGCCTTACTATCCTCTGTGCTCGTACTTGAGGGGAGGTATCCAAACCTACTGAAAGGACTGACCGATCTGTACCAAACAGATACTATGTACTTCAAGTTGTTTTATGCTTAACTTGCTAGTTTACTTAGTTTCATTTGTGATTGCTGTGACTTTTCCTTCGTATCTGCCAGAAGCAGAAATACGTAGCTCTCATACAAAAATAAAATAAAATAAAAAAACAGGAAATATTTAAATTTTGGCTAAGAATCCTAAAAAGCTTCAGCAAATGGCCACACCTATTTGTTCTGAAACCTTAAAAAAAAAAAAAAAAAATCAGTGGTTTCTAATACTGAAAATAGTTTGTTTTTTTTCTAAAATACGTAGCATCCCATGGAGGGCATGAAAAAAAAAAAAGTGTTTTAAAATAGTTTATTTCCCTGGGGAAAAAAAAAGTGCAAGCAGTTTGTATCACAGGAAAAAAAAAATCTGAAAAATGAAGCTAGAAACTATTTTTGGTTTATGTGTTTGGAAGAGAAGACTAAGATGTATTTTACCTTAGGGGACCTTGCGGTGTCCTGTGGTAGATGATATCTGAGATTTTTGCAGTTTTGCTACTTTTAGACAGAACAGTATTCACTGTTAGTGATTATGGTCCCTTTTTCTGGCATATCTGATTGTGGTAATGTTGCACGGCCAAAGCCAAGCACTTAGTCAAGCCAAACAACTCTGGAAGAAAGTTTTGTGGGTGACTTGTGGCTGACGCTCATTGCTGGAGTTCTCCAGCTTGTTTCCCATAGCTTAGCGTTGTGAGCCTGATTTGAAACAATCCCTGAGACGGGCATCAGTAGCAGCTGAAGTGAATCATTGCACTGTAGGTTGGTTTTGCCCCCTTGCATGTTTTTAACTATGTGTTTGACATGACAGCAGGAAGTTTTTAGATAGCCTGATTCAGCCTTGTGGTTCCGCAAGGATCTGGACTGCCTAATAAACACTGAAGGCCTTAAACAAGTATCTAATGATCAGCATCTTTTAAAATTTTGGAACTTTAAACATAATTCCTTTGAGACAAACAGAAAATTATGGTCAAAGTTTGGCGTATTTTGTCCTTCTTGAAGGAGTTCTGTCTTACATGGAAGTTTCTGAGCATTAGTTGAGAAAATTCACTCAAATGTGAAGTGCGTTTGCTTTCTGTGCAAAAAATAAAAAGGTACCTACATTTCCCATGTGTATAATCATAAATGAGAAGAGTTGGAAGATCTGGAAGTTCTCCCTCATTAGAGGTATTCAAAAGCCATCTGGATATAGTCCTGGGTAACCTGCTGTAGGTGGCCCTGCTTGAGCAGGGGGGTTGGACCAGGTGACCTCCCGAGGTCCCTTCCAGCCTCAGCTATTCTGTGATTCTTAGCTTTGTACAAAAGCCTATGCCCATTTCCAGCCTTGTCTTATTAAAGGAGAACTGTGTCACTGCTATCAGATTGAACCCCCTTACCTCATTGTACTGTGACCGAAGAGTAAGAAGCAGTGCTGCAGCCTTAGTCATTGGTCTCAGTATGGTTGTCCCGTCATGTTGGAGCTCTCAGCTCCAGGATTTGTGCTTGTCAGATTCCCTTTTGTAAAATGCAATGTGTCATGTTTTGGGAACCAAATATACTGGAGAACGTCTTTGTTAATCAGGACCTCAGTATATCTCTAAGAAAATGTAATCTCAGCTTCTCGTATATTCAACTACCCATATACTTATCTACTGATGTCTTAAAGGATGGATGAAGTGGATATCATCCACAAATGGGATTCGTGATTTATGAAATCCAGTCTGTGAAGAAACACATCAGAGGATTAGAAGTTAACCACCAGTCCATTACTTACCTGCTTACCTGCAGGTGGTGCATACTGCATGGTTAATAAAGCTGGGAGGAGCAGAGTCCACCTATGGGTAGTCAGTGTATTCAGCACTCTGACACTGAAAAGATGGCCTTATTAGATTTGCCAGTAGGAAATAAGTAAATGTTTTTGCATGTAAAGTATTCTTCAAAGACCTCTGTATTTAAAATTATATTCTGAAAGGTCATCTGTAGTTTATCTTTTTTTTTTTTTTTTAACGCCTGTTAGAGTTCAGATTAGAAACTTCAGACAAAGAAGCGTGACTTCAATGTCTCTGTGACTTAAGCTTATTAGTTAGAGCGGGGGTTAGTTAACTGTCTGTTTGTTCATTTGGTTTTGATAAAAATTATGATAGGATGCAAAGTTTCTGTTGCACTGTAAAGTATTGCCAGAAGCCACAATGGCTGTGGTATTGCCAGACCTAATGAAAAAGTTTCTTAATACCTTGGTGCAAAACATTTGATCACATCCCAACTGGTGGTAGGACTGTAGTGAAGTTCACATTAGAAGACAGTCTGACTCTAAAAGCCATTCTGATGTCAGTGCATCAAGCTGTTTTGTTGTGACCTGGTATGCTCTGCACAGTGCTTGCAAAACCTGGACCAAACCAAGAGGCTCTAAAGCTGTGTGGTCAATGTCATTGGAGATGCCCTAGCACGTGCTGCTTCATGTCCAGCTGCCCTTTCAGACAGTGCGTTCTGTGTCCTATCTGCCAGCCCTGAAAGGATGTCTCAGAAAATGTGTGGCATCTCAGATGCCACTAGGTGAACTAGATTGTGTACTGAATCAATCCTTAACAGATTCCAGACAAATCACATCATTGGAAAGCATTCTTATATAGCTCCAAAATATAGGGGGTCCAGCAAAATTAGGATATATTCCAGACTTAGTGGTTCTGAGGGATAATGCAGGTTACCACCATAAAAGAGCATTGGAAATTTTCTGATTTAGTTAATGTTTTGCATACTGCGTTGTTGTGGCCTTTGTGAAGTTGAATGTGATTTTTCTTTCTTTGGCAGTGCATAGAACTGGAACATATTCTTTGTTTAAGATTCAGAAGTGGGGAAAAGATCATTAGTTCCCTACCCAGATCTTGCTACTTAATCAGTTATCCCTTTGTTTAACCTTAAGATTAGAGGTAATTGCTCCTTAATTCTGAGCGAGCCATTTTCTTGGAATCCCAATGTGGAGTCTAACTTCAAGCTACCGTTTAATAGGCTAAAACCTTATATGCAAACACTCAGATATGAGTTTTTAAAGCATTAGCACAGAATAAGAAGCATAAATTAGCTTTTAATTCTTTGTCTGCTAAGTATTGTGGGCAGTGTTCATCAAGCCAGAGCAAACTTCTTCATTAATAATCCAGACAGAGAACTATGTTACAATACTTTACAGGTAATTTCTTCTGTGTTTAGCAGGGTGTTGGTGTCTAACATGACAGCCAAGTGTATTTGCTACTGCAGGATTTTGACAGTGGTTCTCTTTTCTTCATTGCAAGTTTAAACAGTTAGGAAGTAAAAAAAAAAAAAAAAAAAAAAAAAATATCCAATTTTTATTTTCTAAGATGAGCCTCCAATCTTTCTAATCAAATATCAACGTTCCTAACTGAATTATTTTCCTGGCAACATCTACTAGTATACTGGAGGGACATCCTATGTCTGGTCCACCCAACCATTTTTAGGTTGTATGTTCTCCTGAAATTTCCAATTGGCACTGACTTCTTTTTAATAACTGAAAAGAGAGAAGGGGAAAAGAAAATGCAAAAAACATTTCTTCCGGTACAAGTTATTAGATATGAAATGAGTAATCTCTTATGAGAATAACACTGCAGTGTGTTTTATTACCAGTAAAGGGAAGAGTTCCATCCTGACTTACCTGGCAGTGTTCAGAAAATTGCAACATACTATTTAACCACTTGAATATATATTGTCTCCCTGTGCAGGCTGTAAAAGTTTGTTCTGTGGATAAAGGCCAGGTTTTCTCCAATGTTTCTTCACTGCAAGTTCTTTCCTTTTCTCAAGTAATATTGTGAAATTCTCAACAGCATTTTTGCTTTTAGTCCTCCAGGCCCTACAAAAGCTCCTCTCATGAGATGGTAAGAATATTTTCTATGTTGCTTTATCAATTATTTCTTGAATATCAGGAATGAGGGAACAAAGGATCATCCAAATGACACAGAAAGCAAAAGAAAATCATAGAACTCATCGGTTGCAAATTGGAGGTTTAGATGGTCTTTTCAGAACTGCGGTTTTACTTACAGATAAACAAACAAAATACTATTGCCATCCAGATCTGTCTTTTACTGATTAAGGACAACAGTGTAACTTGGATCCTAGTTTTAGAAGTCTAATATGTGACATGAAATAAATAGCTGTCTCGACAGTTCAGAATCAAAAAAAAAAAAAATTGCTGTCCCGCCATTTAAAAAAAAAAAAAAAAAAAAAAAAAGGAAAGAAAGAAAGATGGTTGTTAAACTGTGTGTAAAGGTCTTCTTTATTGCCCAGTTGTTGCCTTGGCTTCCTTCTGAGACGTGTGGAAGGCTACAGAAAAGCCTAAGCATGTTTCTTGGCAGTTCCTCATAAGCAATGAGCCCTGTGAAAAGTGAATGTGGAAAGCCCCATGAAATTCAGTATTTTGCTGAAAAAATAAGAACAGGGAAATGTATGAGATAATAAATGTTTTGTTGTGGCTTTTTAAAAAGCAGTGAGCAATGCTGGTGAAGGGAACAAGAGAAATAGTTTCAAAGGGGCAAAATACCTTCTCTATTGTGTGGCGATTTTTTTTCTCTTCCTTTTTATTTCTTTTAATGCCTGAAACAGCAGCAATGGGAGATGCACCTGTTAGTGTTCCACCTGTCAGTACAATTTGGTTCTAATCTGAAAGTTGTGTTGTTGTGGCAGATCACACTGCTTCCTTCATCTGTCTGATGCTTGCTTCTCCTAAACAAGCACTAATAACCAGCATATTACCACTGGCCTTAAGTTTGAAATGCAGTGCCCACACAGCTGATTATGTGCCTATCTTTATAAAGACACCCTCTTCGTTATCATGTCTCAGTTCTACAGACCACAGAACATTATTGAGCTCATACTTCCAGCTACTATGAAGAGTAAGATGTGGTGGCATAAGTGGTTTTCTTCTTGTACATCTGACATAGTCCTAATGTGCTCTTCATTGCGGTGCATTGCATGTTGAGCTCCACTCTTGGGCTTTGATGGAAGAATGTGAGTATGCCTTGATGAAACAAAAAACGTGTTTGGGGATAAAAAATTCTGCTTAACTGATTAGAAGAGAAATATGGTTTTTTGTTTTCCTATCTCTTATGTAAGCACTTTAGAAACACTTGTGTATCCAGATTGGAGATCTGATTTGGGAATACATAGAATAGAGGAAGGTGGGGAGGTTTACTACATTTGGGAAAGCATTACACTGAAGTTTTCTGTTGTTTTAGCATGATCAAATACCTTCCACAAATAGAATTAATGGTGCTAGAAGTTTGCCTGAGATTGTTGTCCAGTTCATTTTCAGATTCACATAAGCTATCCCATGAGAAACTTGGACTAGACCTTCAGTTGCTGCACAGAGAAGCAGTCCTGTGTCATTCCAAAGAAGGGAGAGGATCAGATTTTTCCTCTGATACTGACATTAAAGTGGCCAGTGAATATTGCACTCTCAGGTCTGATGGCAGATTTTTTGGCTCAGATATTTTCCAAGCAAATGAAATACGAGAAGGTCTTTGTGTAGCTGGTGCCTTGGGTTTTGCTTTTCAGAAAATGTTTTATTTCCCTGGCATGTTTTCTGCAACATCTAACGAACATTGGTGGAGCCTAAAATAATGTATCAAGAAGAATTTTCTTCCTGAGATGAGGCTGCTCTAGTTGCAAGGCGTTCCCAAGTGAGCTCTTTAATGACTGATAGATGGGAATAATAACAGGAAGGATCCTTAAACATTCCAAGTTTTGCATGAAAAATGATAAATTTTTTGGATGCAGTGTTTAGTACTAAGCCTGGAATTCTCCTAAATTTTGATAGTGGAGCCTTCAGAATGACACCGTGAGTCATAATATTTGACATTTGGGGAGATTTTTACTGGACCTCTAAGCACTTGTCAAAACTGTTGAGAAGAATATTTTAAGAAGAATTATGGTTTCCTTTGAGAGTTTATGAAACTGTACTTATTTGTTAAAGCCTGTTTCCTCTTCTTCAAAGCAAAAAGAGAAATAGAAACTTGAAAAGTCTGTCCTGAACGTTTTTAGCAAAAGGATAGTTGAAGGCATCTGTCCACGCTATATTCAGTTATTAAATTGTCTTCAGAAAATATTTCCAGCTTTAGATCATTGTGTTCTTTTAATGTCACCAGCCAGTTACATTTTATTCATGTTTGTTTTCACATAAGATTTGTAGTGCACTGGTAAGGGACGTGAGATATACCAAGAAGGCGAGCTGGCAATTGTCCATGCATCGCAGCCAGTTCTGACCAGCTCATGTTCATGTCTGCCCAAAGGCCAAGGCCGTCACTTCAGCTGTTAGTATTTGGGAGGGTTTGTGGGCTGTGAGCTTTGGGATTGCTGGGTAAACAGACCTATATCTCCAGCCATGCGACCTCAAAAATGTGTTAATGATTGTCCCCAAATGGCAGCAATGTTCATATTGATAAGAATTGAACGTCCCTAGTTGCTTTTGAGGAGTAAAAAAGTACAATGGCAAACCTCAAGTCCAGGGAATGATCTGTTTCCCTGGTTCCCATGGATTTGCAGTATTCAGTTTTATTGGCATGTCCCCCTTCCTGAGCTGGATACATTCATTACATTTGCTCAAGATTTGTCCAGGACTGTTAAAAGACTTGGTAGTATTTAATAGCGGTGGCTTCCTGGGATTCCCTGGCTCCAGATGGAATTGTTTGTCTTGCAATTGTTATTACAAACAACAAACACTGTCCACTGCGGATTGCCATGCTAGACTTCACTAGTGTTGCCAAACCAAACCCACTAAAAGTCATGAGGGTATTTATGGCTTACACTGATAGTACCCTCTCTCATGCCTCCAGGGCTTGTATTCCAACTCCCCTTTCTCATTTATGCTTGACCACTCTCAAAAGCAGATGTTAGATGTTCCGTGTTTGAAACAAAGTTTTTTGAGTAATTTTTGAAAATATGCATTATTCTTCCATTCTAATATGAAGAATCAAATGAAGAACTGTGTAGGTTGTACTGTAGGGAGGCTGAATATGTGGGAGAAATAACCTGAAGGGGGGATCTGAGGGTGTTAACAGTTTAAACTATTCCTGTCACCACCAGAGTCCTCCTCAAAATTGTGTTCTCAGTCATCCCTGCCAGATCACCAGACTGATAAAAGGTGGTTTTGATTTGCATTTTCAATCTGAATTTTGATCTTTGTGGTTCTCTTGGGTTGTATTTTCATGTATTTCTCTGTAGATGCTACAGTTAGAAATGTGATTACTTTTGAAAACAGAGATTCTCCTAAGACAGGTGGAGCTGCAGCTTCATGACAGTACTGCAAAAATGTCGGCAGCCCACCAGTGCCTCTCATGGTATCTTTTTTTTCTCACACTATCCACATGACTTGTTGCTCATGTAATGATATGTATTGTGTATAGGCACACAAAATATGCATAACCTTGAAACCCTGCAGATGTGGTCTTCTGATATAGCTGCATAGGGGACTTTGGGACTACAGTTTTGAGGGCTTCTATGTTGAGAGTACCTGACCTTTGCTTTTCCTGCAAGGCTTTGGGAGATGCAGGGTAGGTTTCTGTTGGTTTCATGGGAAGCCAAAGATTTCTGTAGTCTTTGGCTGGATCTCAAATCCTGGGGTACTGAAGTGTGACCTAATAATTTAGGACTCAGAGAAGGGTGGTGTTTAAATAAACTCTCTGGTTTTGATCATTCTAGAACTATTAATTATTAAAATTTAAACAAATCCCGGGTGTGGCATGTAACACACAATACCTAGTAACAGCTGAGCTGAGCTTACATGTGATGTTTTTTTCTAAAGAGACATCATCTCCTGTGAGCACAATAGAGCTAGTACTTTTGTTATAAATAGTGAATGTTTTATAATTATATGCAGTCCTAAAGCTGGTTCCTATTATTGAGAGTCGCGGAGGTTTGGGGGGAGGGTTTGTGGGTTGTTGTTCTTTTCCAGAATGATGTCCAATCAGCCTCTTTGACAGAGTATTGACTATGGCTAAAGTATGCTTTGGTGTGAAAATGTTACGATCTAAAGAGTAACTTCACTTTTGTGTCACTTTCTTGCTTTGATGTAAGAGGTTCTGGGTCTGAAACTAACCATTCTATCCTTAGTCTGTCTCCAAGTGGAGTTTATATGTCATACTTTTTATACCAGGCTTTCAAATTTGTGTGATATAAACAGTACAGTCATTATAGGTCAAAGAAACCCAATTTAATGAAGTCTCACAAGCAAAGAGGCCCTCGCAAGCAATATTGTCACTTCTGAACCACTGAGCTGCCTGTGTTTAGGGAGATTCACCATCCCTGAACATCATGGTTGGAGCTCTTCAGGATTGTCCAAGTTGTGTTACAGTTTTATTGCTTTTCTTTTGTCTTAGGTGAACTGTGTGATGAGGTGATTAACCACTGCGTTCCTGAGCTAAATCCGTGCCAACATGAGTCCAAATGTCTTCCACTTGACAAAGGATCCAGGTAAGCGTGTGTGCATATCGGTCTCCGTGCACTGGGTAGGTCTGTTGGCATGACTAGGGTTGAACTGTCAGTGAGCTTGGTCTAATGGGTAGAAATTATCAAAATAAACATAAATAATGCAAGACTATATATACTTCAGATCGTGTCACACTTTAGTGCAACCTTACATACTTTTTTCTTTTTTTTAGCTTTCTCTGGTTTGCTTGAAAATAATGGATATAACCCCAGAGCAAAGAATCATAGAATCATAGAATGGCCTGGGTTGAAAAGGACCTTAAAGATCATCTAGTTTCAACCCCCCTGCTCTGGGCAGGGTTGCCAACTACTAGAGCAGGCTGCCCAGCGCCACATCCAGCCTGGCCTTGAATGCCTCCGGGGATGGGGCATCCACAACCTCTCTGGGCAACCTGTTCCAGTGCCTCACCACCCTCTGAGTGAAAAACTTCCTCCTAATATCCAACGTAAATCTCCCTTGTCTTAGTTTGAAACCATTCCCCCTTGTCCTATCACTATCAACATGTGTAAACAGGCGTAACAAAGAAATTATTCTGGTATAGAGCATGACAAAAGAGACACTTCTGGAGTAGTTACTGCAAAGTATCTTATCCTGCATCAGAAACTGAGGACAGTTTCCTTATGTGTTCCTTAGGGCATCCATCAGTTCAAGCAGTGTAAGTGTGAGGAGCTTTAACAGATGTAACTCAGCTCTCTTCAGCCCATGCTGGCTCAGTGCTTAAAATCCAGTTCCAACTTTACTGAGAATGGAAAGATAAATGGATGGGCAGAGCATAATGTTTGGGGTCAGAAGTTTTCTGTTGTATTCCCTTTTCAGTTATTGACTTCTGGTACAGCTGGTGGTCTTGGGGTGCACTAGCAAAGGCTGGCCTGGACCGCAGTGGGGCTCAGCTCCCTGTACTCCCTCACCTGGGCAACAGCAGAAAACAGCTGGACTGGATGGCTCGCACTTGGGAGCTACCCTCTTCTGTTGGCTGTGGAGAGGCAAGCTTCACTTGGCTCATGTTAGGTTTTTTAATGTCTCCTTTGCTTGTATTTGGGTATTGGGAATGACACTGAGTGCTTCACAGGGCAAAGCAGAGCCTTATGTTTTAAATGGCAGTGAAACATCTGGAGATTTGTGGGTTGGGGTGTTTTGAGAGCTGCATAGTAGTCACATTCATCACTTCTCTGAAGAGAGAATTTCAGAGCAGTTTAGCAAATAGCTCAACTTTTCGATTGACTGTCTCTCTATGGAAAGCTTGCTGAGGAAAGATCTTTGAATAAAACCAGTAAGAAAAGAGAACAAATTCAAGAGGGCTCAATGCAGCTGTGAGCTGTGTTGTGTGCTTTCCGCTAAGGCTGTTTTCACAGCCACGATACTCTCCCGGTGGCTCACGAGTTCCCTCCTGGGAGGGAAGCTGGGGTTTTGGTGAGGGATGCCCTCACCCAGCAGATCCAATATGTCTGGGAGAGGCAGTAGCACTCTTTGGCCCTCCTGGTAACCTGCAGTTTGGGTCAGACTATGTCCTGTGAAGCAACCAGCATATCAGAATAATGTAAACTAACACACAGAACATTTCAGAATAAGTAAAAGGAAGCAAATGAAAATTTTAGTGATGCTGACTATCTAGAGGGCAGCTGAATCTGTGCTAGACAGTCAGTCTGTACAGCTCCAGCCTTACTTTGGGGTGAAAAACCTCCAGACAGAAATGTTTCCAATTCTCAAGGAAGATGAAACTGTTAAATGATTAGGACAGTTCCTGAAATGATGCACAGGGACTGGAAAAGGTGGTATGTGCTGGTACATAGATAGTCCCTGATGTTCTTTCTAGCTATCGTTCCCAGCTAATCCATCATTCAGCTAATCCGGTAGCTACAGGATGTTACAAGGCAAAGGCTTGTAACTCAAATTACCTTATGTCATTAGATACATGAAAGGATGGAGACAGCTGTGGTCCTGAATGGTTTTACCCTTGCTGGAAGCATTTTCAGACATGCCACCCAAATATTTTGAGTAAATATAACACTTTTGCTTGCTTGCTAGAAAATTGTTCTTCACAGTGGGACCCTTAACCCTTGGGAGGAGCCTAAATAATTACTCATAAGTATTTTCTACTGCTATTTGCTGAGTTATTCTTCCCACTATTGTTGAGTTAATCTTCCTACTATTCAGAGAATGCTAAACAAAATTTCTTCACTTGTTCTGTCCCATTTTGCTTTCTCACAGGCCAGACTTGAAACGTGAAGGAGCCTTTCCAGTCCTGAGAGTAGATTTGTCCCAGTATTGCTTTTTCTTGCATACCTTAATTGCACCAAGCCATTCAGAAATAGGCTAAGAGCACTCAGCAGCTCTTGCAGTGATGTGTGGTTGCTGTTGGGTCTCATTCAAAACAACAAGGGCTGGTGCTGTGCTGTCACTGATCCCTTGAGCAGTTTGATCCCTTGACCTGTGATGCTCAATTTATTTAGCATGTAATGGGGCAGTGTAAAGCCATATGCAGAATGAGTCAGGCTCATGCGTCATTCCTCCGCTCTGTTTACAGAGGCAGGGGATGTTAATGGCAGGATTCAGGCATGTTCCTGAGCAGACCATCCACTTGGCAGGTTTGTGCCACAGCCACACAAGTGAGACGCACCAGTGAAGAATATCATAGCAGCACAGACTCCAGTCTGTCTGTCTGTCCTGCCTTCAGCTCTAGTCAGCCTGCAAGTCTGCAGAGGGAGGAAAAGATGATAAAGAGGAAAAAAAAAAAAATAGAAAGCCAAGTTACATATTCATATGGGGAGGGAAATTCCGTTCTGGCCCTGCAATAGAAGCCATGAATCATGGCTTTAATACAATAGACGTTGAGTGCATGCAGATGCAAATTCCCTTGGATAGGCTAACATTTGGAATACCACAAGACATGTTTTTAGGCTATCCAATACTGGGAATGTTGCCATCACTACAGGGCTGTGGCAGAAAACAGGATTTCAACTGTACTGGTGTCAGATGGTCACTGGGAAATCAGATAACTGGTCTAATCACATAGATTACTCTCTTACTAGGGCTTCAATATGAAAATTTCTTTGCCTTCATCTTTACTGCATCATATTTTTACTGATACACAATCACTTGCTAGTGCTGTGTGGGAGAGGGATGGAGCCAAAGTGCCAATGTTCCCTAAGGGCGAGACCTCGAGTTTCTAGAATGATGCTGGGTGGAGCGCTCATGTGGCTGAGTTTCTCCCCTGCTCTGTGCCAGGAATGCATTTTTTTTGGTAGCTTCAGCCTAGTTGTGACACCCTAAGAGCTCAAAGATGATAGACCCAAAAGGAATTTCATGTTTCTAAAGGAAAAGCCAAGCTTGGAAGCAAGCTGGACTATTTCCATGTGTGTTTATCTGCACAGAACTCTTTGCTTTTTAAGCTAGAATTGCAGGTGGCTTTCCTCACTTCCAGCCTCCACATATTTACTGTGTTGTTACTAGAGAAGAAGAGGATCTTTCTGTATGCCAGACAGGAAAAAAAAAAGGGGGGGGGGGGGGGTTTTAAACAANATATACTTTATTTTTCTAAAGCTTGGAATTATTACCTGACAGCTTAAAATGCTGATTTAATGCAGCCCTGCAGAGAAAAGTGGTGGTTCTGTCATTACTGAGATAGCCAATACACATCATAAAATTGATGCATGGCAGCCCTGAATAAGGCACTGCACATCGTTCATTATTACATCACTTTATATTAGGACTGCAGGGATCAATAAAAAGCAACAGGATTAAATGCTGCCAATTCCCCCCCACCCCAAAAGTCTTTTGATTGACATTATTTGCTTGCAGGTGTGACTGAAATGTTGCCACAATGTGCTGCACACTTACAGTTTGGGGAAGGAACACTTATTACTTTTTTCTCTGTTTTGTCATCTCCATTATGTTAATCACAGTATTCCCCAGGTCACCAAGGTGTAAAAAAAGCAATTCAGACATGCAGAGCTGGAACATCAACCATCCTGTGTCTGTGGAGGCTCATGATGGGCGCCTGTCCCCAAGGAAGGATGGAGAAAGAAAGTATATGCATCTACATAGCTTTATCCCTCCTGCAGCCCACAAGTTAATAGATTTTGCCTTATTTCCTCCTTTTTTAGCCAGTCATTATGTTTCAAAATGGAGTCTGGGGGTCACATTCTTCTCAGTGCTGGAGCTAGGTGGTTGCTGAAGCCCTGATGCTGTGGCAGCCATTCATTGGTCATTAGCCCACATGGAGCTAACTCACTGCCTTGCCCTGATGGGCTGGGGAAAGGCTGGGAGCCAAAACACACCATCACTCAGAACCAACTTCAACACAATGACTGTCGCCTGGAAGGTGGAAGTATCTTTTTCCTTGTCGGCTCCCACGTGTCCAATTCCTCTGAAGAGTTTTTTCATGAGGAGCTCCCTCCTGTCCCTACCCTGCCAGGCTGCTGGCAGGGAGGAGGAGGAGGGCAGATGAATAGGTCAGTGGAGCAGTAGTTTCTCTCCTGATGGCACCTCCCTTGACTTTGTGATGTCTGTCCTCTTCCAGCTGTCAGTGGCAAACACACAGATCCAAACAAGGGGCTCTGGCAAGAGCACAGACCTCTTTTTTATTGATGAAGAGTAGCTCTTCTCTTGTTTTGGTTTAAGTGATATGCCTTTTGTTTTCCAGATGTGCAGTAAAATCCAGCTGGGAGGAGTGAAATGTGCTTTATGGACTTAAAACGTGTTCATGACTAAACATTGTCTACAGTGTAGACTCAAAAAGAGGCTGTTCAGCAATCCCAAAAAAATCTGTTCCAAGTCAGAGACTTTGGGACACATTTTGTATTGTCAGGTTATAAATATCTGCAAGACTTATAACAGAAATACTGATGCTACCTTCATACAAAAAAAGTTTTCAGTTTTGAGTGCATCCCCTGAGAATGGCATTACCCCCCAGGAGCAGGTATGTGCCTTGCCTGAGTGTCCCCATGGGAAGGGACAGGCTTCAAAGATAACTTTCCCTAGTTGAAGCAACATTTACCATGCCTTGCAAATGAATGACAAACAGGTGGCGGGCTCAAAACTTATGGTCTTTTTCTTTACATTTACTGAGTTTTATGGTTTGCTTGCAGATTACTTCCATTTGGGAGGTGGAAGCTTACTGTGCTCTGTGTAGCTGCACAGAGCCAACCTCAAACATTCAGCAGCACAAAGATGTAGCCAAAATCTTTTTGCGCTCTCACATAGTCTGAGACATCAGAGCAACTGCCCTTGCAGAATATTGCCCTTTGAGTCTGTAAGCTTAAGGAACATGATGTCATCTTTAACATCATAGGGAGATCACCCTTCTCCCCAGACTTGGCTGAGAAAAAAACAGTAGTATGGTATTGCTTTGCTTGGCTTGAATTTAAGTGGATTGTAGAACCTCAAATGCAGACAGACGGGAGGCACCTGAGCATTTCTGATGGCAGGAATTGTGCTTGACGCTTCCAGGAATAATAGTTAACACTTTTCCATCTCAGATCAGATTGGTGCAACATTGCCTGTGTGTGCTATTGTTGTGAATGTTGAAACAAGCTATTAACAGCAATCTTCTTGTATTTCAGATGTGAGTGCTTGCCTGGTTACAGTGGCAAACACTGTGAAATAGATGACGATGACTGTGTGGGCCATAAGTGTCGCCATGGAGCTGTCTGCGTAGATGCAATCAATGGCTACACCTGCATCTGTCCTCAGGGTTTCAGGTACGTGAGAGTCAGCTCCTCCTCCTCCAGGCCATCTCTCTTCTGTACATGGTGTTGGAGCACTTTCTTTAATTGCCTTCATCGTCAGAGCTAATCAGCCTCTAGATATGGTATTGATCTGTCATTCCTACATGAATGGATGGCTCAATACTTCCTATCTTGTGGCTGACGTAGGTCTTAAGGGGTTAACTGAATACACAGGGTTGAGGATTCTTGCTTTGAAAATAGCAATTTGGCTTTTGTGCAGCGCTCTGTCAATTTGCCTGCCTGCCTGCCCCAGCCTTTCCTAGTGAAACACTAGGTAATACACTCACATAAATTATATGGAGATCAGCTTTACACGTGTGAGAGAGAGCAAAGGATAATAAAATTATATATATGAACCCTCAGACCTGGCTGCAAGAAAATAAGATTCTGAAGATTTTGTGCCAGTGTCTCTGTGCCTGCTGGTGGACAGGCTCAGTATGATTTGGGCTGTAAATTTCCAGTCTCTGATTCTGACATATGCCAATAAATCTGACTCCCGGAAATCTCACTGTCTGTCAAAGATAAGTGTGCTGCTCCAAATGGATTCACTAATCATTGCCTGAGGCTGGATACTGGCTTCCTTCCAGCTAAACCTTTTCTGTGTTTGAAATACACACATGAGACAAAGAGGAATACCTGAAAAGATCAGTCTTGACAAAGCAGGAATTGCATGAACACTTACAAATCCTTTTCTTTGCCTTGTATCTGCAATTGTTTTCATTCTTCTTGCTTTCATCCTTGCTGGGTGATTTTTTCCCCTTATCAACACATATTTTTATTGCAAAGCAGACAGACTTCCCTGAATAGGCATTGATATATAACATGATGTCAACCCATGGTTTCACAGAATCAGACTTGTTATTTACAGGATATCAGATATCCTTTGAATTTCAAATTCATAGCCTTTTCAGTATGTTTCATTCTCTGCTTCAATCCCTTCAATGGCCTTAGGGATCTTGCAAGTTGGTGACTGGCAAGGATAACAAGTGGCTGTCCCACAGTGGAATTGTAAATGCTCAGTGTTATCTAATTGTTAGAGTGCTGAGAAATAGGATTGCAAAGCCATATCAGGAGGTAAGGGAAACTCGAGCCTGTCATCGGATGGCAGTGACTGGGAGACCTCTGCTGCAGGTGCCCTGATTTTTGAGGCATGTCAGGACTAGGCAGTGATGAACATGAGGGGCTTTGTTTTGTTTTGTGTGTGTGTGTGTGTGTGTGTGTATTTGTTTTTTTACTTTCCAGTAAGACAGGATCATGGTGTTTGATAGAGATGTTGTGAGTGACGCAGCTGAGCTGAACAGCAGGGGTAGGTGGGAGACTGGTCTGGGTCTCTTCCTGTGTCACAGGCAGCTCTTCTGGCAGTTTGGGCAGTGTCCCTAGTTGGCTGTTCTCACAACAGGGACTTCAGGAGCAGGATCTGGAGCAACCCAGTCTGTTAACTCTCTCAAATGAGCAACTTTTATTCCCCTAAAAGTACTTCAAGAAGCAGCAACATCTTTCTCCCACAAAGCTCCAAAACTCTACTACTAGCTTAGACAACATAGCCCAAGGTAGACTTAACACGAGCAAAGTAATCACACTGCCTGACAATTGCAGAGCCAGGAATAACATGAGGTATCATGCTTGTTTTCATTTTTTTGCACTACTCCATGCCATCTCTCTAAATTTCCTGTGCAAGGAAAGATCCAAGAGAATGAAGGTGCTTTAGGAGAAAAACATCACAGTGGGCAGTAGCAGGATCTGTCTGTCAAAGCAGAGAGCAAGCTGGAGCCCCTAGAGTTCTTTATGCAGAACAGTTCCTGGTCTTGTTTGCTTTCAGGTTTAAAATTCTGCTGACAAAATATGATCTACTCATTATTCTTTCCATGACTCTAGCCTTTTGTAGTTTAAAGGCCTGCTGCTCTGAAGGGGCTTCTGATTTTTTTTTTTTTTTTTTAAGATTGCAATTGCAAAGAGGGTGATTGACAGAATTCAGGCTTCTGATGTGCAGGGTTATAGACTCAGCTGTTGACGAAGTGTGCTTCAGGTGCTGGGCTGTACAGCAAGGAGGTAACTTTGCAAGTATTTGAAGGCTGAAAGTGTGGATGAGAAGGAGATAACACAAGTGGGTGGTCTGAAAAAGGTAACTAGGAGACCTATTATTATGATTAATAAAGTTTTTTGGCTAAATTTCAGGAATCATTTCCCAGCAGTGAGTTTAGAGTGACCTCCCAGTTATCTGGAGCTTATGCTGTTGTAATGAATGCATAGACCTCTAGCAATTTTATGGTTGCCACTATGCTGGACATCAAAGCCACTTGCAGTCACCCAGTAATATGGTTGTTAAAACTTAACATCCTCATACAGTTGAACAAATGGCAGTCTCTGGTAATTCTTAACAGTGGTGAGCCTTGTATGCACAATTACACGCCTCCAATTACAGCCCCAAAAAGCAATAGTACCAACATGCACACACCTGTTTTTCCATTTTGGCATTTGCTATTCACTGTTCATTTGTAGTTGTGCTCCATACCTTAGCTTATCACTCAGCAACCTTTTGCAACTACATAATACATTTTCTTCCTGAAAAGTTTACTGTTTTCTGTCCAAAGTATAATTTTTTTTACCTCCTGTAGATGAAAACATTTTCAAGAATTTGTGACCCCCATTGAATGAAAGCTGATTTATCAAACCTGCCCTCTAGTAATCAGCCTCACAGTACTGTTGTCTTGATAAATGTTGCTCTGGTAGGGAATCGCATATTAAGGCTGCTGAGTTTGGTACAAAGCACTATTCCTCCATTGTGTAGATGCTCCTGAGTTCCCCACTGGGATAGTTTGCTGCAAGAAACTCAACAGTGATTATTTAAATAAATGAAATTGTACCAGGCAGGAGGGAGTTTGCCAAGCTATACCAGTCAGGCTGTGTTCCAGATTCCTCTGCTAGGGAAATAAGTTGTATTAATGATTTCTAAAAATATAGTTTAAAAATTTAAAATAAAAAGTAAAGGCCTTGACAGACACTAGTTGCAAATGTAACGTCTAGATGCCAACAGCACAACAGCCTCACTTGTGGAGCCACCCACTGAAAGGGCTTCATGGCAAGGAAAGGTTGCAAGGGAGCTGTATGGAGAGCTTGGGAAATTTTCAGAGCAACGCCAAGCAGAGACACTCTGGCTTCTTGCAACATTTGCTTTCTGTTAGTGGAGGCTGTTGCGGGCTGCATGTATTTTTTATTATTATTATTTTTAACTTCCATGAAATGAGAGTTGTATATACTGCCTTTACTTCTTCTTTCTAGTTATTTCTCACAGACAAAACAAAATGATTGGCATTAGGTAGAACAAAGCTAATGGGCTGGCTCAGCAGTGCTCCTTTCTGCTAGTCATCCCTAAAACAAATCACACCTGACATCAGGTCAGTGGCGGCAACCATCTGTGGGATCAGGCCTAGTTTGCTCCTATTGCTGGCTCTCCTGACATGCCTGCCGTCTAGCTGCAAAGCTCTGCACTGGAAAGAGAGATCACACACTTAACGAAACCAGGCTTTGGACAGGAAAGTGCTCCAATCCATCCACTTTACTGCCTGGCTAGCAATGGGGATACAGTGCTGATGTGTCCTAAGCTTATCAACTCTAGCTGGGTCTGGCTGCTGCACTGGTAGGCAACTACTACAGTAACTAGCTTAAATTGGCAGGAATTGCTTTCTGTGTATCTATACTCCATGAAGTTGTTGCTATTGTTTTCATGTTCCCTTGTTTTCTGGGGAAGGGGAATCTGAACCACGTCTTGGTGAGTGGTGCCATGCCCCCAAGGTGCTGCCCTGCCCTCCAGGCACGGGGTGGCCTGCGGGGCTCTGCCAGGCTGCCGCAGCCAGGGCTCTCACTGGAAGGAAAGTCTCTTAGTCTATAACTAATTCATAGTTAAGGTGTGTTCACAAAGAAATGTTCCCAAGAACAAATTTACTTTGAGAAACGTATCAGACTGAGCAAAGAGAACCATTTGCTATGTGCAGTCATTCCCCCAAACCGTACTACCTTCCGTGTTCCCACTTCCACCGCTGCCCACAGCAGGCTGAACTCTGTACCGACCCTCTGTACCTCTCCAATATAGCAAAGCAAATGGGGTTTATTGATTGCCAACGGTATCACCTGCCACATTACCCTTTTGAGGTATGCTTGTCTATATTAATAGATTGGCTTGTCCATATGCAAGATTATGTTTTTCTGGTAGAGGACATTTACTGCTGACTGATGAGGAGTGGTACGGTTTTGTGGTGTTTTTTTTTTTTTTTTTTTTCCTCAATTCTAAGTGTCACCTATGTGGGGAGAAGGTAAGGGCTCCCTGTTAGCCACGGCTCCCTGTCCCCTAGAGAAGTGAGGTAGTGATGTGATGGGCACAGGGACGCTGGCTGCAAAATGCCGCTCCATCCTTGTGGTGAGTAAAGGAAGCTTAGAGCAATGCAGTGAGCAAAGTGTTGAAATGTAATTTATCCTGAAAAGTACCGGGAAGACGTTCTGGCTGAGAAGGAAGCACATGTGTGTTTGTGCACACAAGCATAGCCGACCCCGAGTGACACCGGGGCTGGAGTAATTCCCTGCAGGGCACGCACACGATGCAGTGCGAGCGGCCAGCACGGTGCTGTGCCTCAGGAAATCCTCAGCCGGGGGTTTCACCCTCCTCACGCATATTCCTGTGTAACATTTTTATTTGCCATGCACACATCACCACTTGCAAGGCCAACATACAGATCTGGGCAAAGTTAGGGAGCTGGTTAGGATGTTCCTTGTTTTAGTGAGGCTGTGGGGAAAGGGGAAATTTTCTCATCTCCCAGATGCAAAACCCAACTGTTTGCATCTTTCAAGGCTTTCTTCAGGTTTGCTTGTCTGAGGAAAAGGATGGAAACTTCCTCTACAAAACAAAAAGAAAATCTCTGGTTCCTCTGTAATGTGTAGCTGTCCCAAAGCAAGGATAGCATGACAGCTACAGAACATTGTGAAACAAACTCAGCTGAAGAAACCAAAAGCTTTACTCTGCCCTCCTGGTATTTCCTCTGTTTGTAAAAAAAAAAAAAAAAAAAAAAAAAAAAAAAAAATAGTCATGTAATGTCCTGGGTCTCTTCTGTCAGGCATGATATAAATGCAGAGCAACTCCACTGGTTTTAATGCAGTTCAGGATTTATCCCACCCATATTTCATTGCACATTTCTCTTTCTTTTGTGTGATACAAAGAGAGTTCCCCAAAGGCAGGCCAGAGAGCAGCATGTGTGGTGAGAACAGGGGCAGGGACAGGTTTGGACTCTCACACCATGCCACACAGCTCTTAGGACAGGGCCATGGCACTCTGCAAAGTTTCACATCAGAAAATGTAAAAAGGGAAGCAGTCGTCTCCAGTTCCTTCTGTTTCAGAAGCAGCAGGTCCCTATGGCTAAGCAAGATTGTTCCTGAGCATGTTGTGGCTGTTTTACTTGCTGTTCTTGCATGTCTGGTATTGGTACTATTTACTGCGGGGTAATGGCTTTGGTTTCTAATTGTATCTAGGAAGATTGCCTAGAAATGCACTGAGCTTCCAAGTCTCACCTGCTTTTCTGGAGAGCAGTGAGGTTTTTGGAATTTTTTTGCTTTGTTTTTATAAGAGCACTATTATTCCACAAAGTGCTCCCTGAATGGCAGGAAGTTCCTGGTGGTACAAGTGGGATTTCACTGCTCCAAGACTGTGCTGAGGGGTTATTCGCTGCGTGAACGGGTCTGCTGCCATCCTCTCCTGGAAAGCCCTCTGCCCCCGTGCTGACGAGTGCTGCATAGCGCAGAGAGGCAGCGCAGGAGAGCCTGAGCCCACAGCCATCCCACGCTGTTCCCCCAGCACTGCCTAACGCGCGCTCCCTACTCCCCAGCCACCCATTTTTCATCATTTCGCTGTCTACACGTTTTCAAGCAGTCACAGAACTCAATGCAAAGAGTTTGTTCTCTCATCGGTACAAAACGAGTTTGTTGGCTTTGGACAGTGCCTTGTAATGAGAAATTTGGGGTATGCCACAGGTGCGGGGGCATGCTGTGTGCAGCCAGCTGGACTGAGAGTCTGGCCCGGCCCCTTTGCAGTACCCACTGATTGCACCAGCCCAGTGGGTGTACTGGGCAGAGATTTTTCCATTTACTTTTTGCAGTTTAGTCTGACACATGGTATCACTATGAAAGATGACTGCAGCTTTTTGCACTTTCTCCCTTTTCCCTGCTCCTTCTACGCTGGTGTCAATATTTCAGTGTAGCTGAGTCATTCCAGTCTGTTGCAGAAAGCAAATAACCCATGAAGTGTGCAGCCCTGCTGAACCCCAGCCAGCAGCCTGGGGACTGAACCATCGCTGCTGATGGTTCAAGCAGCGTGGCCCAAGCCTCAGAGCTCAGAAGCTCCTATAACATGGGTTTTGCTCAGCCTCTCATATCATTGAGACCATACCATAGCACTTTCCTCCAGATCCGAATATGACTTGAGTTCACAAGTACTCAGATTGAGCATTTGGTTTTCAGCTACCTAAGACTCTGGGAGGTCTTCCTTTCCTTTGCATTTTTTCTGGTCTGTGATATAGCCAACCACAAACTCAGCTAAAATAAAGTTGATGATCCCACTGCTGTCAGAAACAACCAATGCAGGGAAGCTGCCCAGCAAATATCACGATATTAGTGCATTGCCTCTGAGAATTTTTAGCAGTTACCCATCTATTGATCATATGCTCTCTGACATGCAGTAAAGCAAGTGAGGAGACTGTAAGAGACACTAAAAATAGAGGATTTTTCCCTCGCGTGCCATTTACAGCACCAGAGGTAGAGTCAAGTCACAAAGCCTAGGATGGGGATTTTTGGCTGAGGAGTGCTGTACATTTCTGGATGGCAGGGAGAGCAGGTGGGCAAAACTCAGGTTTGGGCTTAAATGGCTCCCAGTGTCTGCTGGGAACGTCTGCACAGCACAGTGGATGGAAGCTGTTTTAGACAGACTGCTGTACCTTGCAGAGCTAAATAACCAGTGCAAAGTGCAGAACGAATTGTTTTCGGTATTTGAATTGGCTCATTCAAACCCAGCATGGGGATTTCTTTACAGCATTATGCTGTATAGCTTTCACACAGTAAAGCTGGCACATGGTAGCTGAATCTCAGAGTCAGTATACCACAGTAGTAGTATAACATCAGTATCTAAAAATGTTTCCTTCGTTACAAAAAACTGTGATAAATGAGGCTGCTTTTTCTTTACATTACTTTCTACAGTGGACTTTTCTGTGAAACTCCTCCACCAATGGTTCTGCTCCAGACAAGCCCATGTGATAACTACGAGTGCCAGAATGGGGCCCAGTGCATTGTCGCACACCAGGAGCCTGTCTGCCGCTGCCTTGCTGGCTTTGCTGGGCAGAAGTGTGAGAAGCTCATCACGGTCAACTTTGTTGGAAAGGATTCCTATGTGGAGCTGCCATCAGCCAAAATTCGCCCTCAGGCAAACATTTCCCTCCAGGTATGTCATGCAGAACATCCGTTGCCAACTCCATACTTTTCTAGGCAATAATACGTCTACATCTACACACACACATATATTTTCATTCTGAAGGAACGGGATCTATGAGCCAAGATTCTGACAAAGAGTCAACTTTAGAGCCAGTTGGCTGCTCTAAAAGTATTGAAATATTAAGGAGCAGCTAAGGCACCACTGTGCCTTTGTGGACACACATCCTGCCTCCAGAATCTCACAACTCTTTTATTCCCAGGACTGGAAATGTAACTAGAGATGATTCAGCAAACCTCCCTTTCTTCTTACTGATTTACAGCATTGTCTTTCATCCTGTAGAAAGTAGGCAGGTTGCATCCAAAAACCCCATTTTGTCTCTTTTCTTTTTTTTCTTTTTTATTATATCAATATTTGAGAACTGGAGACTGAAAGTGGAGTCCTCGTTTTTTGATTGTCTTCAAGATTTTTTTTCTTGATGTGTATGAAAGCCAGAGGGCTAAGGGCTACTCTATTTTCTCCTGACTCCCTAAATGTCCCGTTTGAATTCAGCATGACTTGCTAATAACTTGAGTTGAGTGGGTAACTCATGGTTATACTAGATGTGGGGATAGGTCCTTCTTTCCTTCTTCATGTTTGTAGAAAGTATATGAACAGATTAGCACTTGCTGAAATTCATTTGCATGTAATTGTGGCATGCTTTTTCCACTGCCAGAGTTGATTTTCTAAAATTCCAGTTTATTGAGAAATAAATTCATGTGTCACTAAAAATACAGCCACAGTCTATCGACAGGAACCAAATATATTGCAGCTTTCACCTGAAAACTAGTTCTCATTTGAAACAAGGGAGCCATCTCTTAACACAAAGCTAACATGTTTCTGTATAAACCCACTCAATGTCACCAAGACTTTTTTGTGTCTCATGGCTCTTGCTCTCATTGTT
Organism: Anseranas semipalmata; assembly: GCA_013399115.1. Classification (NCBI taxonomy): domain Eukaryota; kingdom Metazoa; phylum Chordata; class Aves; order Anseriformes; family Anseranatidae; genus Anseranas; species Anseranas semipalmata. Next base: position 58,040 of record VXAA01007214.1, read on the forward strand.
GCTCATATATATGATTTATTAAATCATATTTCAATCACATATATGATTTCTGTCTGATTTTTAATATAGATATATTGTTTCCATTTTAATCATTCTCAAGCAGCCTTACCTTAATGTTTCGCAGGTAGCAACGGACAAGGACAACGGCATCTTGTTATACAAAGGAGACAATGATCCTTTGGCTCTGGAGTTATACCAAGGACATGTAAGGCTCATCTACGACACACTGAATTCTCCACCTACCACAGTATATAGGTAAATATCTAAGCTTTACCGAGACAGTTTATTTCAAAAAAAGATGGAGAGGTAGGATTTTTCTAAGAAATATGCATGGAAGAAGAACCTTTTTATTTTACGTCACTGCATCTCTTTTATGTATGCAATTAGATAAGAAATTCAGAATAAAGTCTTAGCTGGAGGCTGCATGGTTAAAAATTGTCATTTATTGGTAATGCCAGTGATACTATATCCTATGGTGATTGCAGAAAACTATTGTTTTCTCATTTACTGTAGAGATTTAGTATCTAGTGAATGTTGTCCTTGAAATAGTTCCACATAATCAGTTTCTCTGATGTTGATATTGAGCATTAACTTACTGTACTGGGACAGAACAGTGACTGTGCAAGTGCAGGATTAGACCATTTCAGAATAGGAGAAGGGCTGAATTCCTCTACAGGGTGAATGTTTTTAGAAGATCTCCTACATATATCAGTAGTAACTATACAAGTCGTGAGAAAATGCAAATTACATAGGTAGATTGTAGGGCAATTTGACCTTCAGACACTTGACTTTTGGGGATACCAAACCCACAGGTTTTATTTATTAGTCACAAGAAAGGAAAGCAATGTAAAATGTAAAAGTGAAGCCTGTGCACAAGGGGATTTCCTTGGGAAAGAGAGGCATGCTACTCATGTCTTCCATTGTACCTTTCAGAAGCCCTCTCACGAGGGAGAGGAATCTTCTGATTATTTTTAAGCTGTGATGCTCCAGTTTGTTCTGTGTAAACATGCAGTTGTGTCCACACGGAGCCCTTTGGGGTTCAGTGCAGTTTTATTGCACTGTATATGCAGAAGAGATGGATTTCCCAGCCCACCTCACTCTTTAAGGAAGAGCATTCTCTTAGTGCAAGTATAAGGGTGCCACCAACTATGACTAACCATGACGTGCCCTGTACTTTTGCTGGAAAGTTTTCTCAGCACTTGGTAAAACTTCAGTCTTCCAGAAGCATGGTAGCTGTGCAGAGTTTTCTTTAAGGGGAACAGTGACATGTTCAATAAAATGAGAAAGTTATTTCTCTATAAAAGCAAATAGGGTAATACCAATGCAGAGATGTCACCAGAAAGAGCAATGGCCTGTCCACAGTAGGAATGAAGAAAGTGGTTCGTTAGTGACTTTGACCAGCTGGATAGGCGTGAAAAATTTCCCTGTGTGGGGCTGCTAATCCTAATTGATTTCATGTTAGAGCAAAGCTGAAGTTGTTAAACATTTTTACACTACTAATTAGAACATAGGGAAGCTTATTATGTGTGGGCAGCACATGAGGTGACAGATCGGCACGGATGCTTGCTCTCTGTTGTCAAGGGCAGAGTGCTGTGGTGACAAGAGCTGTTGCCACCATCGACGACACTTTATATATCTGCTGCCTTCTGGTGAAGTTGCCAGAGATGGCAAGCAGCAGTGTCCTCATTATTCCTGCGCCCTTCATATTGATCAAGGAGGAGGTCTCCATTCAGATTGACACCTCATTAACATAAGATTAATGGTCTGTTCACTACATTTTGTACGGTGTGATCTGTTGAGATGGGAAAGTAGCTGCTTAATACAATGCCCTTTCTGAAATGTCACTCTAATCTTTTATTAGTTTAAGGAGTGGAGCAAAATGGGATTAGCATGGAGCTTGATGGGAAAAGATTAGGTTGATTGAGAAAAACTACAGCTAAAGAATGTCAAAAAGGGCCTCTAAATAGATTAAGAGACTTGTTTTCCTTAAGGGCTGAGAAAGGGGGAGGAAACCTGCTTCTCTCCTTACAATCATAGGATTCAAGGGTAGAAGGCATGAGTGGATCTGGTCTGACCTCCCTGTATATCCTGTTTGACTTTCAGCTAAGGCGTAAGCTGTGTTTGGCTAACATATGACTTCCAGCTAGGCCCCAAGTTTTCACAGGAAAACACCAAATAATGGAAATCCCCTATTTCCTTTAGTAGCTTGGACAATGGTCAATCATTTCCATTATTCAGGCATTGGCCATCATTTCTAAGTTGAGTTTTGCTAATACCTTCTGGATTTTTTAGAGGCTAAAACATCTGGTACTGGCTCCCATGAGTTTATCTGTACTTTTAATTGCGTTGTACCCTAACTTGCATTGTATTGAAAAGAATAATTGGTTCAGTGTGGTGCATTTTATCTAAACCTTTAGAATTGGTTGGCTCTTCTCTTTCGCTTCTACATTTTTTCCTTTTATTTTTCATTAAAAATAAGGTTACTAGGAGAACCTGAAACATTCAAATCATAGTCTCACCACTGGAAAAACCATTCACCTTCTCTATTACCTACTCCTTGCTCTCTTGTTTAGATGCCATATTTAAATGTCACCCTTAGCAAAAGTGGACTGATTGACTTTGAGGAGCTCTGCTGAAAGACAATTAGATTCATTTTCACAGATAATATCAGGAGCTGCTGTCCGCCAAAGGGATCCACTTCTTGGAACAGATGAGCAGTGCTTTGGCTCTTGCTTTTGCCTCAGAAGTGTGTGCCAAAAGAAGAGGAGGCCTTAAAATACTGCCTGGTGGGAACTGCACCAGTTACAGCTGCAGGAAATCTATAACTGACCTGGTCCTGTGCTGTAACCGAAACGTTTTACCAGCTATTTCAGGTACTCCTGTGATGGGATGTGGGAAGTCACTGGCAAGCCACATTATCTGTAATTCTTCACTGGGGTCTCCACAATGGGTTTTATTAATACTACTGAAGAACAGTAAAATTAGCAAAGTACTTGGCTAATACACCTAATGTCCTGCAGGGATAAGATAAAAACCTGTTACCAGACAGGTTTGGAAGCTAGCAGCAAGTATGGCATATGTGGTGGTAGTTTTCAATATTATTCAGTGCAGGGTGCTGGAAGAATGAAGTACACAATGTGTTATGTTGCAAAACTCTCCCCCAGGCGCTCAGGATGTAGCCAGGGTGAAGGTTTGTACCAGACAAACTGTGTGTGTGCTCTGAACTCACCTGCTGTAGCATATTCTGCAGATGCCTCATTTTGCAAAATTATTCTCAGAAATTGTTTGAGGACAGGGATGTGGCATAATAGTGGATTGCAGGCATGCCGGGAAACAATAGTTCATTTTGTCTGCTCTGTGAGGGCAGGTTGTCTCTGACTTTTGAAGCAGACCTGTTCCTGTATCTTAGTAGCTCTTTTGAGCAGATTTAAGCAGATCTACAGGACAAAGTTAGTCTGGAAAAGCCCAAGATTACTTTATTGTACATTCAGATCTACTTCACATATATTCATTCCTATGTTATGTTTGGATGGAAAGGGTAAAGTGGACATTGAACTTTTAGTATAGAAGTATAAAGAAAAGTACAGATTAGTTCATTTGGAAAGGACCTTCAAAGATCATGTAGTCCAACTGCCTGACCTCTTCAGGGCTAACCAAAAGTTAAAGCATGTTATTGAGGGCATTGTCCAAATGTTTGTTGAACACTGACAGGCATGGGGCATGAACCACCTTTCTAGGAAGCCTGTTGCAGTGTTTGACCACCCTCACAGTAAGGATATTTTTCCTTATATCTAGTCTGAACCTCCCCTGGCACAGCTTTGTGCTGTTCCCAGGCATCCTGTCATCAACAGTCATTCTTTCATTATAGTCAGAATAAAGGTCAGCAAAAGTCCAGTGGAGAGGATTACCTGAAATACATTTTCATTTATCATCAAATCAGAAAGAAATACAAGTTAATTCATGACTATGCAGTGATTGAAATTGTCCTTTTAAAAGAAAACCTGACTGGTTTGTTACAGGAAATCCTCACTTCTAAGCTGCATGATAAAGGCTTCCTGAAGCTCATAGCAACCATGTTATAGAAGATAGAGCTTTAAAGTAGGATTCCTACTTGCTGTTTCTTTTATTCTATTTAATTGCACTATATATGCACAAATGAGAACAGAAACCTGTTTCTGAGCGCTTTATCAACTTCCTGGCTTCTACATTGGTGAGAGTTACTCTTCCATACCATGACAGTACTTAGCATTGAGCCAACAGTTAGTTGCTGAAATAAAGTAAATCTTTTACACAGACACCCTACCTTAATTTAAAGATACCAACTGATGAGGAATTCACTGCTTTTATTTACAGCCATGCTCCAATTTTTAAAAGCTTGAATTAACAAAAAACACATAATGTTGTAGTTCTAGCCTTCAGTCATTGAAATTAGTATCTGTTTAACTGTCTATTGGGAGATATTCCTATTTTCACTCTCTTCTCCTACATCTGTTCCTTGAAAAAAAAAAATAAAACTTTACTTGTAATTTTTTTTTCCTGATAGGTTTTATGCTACTACACATTGATTTGAATGCTAAATTAATCCTTCCTAGTAGAAACGGAAAATACAAATTTGACACAAACTACTGGTGTAATTACCTCCAGAGTTCCCAGATTGTTATGTTGCATACAGACTGTCATAAATGGTAAAGGGTGAGATGCAGACGTCATTGCTGTAAAATCATGTTTTCGTGCAGGCTCCCTGACAGCAGTGAAAAGGAGGCAGTCAGGAAAATACCAGAATGAATTGTGTTTGTCTTTCTGCAGAGCCTACGCCCAAATTACATTATAGTTCTCTATAAAAGTATCCTTGCATAATCTGTTTCCAAAAATGCTACATCATTAAAAATACTTCTAAGAGATTGTATCATGCAGTTCTCATGGTCTGGCTAATTCTTACATGGCATAGATGGATGTTCTTGTGGTTAAAGCACAAAGCCTGAAGTCAGGGGAGCTTAAATTCCTCCTGTATCTTCCTCATATGTGATGACTGTGGGATGACAAATTAAATCTGGTTCTTTATGCACAAAAAAAGTACAGAATTGCGCAAAAGAAAGGAGGTGTTTCAGAAATGTGCAGTGGGTATTCAGGGGACAAGGTTCCTTCTCCCACCAGGCTGTGGAGCAGGATGAGGCTCCTACCCCAGCGGCATCTGCCAACTGCCCGTGCTGCTCCAAGTCACTTGGCCTCTGCCCGCAGCAGCTGGAGCCCAGGAGCAGCCCGCACGGCCACCAGCGCTCCCTGTCCAACAGCCAGTCCCTGACCATGCTGCTCCAAAGAACTGAATTTGGATTTTGATTCAAGGATTTTGACCCTCTATTCAGATTTCATAGACTTCTCCTCCACTCTTCTGGTGCTGAGGTTGAACAGTTACTTCGGTGATGGAAGAACACATCTACCACATCTACCAGAGAGGAGAGACTGGATTCTTCTGTAATCACCTCTCCTTAGCTGCAGTCACTTATCTGCAAAGAAGCCTGGAAGGCTTCACCATTAATACACTGCTTTCTGGGGAGGAATGAAAGCATTAATTCTTCTTAGGATCATTATTAGAGCTTGTCAAACTCAGTTTTTACCAGAAGTCTCTTTGCAGAGCTCACCGCATGATGGTCCTTTTCTTCCTAATACCTTCATAGTCTGCAGCCTGTGCTATGCCTTTCCCTCACAGGATTCCTTTTTGATACTTCTGGATGGTCTCTAAATAGACTGTTTTTCGTGGATTTCTATGAGACATCACTGAGCTCTTAATAATTCTAGATATTTGCAATTCATTTTTTTCTTTCTATCACACACCTTATTTTTCTCAGGTAATCCTTAGGGATTTTTCATCAAATGTAATGAACGAAACCAGCATAAATCTCTGACCTGCACAGCAAACATTGTAAAATTTGAATGTACGTATACATCTTGCATGAGCCAAGGCGAAGGACAGATGAATTATTTTTTGCCTTTATAAAGGGCTCTGGTATATTTGAAAGGGACAAAAAAGACAAGTGTTTTTCTTAGTGGATTTCTGTAGTTTTCCATGGATTTTTTTTGTAGTAGGACAATGAAAATGTAAGGCCAAGACCTTTAAATATCATCCAACTTTTGTCATTTGGTTCAGAATCAAATATTTGCTTTCATGAAATTCAGAAACTTTCTTCTGCTGAGATGAAGCTCAAAAAGAATAAAGTTTTGTCCTTCAGGCTGCCTGCTGACTTAGTAGGCAAAATCTTGTTAAGCTGAATTAATATTTTTCTTTGTAAATCTCTTCAGTATCTCTTGCAAGAATGATAGCACTTCTCTCTCTCCTCCTGTCTCCCTCCAGCTCATTCTTTTCAGTGTAATACCCGAGAATGCAGAAACACTGTGCTGTGGACCAACAGCTTTATTTTTAACCATACACATATGAGTAGGGGGTTTCAGCATAGGGTGTTTTATCAGAAGGTGGCAAAACCTTTCACAAAGCAAGTCGGTGTTAGCATGTCCCTGTACCAGACATGGGAAGTTAGGAATAGGTTGCCTAAAGCCACTTGCCCTGTGCTAGTACCCAACAGAAGCTGCACTGAGTCCCAGGCTGCCTTCGCCAGGGCCCAGAGCTCGGGACCGTCGGTCTGAGTCGCACCCAGGTGTCCCCCGCCAGCAGAGGCTGGGCTGCACCGGGGCTGCTGATCTGCCAGAAGAACCGTGGCTGAGGCAGAGCCATGCTCGTTTTTGTCTTCTCCTCAGCACTCACTGTTGGACTTTGGAGAACTTAAGCCGCAGTTTGTGAAGGCAATAAACATAGTAGGTGCTCCTCTGCTATATACGATTTCATGCCATTTTAACTAGTTATTTAAATTAACTCACATTACAACCACTTGAAGTCAAAGCAGAGATGTTATTTGCATCCTTTTGATTAGGAATGTGGTCATCTACACCAGCACTGTCTACTTTATCATTGTTTTTTAAAAATTCTGCTGCAGACCCAAATCTACATAAAACAGCTGTCAGGAAGCAGTCCTCCTCCTCCCAAATCATGTACTTTTACAGCACCTCTAATAACTTGCTGGCTCTAATGCCTAGATGATATATAAGCAAATTGTCAGTAGTATGTGCACTTTGTTAAGCAAATTGGATTGATTTTTTTTTTCTAAAACAGATGCTCATAAGCTGCTCTGTATCCAGCTGCTTTAGTCATCACGTACCTGTCCTCTGCACCACTCCACCTGTATCTCCTGGCAGCACTCATTCAGCTGAAGGGGACAGGAGGGAAGCAGGAGCCGGTGAGCCGTGTCCATCCCCGCTGGCTGCTTCATTGATCAGCAGCCTTTTAGGAAGATCTGTGCAAAACAAGACAGCAGCACACACATGTACATAACAAGTTTGCCATTATAATACCTATTTCTTTCAGCGCAGTATAATAATAATAAAAATGTAATGAAGTCAGAAGGATACCGATATTAATCCCAGGAAGAAATGAGAGGTGACAGGATAAAGGGTAGTTCAGAACTAAGCAAGGGGGGGNCAAAAGGAATCAAAGTGTTAAAATAGCCTCTAGTTAGAGTCTAACTCCACAGCATACTGGCTTCATACAGCCTCTCTCTCCTCACTGTACTGGACACTTCAGAGGATTAGGCCTAAAGATGGAAAGCAAATCCTTCACAGTTATGACGTTTTACTCAGCAGTAGAGAGTGTTGATCATTCCAAAGTACTTTCAAGAGCATCTAGAAGGAAGATGTTTGTTCTTGGAATCATGCTGAGTTCTAGGAGGAACTCAGAGCATTGGGAGTACTTGTTGCTTTTCATATTGGAAGAGTTCTGGGTTTATGTAAAAATGAATGATGATGCTAAAAGTTGTTCTCTACAGTGATTTGACTGTGCCTAAAAATAATAGTGTAGCTTATAACCAAAAGAAAACTGCTGAAAATGTGGAAATCCACATTATAAATGAAGATTTTCCCTGTTTGTTAAAGTGAGTAGCTGGGTTGAGTTTAGTCAGTTCAGTTCAAGCCTTAAAACTGCCCAGCCAAATTAAAAGTAATTGTGAAATGAGAACGATTTCTTCCACCCCAGCAGATAACTTAATTTAGTCAGTGGTCTGTCCATAACATGTATTTTCTAGTGACAGCATAAGTGAAACCATGACAGTGGTCTTAGCAACTCCTGAGCCATTATAAACCAGTGCTGATGTTAGTCCACCTTCTGAGCAGCCAGTTTGTTTTCTGCATGTTGGAAGCCTGCTCTTGTGCTGAACTGTTTCCAGTGAGTAGCCAGGAGACAGGTGTGCAGAGGTATTTTAAAAGAGTCACAGAATCATAGAATATCCCAAGTTAGAAGGGACCCACAAGGATCATTGAGTCCAACTCCTGGCTCCACACAGCACCACCCAAAAATCAGACCATGTGTCTGAGAGCATTGTCCAAATGCTTCTTGAGCTCCGGCAGGCTCAGTGCTGTGACCACAGCCCTGGGGAGCCTTTTCCAGTGCCCAACCACCCTCTTGGTGAAGAACCTTTTCCTAACACCCAGCCTGACCCTCCCCTGTCACAGCTCCATGCCGTTCCCTCTGGTCCTGTCACTGTCACCAGAGAGCAGAGCTCAGCGCCTGCCCCTCCGCTCCCCTCATGAGGAAGCTGCAGGCCGCCATGAGGCCTCCCCTCATCTCCTCTTCTCTGGGCTGAACAAACCAAGGGACCTCAGCCGCTCCTCACGTCTTGCCCTCTAGAGCCTTCACCATCTCTGTAACCCTCCTTTGAATGCTCTCTAATAGTTTTATGTCCTCCTTGCATTGTAGTGCCTGAAGCTGGAGGTGAGGCCACACTAGCGCAAAGCAGAGCAGGAAGGTATTTTCTTACTGTACCACAACCTGTTGGTCCAGTAGTATATTGCCAAAGTTGGTTAATACTGATTACTTCAGAGGAAGGTTGAAGTATCCTCATAATAGATAATGCTGGAATAAACCTAGTCATAGTAACTTTAGAAACCTATGCGCTAATAGCTGGCTCATGTCTTGAATTGTGAGGTTTTTGCCTTGCAAAAAAATGTAGCAAGCTAATATAGCAAGTTTGTTTTTTTCTGCCTATAAATTTCTTGTAAACATGATGACTAAACAAAGTATAGATGTGTACCATGTGTGATAGATGTATATCCTGTTTACATCAAGTGCCAGGCTCTGGATTCAATAGACACAGTCTCTGCTGGAGAACGTGCATGCAGAACTGGCACCGAGGATGATCACGGAGGTGCAGCATGGTTCTGGGCACAATTATTTCAGTGCTTCTTCCCAGTGTAGAAATGTGGCACACAGCTCTGCATTTGCCTGTGTGCTGCAATGCTGCTAGAAAATGTGGGTAAGGCGACTGCTATTCTAGTTGTCGGATAGCAACGGATTTTGTTTATTTTTGTGGAAGGAGAGGCATACAACTGTAGGTACACTGCCACAGATGAGGTGGTAACAATTTCATTTCCTGAGCGTGTGTCAGGTTTCTGAATAGACACAGCTTTCGTCTTGGGGCTTAGCCTCCAATTTCAGATTAAAAAAAAAAAAACAACTTGATTCTCTGTCATTCAAATTGGAAGCACTTTTACTTGTATTCTGTAGTGGCCCTGGTCCCTGATGGTAAAGGGCAGATACTCTGATATTTTCCAGAGCTGAAAAGAGGATGGATAGTATAAAGTGTCCTTTCTGATGAAATGACTTTGTGAACACACTTGATGGCTTTCCTCATCAGAAACTGACACTTAATACCCAGTTGAACATAAGAGCTGTTTTCAGTGGTGTGTGATCCTGGCACTAAGGAGCAAACGGAAGCACCCTGTTCTGTTCCAAGTCCTGGCAGAGCAGGTGGGGCTGTGCTGCAGCATGTCCTGGCATGTGCCACAACTGTAAATATGCAGCGATGCCTCTCACCTCAGAGGACGTGGCACTCGGTGCTGTGACTGGCCCCACTGCTGTGCCAGCACCTGCCCTCCTCTGTGCTGTCTGCAGTCTTTTTTTTTTTTTTTTGTAAGGGTAAATGATTTAATGAGTCCCAGTAGCATTGTAGAATCTATATGTTATCATTTTTACACTCTGTATTTACTGGGTTTGTTATTTTATATGATGCATGTTACAGCGAAGATATCAAGAAATGATAGCTCATTGCACTGCAGTACAGTCTGTGCCATGATGTGCAAACGTTTTCTGGTGGAGTCGGATGGGAAGGCACTAGTACTGTGACCCCTCATTTAGGAGGGGCCTTGGACTTGAAGAGCTCACTCAAGATATTTTTATCGCTATTACGCTTGCGTTTAACAAATTCTCAGTTAGTAGAATGAAATATTCAGCTCTGCGGGGACATCGTGATACTGCAGGAGACTGGTGCAGGCTTCGGCTCCCCAGCAGAAGGGTTGGAGGGATGTGTCAGCCCTTTTGTCCATATCAGGGACACTGTGAGAATTTACTGCAAACAGGGAGTGTTTATGCTGGCCATGAATCTGCCCCTTTTATGAAAAATCTACAGAAAGGGGTCAGGATTGTGTTAATTGCATGTTGCAGGGGTATAAGAAAGGTCCTTGCTTTTCCCTTAGAAGGTCTGTAATACAATAACTTTCGCAGTTGGCAGGGGTGCTGCAGGAATTGAATTATGACTGGAAATTAGATATGCATAGCCTGGCCAAACGATCATTAAGGGAGATACGGTAATCAGCTGCCAGTGTTTAAGGGCTGTAAACACCAAGAAGAGAAAGATGGCTTATTTGGGTGGTCTACAGAGTTGTAAGAGAAAAGGTATAAAACCAAGCAAATGAAAATGGAGGTAGCAAGGAAGAAAAATCTTAACATCAAGTGCTCTCAGCCTAGGAGACCTAACACTCAAGTCATGTAAAACAGGACTGAACATAACAAAAGAGAGTATATTTTAAGCTGAAAGTGAACTTGAGTGCTTTAATATATCTTTTTCACCTCTTATTTTCCTGGTCTTGCATTTCATTAGCATTTTTCATGCTTTTTTTCTCAACATATGGTTTTCATTTGGCTTCTGAAGATGATAGTGCTTGAAGTGATGTGCTATTGTAAAAGTAGCACAAACACTACAGTTATGATTTTGCCTTTGTTGCCATGGAGTTTAAATCTGTTTTAGGCTGGCGACTGATCATAACTGGAACTAAGGGCAGGAGGTAACTGTAGCTTGGAAAGGTGAAAAATCATTGCCACTGATGCGTGAAGTCTTCCTGGCACAGGAGTTTTGCAACTCCCAAATTGCTAACATCTCAATGCATTTTCCTGCAGCTCTACCTTGTGTTTCATGATTTTAGTAGCTCTTCTCTAGTACCTGCTCTTCCCTTGTGTTGTATGCTCATTAAGCACTTTTGGACAGGTATTTCTGGTTATTCCCTTCTACTTTTAATGCTTTCAAAGACTGCCTAAGCTCAGTGTCCCCAGTCACTTACCTTCTTTGTGTTTGCTTTGTTCTGTGCTTCAAATGAGGCATGTCCCCATTAAGACTGAGGTCAGGAAAATCTGGAGACTGTAGCTAATGAATTGATGTCCCCATTTGCATAATTGATGGTTATGCATTTCCTCAGTGACATGGTTTGCTGTGATACTTAAAGCTATTTTTGTTTTTGACTTCTCTGCCCTGCTGTTTCCTGCTGCCTACACTAAAGGTATGTTACATGTCAGTGAAAAAAGCTAACCCCAAAGCCCAAATTTTACAAGTTAAAATTGAATGCTTTAATCCCTTAATGCATTTCTGTTCACTGGCATATTTACAGTGGCTCCGCTCTAAATCTCTCGTGTGTTAGAGCAAGGGTAGTCTGTGTTTATAACATCTCTGTGTGCTTGGGGCTGGAGTAGAGGGGAAAGAAAATACAGTAGGAAGAGAGACAGATCAAAAATGAGAGTGGAAATCAGGTCTTTCATATGTTCCTTGGGGATTTCTGTTTAATACAAATCTCTTTCCCTTCATTTCTTCATGTTCTGGAGTCTAAGCCCTGGTGGAGCCCATGTCCACGGCCTGTGTGTGCAGTGCCCTTATGGTGGGTCCTTTTGCTCATCCTGCTGGAGTTGCTCTGACAAATTAGGCCAACTCCCGGCAATATAAAATGTGAATGACTCTTTTATAGACCCCTCTCTAGTGGCCCCCTCCCCATGAGGGCAGCTCCGAGCTTCCCGCCTGGGCACAGAGGGAGCAGGAGGTGCTGGACCCAGGGGCGTTCTCATGAGCTTTGGAAGCTGTGCTCTCCCTGCACGCACAGTTTATCTGCATTGCTCATTTGGATTGTTTTAGCTGTCGACCATTTGCAGGGATCTTACCCAGATAGCAAAAACTAAAAGCAATATCCAGGTGGTTGAAATTTCACCCAGGTCCATGCATCTGATTTTCTCCTGTGGGCTCCTTCTCACCGATTCTTTCCTCAGTAGTGGATTTAGACCATCTGAATCCATTTTCAGAGGCTTTCAGAAGGGTTTACGTCCCTCCAGTGACCGGACACAGGCACCTGCATATTGCTTATCTGTACCTGACCACACCCCTGAAATGCTGTGGGACAGCAGCTCCCAGGTCAGGTCACAGATAACTGAACCAGGTGATTCGGTGCCCATGAGGAAAAGAGGAAAGTGGGGTTCCTCAGAGAAAATAACAGGCTACACAGATCTGAACGGGACATCGCTGCACACAGCCTGAACCTGTATCTGGAAAAGCTATAATTTCTATGACCTTATGAGTTAAGCCACCAGGATCAATAAGCAGTTGAAGGTGATACTTTCCAGGAATTTCTCATGTGAGGTTCAGTGATGATAATTAATTAGAGGCACGATTTTCATGTTAATTCAATATGTAGGCTTCACCACAACATGAAAAAATGCTACGTTGCTTGAAGATTGCAGTACCACTGAAACCCATTCCTGAGTATACTGCTGCTGCTTCTGTGGTGTTTTTGTCAAGGAGTAACAAGCTGATCCTGTCAGCATTTTCCTCTTCTTTTTTTTTTTTTTTGGCCAAATCTGATCAGATGTTGTGGCCAGCTGTCAGTTAGTGAGGGTAACAAAAGATTAGGATAACCTTAACGAAAGCAGTGTAACGGATTGTGCAAGATGTAACCAGGGCTGTGAGAAGACAAGTGCAGCAGGGAAGAGCATGGTGCAGGGTGCTGCCAGCTGGGGCGCGGTGGGATGGCGGCTGCTGCTCCTTGGCACCGGGGGCTCCTGGGGCAGCCAGCCTCAGGCGGCAGCTGCTCTCTGTACCACTCGCCCAGAGAGATCTGCCCACCGGCCCTCAGCATTTGGCGGTACATTAATTCCAGTCTTAAGGCACTGGAAGTGATACACTTGGAAGGGAACTGAAATGGTTTCTCATTGTCAGATTTGTAACAAGACTCGAGCGAAGTCCTGTAGAAACTGTGATTATGGTCTATGAAGAGTTTGTGACAAGGTGGACCCCACACCAGACTGTTTCCTGCAGTAAGAGAAGCAGTACCTGGGTCCTGAAAAATCTTTTCATTGCATATAGAACTAGTGTTCTGGTTCCTTTTGTTTTTTTTTTGTTTTTAATTATTTTTTAGCAAGTTTCATTATTAAATTACTGGAAATCCTCTCTGACCCTTCAAATGTTTACACTCAAAACATAATCCCTTCCTTTTTTTCAGCAGTAATGTATTATAAACTGTATAATATCCAGTAGTGATAGCCCAGAATACTGCAGTTGGAAGCTGGCTAAAAATTCGTGACCGTCTTTTTTAATAGCTTGGAAAATCTCAAAAGCTCGGACTTCGTTTGTTAGTGCCCCCAAGAAAAGCAGTTGGCTCAAATCTAGCAGCTGTTTGGCTTCTCCCTTCAGTCCCTTTCCCCTCTCCCTTGCTTTGCTCAGACATATTATCTTCATTTAATCGTAAAGCATGAAAACCTTTGCAAAAGGGAAGGAGTTGGGTAATGTCAAGTCGGCTGCCAGGTATGTGATGTTGCGAGATCTGTTCTGAACAGTGAGCCAAAACAAAGCTGCCGTATCAGCTTATAACGTTCTTCTGACCCGGCGTCCCGAGCGGGCGCGGTGCTGAGCCCGCAGCCCGCGGCCGGCCGGCTGTGAGGCGAGGGCCGCGCGCGGAGGCCTCGCTGCCAGGCCCGGCCTGCGGGCCCGTTCCGCGATGCCGCGGATCCCTCTGGTGGCCGCGGGCTGCTCCGGCCGTCCGTGATGCCGCAGCCGCAGGTTCAGTCCATGCCCCAGGGCCTGGCAGAGCCACAACGCGTTCACACCCCGGGGTCCCCGTCTTAGCCCTGCAGCTCGCATTCGCCACGCCACTGCCGGTGTCGAGTCGGCAGGGCCTAAGGCTCGCAGGCCTGTGCCCTCCGGCACCGCGCACGGCAGCGGGAGCGCTGGTGAAGCACCCTAAACCCCTGCCTCGGGGGCAGGTATCTACGTAGTGTGGGCTGCTTCAGAAGGACACGTGCTGTAGGACCACCTGATCCCCAGCAAGAATTCAATTAAGATTTTAATAAAACCCTTGCAGAGAGCTGGGTCAGGAAGAGGCCCCTTGAAAAAAAAGCCAAGCGCAGCAAGTCTGCGCTGCGAGCTGCGTTGTGATGCACTGTTCAGCGTCTGTGGCTTTCTTCCCTTCATCTCCAGCCAAGCCACTGTCTCCAACTGTCTCAGACGATTGCTGAGTCTCCTAAAGGCCCAGCTACATAAGAGGCTCTGAGGAGAGTTCGTGTAGCATTTCCCTCACCACTGGTTTCTCCCCCAGTGATGTCTCTGTCTCTCTCAAAATCCAAAGACTTCTTAACATCTTTCTGTCAGCAGCAGCAATGTGCTTTAACACAAATATCCCCTGGCGGGATTTTCTACCATCCAGGCTGTCCACATCCAGCTTTTCTATCGTATGTTAGCATCTCCTCAAAAAGTGAATGAGTGCTTTGCCTGTTTTGACTTTATCTGCTTTACAAAACTGCAGTGTTGAATGATGGCTGTAAGTTGCCCAGTTTCTCAAAGTCCAGGCGCAGGCTATTTTAATTCTGAGTTAAAAAGTGAAAAAGTCAGAACTGAATAATATTCATCCATATATACTCACAGACGGGGACACCTCACTCCCTTTCCAGTGAAAATACCAGCCCTGGGTACGCTGAAAGACACGAGCACCGCATGGGGTGGCTGCTTCCATTGCCAGGACACACAGACTTTTGTTTGCCTGTTAGTCAAGGCTCTCCTGCATAATCTGGAAAAAGCACACGCTTGTGGAGGAGTAGGTGATTAATGCCTGTGAAATCCTGGCCCAGGGAAGAGCCAGCACTGCCAGATGTGATAATGTTGTCCTCTGACAAATGGCCATAGCTTGGCCTTCCCCAGATAGCAGTGTAGTTTTGTGCGCTAGCTTCAGATATCGATCCCACCAGGGAAGAGTTCCCTGTCGTGCAGCCATCCATCCCACCTCCTTAGTGCTTAGCTGTCAGAGCCGATGGGTTTTGGCTATTCTTCTTCCTTTCATTGGCACTTCTGCATAGGCTAACAATTACAAATGTGCATTTCCATTTATCTAGCACCTTTCAGCTGAAAGTCTAAGTACTTTATACATATGAATTAAGCATTGCAACACAGCAGTTAGATATGCAGAGAGTGCATAGGGATCATCCAGTTGGTGCATTGCTTTTACACAGCTGTTTCTCGTAATGTGGCAGATACTTAGCAGAATTCAAGAATATCTAAACAGCAAGCTTGGACCAGCTGTTTTCAAACTTATTAGAGTTGTCAATCCATAAAGTAGTCTGCTAGAGGTGTGGGCCCCAATACAGGCAAACTCAGGCTTGTTTTTCTGAAGTGTATGCAGTACGTCACCTTGGGCAATAGATCTTGTGTAAGTCCTTGTCTCTTATCTCTACCCATGCAATTCACTGCCCTTGCATTGGCCCTGATATAACTGTATTTTGAGCCAGATTGTCTACTGGATCAACTGGATCTGGATTTTTGTGCAATGTCAAGCCTTTTCTTTTGCCCTAAAAAAAAAAAGACACTTAAAACGGTATTATGAGCTCCAGGTTCTTGAGCACTGCCTCCCCAGGACGCTCTCCCTACCCTGAGGATGGACAGCAGCTGTAGCTCAGGCGATTTCCTGCAGGTCGCGGACGAGCAGTTCAGTCGGCAGAGCTTCCCTGCTGGCTGTTTTGTGGCAGCACTAACTTAATTTAAGTTTATGTAAACCCAGTCAGTAAAGATGCTCATATATACTGCTGTCATTTTGTAATCTGTGTAATCTTATGTAAACTTTTAATGGCATGTGTGTCTGTGATTCATCCCAAAAACCTGTGCGGACAGCAGCACTGTCATGGGACGTTAGCCCAGTTCTGAAACAGTGGTGCTCTCTTCTTAAACAAGCAGATCCTCAGAAATGCCTCAGTGCAAACCTTCTGCCTGACATTGCTCATGTATGATTGGTTATGTCAGGTCCACTGTAAAAAACACTACAAAATTAAACTTATTTCAGGGACAACTGAATTCTGGTAATTTCCAAGTCATTTAGTTTGTTTCTGAAGTTGAGGGCACATTTCCATGCCGCAGCTCCTTTACATATCCGTTATGCAGGACCAGAAGCTGAAGATGGGCAGCATGTCATGTAGTTTGAGAGGTGGATACATCTAAAAGGTGATTCATCTTTAGAGATGAGTTACTCCTAAGTGTGCCTGTTCCTCTCCACTGATAGTAAAGAAAATCTGGCTAAATAGCTCTCAGACCTACACATCTGCATTGCAGGTTTACAAAATACCTGAAAGGAATCTGACCTATGAACTTGTAACTGACTGAGAGGGTGCCGAGCATATGGGCCATTTGAATGAGCAAAACCCATCCTTTAAACTTACCTTTTACGTTTTAAAATGGTATTTACCACTTATGCAGCAATCCCCGATCCAGATTGTCAGCTAAGCAGTCTCTCAGGATGTCTAAATCCCACAGCTGGTGTGTTCTGTCTTTATCCTTAGGTAACAGAACCAGCTAGTGAGCCCGCCAGGAGGAATTTGGCGAAGGGGCTCACAGGGCAAGCTTGAGATGGGTTGGCAACACTGTGCATGTGGGCAGTTTACACAGCTCACAGTTTAATTTCTGCTGTAACCACTACTGCTATTACAGTCTCATTATGCACTAGTGTTTGCATGTGTATGGAACAGAGGCTGTACCATTTAATTACATTTACAGCAGTGGAAAAGTCACATCGCTTCTGTAAGTACTCGCTTAATTTGAAACCCTCTTTACTCAAGAGCAGGTAATCACACCCTTGCCCGTCTCCCATCTCTCCCTGCTTTTAGGAGAACAATGAAGCTATCAAGTCATTTCAGAGAATTTTAGCATGCTTGAGAGCTGAAGCTGCTCTGAAAATAAAAAATGATAGAGCGATACAAATTGAATTGTACCGCTGCACCTGTTAATTTCCAGGAGACTGAAGTGAAGATGAGGGTTGTATGTGGCACAGACTAGCAAACAGCTGCTGAGTTACCTGACTCACTGCAGGCTTAATGCATTTGAAAATCAGTGTTCAAAATACCTGAGCAATAAATACACCATACTTTCAATATCTTGCCTGCTCAGATGACTACCTGGTCCCTGCCTCCCTCCTGCCCCAGATTTCCTGCTTATTCTCCAGCCTCAGTCTACACCCTGAATGTTTCTCAAAGAGCAGCAGCAATTTGTCAGTTTTCCTTGCTGTCAGGTAGGACTGTATTGTATTGAACAAAGTATCCCAGTCCTTTATAAGCCAAAAAGCCCTGAATTCTTTCTCTGGCTTTATGTAACTGATCCTGTCCTTATGCCTCAGATTTTAGTTACAAGACACTTTGGCTCTGTAAGGAAACACTGGTTTCAGAAGCCCCTGCTGTCTCTTGCCCTGAACTGCAGTCCCTCACTGTCTCTGTGAAATAATTTGAGTTTAAACTAACCATGCAAAAATAAATCAGTTCAGTGATTGGGCTTGCCCCATGGGCACCAAGCAGTGTGACACAGGGGCAGCAATCTAAGAGCAGAAAATGGGAACTTTTCATTAGCTTTGTCACCAAAACCAATATATCGCATGGCTATATCTCCGCTCTTATGCCCTGGGAAACACAATTACAGTAGTTACTATTCTGACTTCGTGGGACAGTTGTGAGGGTTAACTGGTAGACTGCAAAGCAAGCTGAACATGTGTGTAAGCACAAGTTTTTAATCAATTTCATGGACGGACACAACCCTCAGTTGGGTTCAGGCATCAGCAATGTTAAATTTGTACCTTGGAAGCTCATGCTGGAAGAAATGTTGAGAACACAGTGACCATAAAGGAGCATGGAATGAGAGTTCTGCTTTGCAAGGCGTAATACAGAGAGAGGATGTCACAGAAGCACAGGCAGCTCATTGTTAACGTCATCCAATTCTCTCTGTCTTTTATTTTTAGTGTGGAAACAGTAAATGATGGGCAGTTTCATAGTGTGGAACTCGTGATGCTGAATCAAACACTGAACCTGGTGGTGGACAAGGGGATTCCCAAGAGCCTAGGAAAACTCCAGAAACAGTCTTCTGTCAGCCTCAACACACCCCTCTACATTGGAGGTACAGTGAATTGCTCTGGACTTTGAGATGTTGTTTAAAAATCTTGAAAAAAAAAAAACCCACAGTCTGAGACAACTTATTAAATCTTCTCAGAAGCAAATCATCTTCCATCCCATGGAAAGGACTCTATAACAGGGGTGGAAACAAGCGGTTTGCCTTTCTCCTCTGCCAGAGGTTGCTTCTCTGAGCAGAGAGCCTGGAAACCACACTTCTGCTGTTCCATTTCATACTTCATATTCCACTAGCATCCCACTTCATGGCCGGCGTGAACTCACGTGCCAGACCAGGGAAGTTAACCTAAGCAGAGCACAGGCAGTCTCTGTGCATGGCCATAGCAAGAGCAATCAGTTTGTCATTTCTAAAGCTTTCAGAACTTGCTGGCACTAAGATCTCATGGTGAAGAATACAATGGAAGTATTGCAAACGGTCACTGCAGAACAGCAAATCAATTGTCAGTAGGTTTATTTCTGTCTGTCAGAGGTGTATTTCTGCTGGAAATTTTATAGGGGTTTAAAAGTTGGGGGGAAAAAAAAAACAGATTAAATCCTCCAAACAATAGTAACATACCGGCTAACTAAAAACTTTTTGGCTAATAGTTTTTTCATTGGAAACTGAAGCCAGAACAATGTTTGAAAGATTTTAGAATTGACCAAACTTCTTCTAAGAAGTTTTTTCACATTCAGGACTGAATTTCTGGGGAGGAAGGGGCCAAGCGGGGCAGGGAGCAGACGCCCAGAATAATGAGTATCCCCCTGATTAGGTGTCTGGATATGAGAGACAGGATGAAGTCTGTGTTCTGCCTGATTGATTTATTCTTGCCAGACCCCTGACAATTCCATTCTGGACTGAATGTTGAAATCTCTGCTTTTATGTGACACGGAGTTCTTGGTTTTTTGTTTTTTTGTTTTTTCCCTCTAGACAGCCTATTCTAAATATGAAATTCAACAGAGCAAAAATAGACTCAAAAAGTCTATTCTGTAAGCTTTTTCTAACCATATCATCAAAGCCAATAGTAGAAACCACTTGACCACTTGGTGCTGGTCAAGTCTTTCATAAACAATTCCTTTTAATAACACTTTTCTAAGAGAACCCTGAATATTGACCTTGTAAATCAGAAAACTGGCTAATCTTGCTTTGTACAGAGCTGAACTTTTATAATTGGCGTCTGTTAAGAATGTCACAGGCTATTAAAGAGCACTGTGCATCAAAGATAATCTGCTGGTGAGGCCATGACAATTTCTCCCTCTAACTCAGCAAAAAAAGATACCAACCCTGTTGCAATTTATACACAGGGAACCTAGGAAGTAATCTTGTGGGAAAAGCTTTGTTAATGGATGAGCATTGTGGATCAATATTAATTCTCAAACGGTACCTACTAAGGACAAATCTGAGACTTGAAATGAAGGACTCCATTTGATACCAAAAGTCATGGGGCTCAGCAGAGACTTTTTTTATTGCCCATTACAATTCTCAAATCTTTCTAAATCCCCACTCTTCTGCACGTGCGACCTCTCTGCATCCTGCATTGCCACAAATGCCAGCTGCCCTTCCACTTCAGATGTTTAATTGAAGTCATTCAACTACCGCAGAGCAATTGTTCCTAAACTACGCTTACACTAACCTTTAAGACAGACCTGAGGCTTCATGTGCCCAGAATCTTGCCCATCTCTCCACCTGGTCTAGCAACCTTTCTCCTAAATCACAGTTAAACAAAGATGCTGTTTTGGTCTTAAGACTGTAACAGTGGAGTTACTTATGGATAGCCAAATCCAGAGGCCTTATACAGTTGCACACTTGCCTGTGCAAATGCAGCTCAAGCAGACATAACAGCCAAAAGAATCTGCTAGCTATCTGAGCTTGTGAACATTTCCAAAAACTTGAGCAAGACAAAGGGTACTCGCCCCAAAGGCTTGGTCTGGCTTCCTGAGGTGCTGTTCTCTGTCTCTAGATTTTTCCTGCACTAGTTTCGATGGGTTGCACTCCTTGTCTTAACTAGATGATTGAGCAAGGGTAACTATCTTGCTGTACCCCAGAGGCAGTAGCTACTTGCTGGCAAGTAAAAACATTCTTAAATCTTTCAGAAGGATAATTTCTATTGAACTATAGGCTGAATGAGCATTATCTAAGGGCAAGAACACATCTGTCAAACAAAAATCTTTTTTTTCTTTTTTCCTTTTTTTTCTTTTTTCCTTTTTTTTGTAATATACTTCTTACATAAGCTGGGCAAGTGATTTTATTTTTGTTCCTCTGCATTTCCAGAATGAGGACAATACAGCTGTGCTACCTTACAAAGGTCCCATGCAAATCAATTCTGTAAAGATTACAAGGGGCTGTGGCAAAAGAAATGTTAGCTATTATAACTATATACTTATACTATCATTGTAACTGTGAAAAAGTTTTCCCTTTTCTTGTTTTTCCTTCTAAAGGGATCCCGACCTCTACTGGATTATCTTCACTGCGCCAGGGTGCAGATAAGACACCAAACGGTTTCCATGGATGTATTCATGATGTCCGCATCAATAATGAGTTGCAGGATTTCAAGGATTTACCACAGCAGTCACTAGGAATCCTTCCTGGCTGCAAATCCTGTAACATCTGCAAGCATGGCATTTGCCGGTCCCTAGAGAAAACAAGCGTGATTTGTGAATGTCACCCAGGCTGGACAGGCCCTCTGTGTGACCAGGAAATTGGAGATCCATGTCTTAACCACAAGTAAGCTTGAATGAATGCTGATGGAAGGACAGAAGCTTTACAGCTAACGCACGTTTCACATTTCATCCTGTAAAAACACATGTGACTATTTTTGGAGGTGCTGGGTTCCCACATAAATTATTGACAGTTGTGAGTCAGCATCCATGGCAACTTTCAATTTCCATTTCTTGTTTTGATGCTGTTCACTCTCCAAATGACCTCTTCCTCCTGGAGGAGCTAAGTTGTTGATACTGCAGGTTATACTTTCAGCGGGTGTATACTTTACACATTATATATGAAAGCTTCTGTTAATAGCTATACGTTACCTCTGAGGTAGTGAGTGTGTGCACTTATCCAGAGCAGAGCTAGCTCTGAGAGGGAGGTACACATTTTAGTGATATGCTTATAGCAGCACTGGACACAGTATTCAAATTAACTCCCTGAAGACCATTATGCAGTCCAGTGTGAACAGTTTTAAATTTCTCAAATAGCTGACTTAAATTATTACACTCTGAAACTCCCCTTTAAAGTGTAAG
This sequence comes from Anseranas semipalmata, assembly GCA_013399115.1. Classification (NCBI taxonomy): domain Eukaryota; kingdom Metazoa; phylum Chordata; class Aves; order Anseriformes; family Anseranatidae; genus Anseranas; species Anseranas semipalmata. The sequence goes on from VXAA01007214.1 coordinate 79,809, forward strand.
TTTAAAGGATAGCATGGAGTCACATGCAAAGGGAGTATGAGTATAAAGCATTCATAGATCAAAGGCTCAATAACCAACCACATCTCCATCAGAAACACTGGATGAATAGCTTACTTATGGCAAGTACGCAAGGAAACAGTCCAACGCAGACCAGCAGTCTGCATAGTTCAGTGCTGTTTCATAAGCAGATGAAAGTACTTTGGTTTTAGAAGCTACTTTGATTGCACTGTCTTTGGAAGGGGCTTTTCACATGCACATGCTTTTGACAGATAAATTGACACAATGAATAATCTCTCTGGTCAGTGAGGGCACAAATTTAACTTGCAGAGGTACCATTTTAAACTTGCTTCTGGGTCTAATTCTGCAAAGCACTGAACCCTGAAAGGTTTTGAGAAGCACCTGACACATTACAGACCAAAGGTATGAAGACCCAAATAAAGAAACACTCAGAGACCCAAATATTTCCTTGAACTGCCAACCTCAACATGAAGCTGTTGTGGTTGGAAAGAGAAAAATGAGGGAGTTCCAGATGTTTACATGATCAGAGATGGTTTCTCCTGTGATCCAAGGAGGGTTACACAATAATGAATGTAGCCCCCTTGTTAAAGAAAGTAGCTGTGCTATTTTTAATACACTCTCATTAAGTCACTTCTGGAGTTGTCTCCTTAAAGACAAGCCCTTTGTGGCCAGGGCAGTACAGTACCCTGCTGACAGATGTCTGCTCCAACGTTCACAGATTAATCTCAGTGAGGAAATGCAGCCATAAAGAACAGGTAGTTGATGATAACAGGAGTTAGTATCCAAGCTCCTTTTTTGTTGGTGGGGCCGAAAATACTGCTTCACAGACTGTGACCCCCTTTATTATAGTATTTTGCATGTCTTGACCTGCTTTTGCTTTTACTGTGGACCTGATGTTGCTTTTACTATTAGTGCTTTATAGTTGCATAGATTAAAAATGAAAAGTACAAGGGTTCAACATAAGCAAGTTTTAAAGCAGTTTTAAAGGACCTAGAACCAAATAAATGAACGAAAGGCATTGGTTTATGTCCAGTAGGACCTGATGTAGCAAAGACATATAAGCCCAGAGCAGTTTTCCCTCAGCTGGACAGTGTTGCCTTCTTCCCTGTCCTCAGCCTGTTCCAAGTCTGTCCTTCTCCCAGAAGTGGGGATGGTGTCAGAGAGCCTGCTGAGGCTCCACGCCCTGCCTATGGTACTCCTCAGCTATACCACAGCTCGTTGCAAATCACAACCGCCAGGGAACCCTTCAGCTAGAACTGCCTGATTAAGTCTGTGCTTAGCTTTTCCACAAGGACATTTATTTATCACACTGTTTTTCATCACCTGATAATATTTGTAGAGTAATTCTGCTAAGGAAGCCTGGGCACGCAGCTTGGTTGTTGGCACTTTGTTCCACATAGTGATCCTGTAAACGTGAGCTGTCTTGTGTGAATGCCAAGTATTGGTCCATGCTTACAGAGGAGCCTGATGGTTTTCCAGGAGATCACTTAGGTTCACAAATTCCAAATGCATTCTCTGAACATTATCCAATATTCACAGAAAACTCACAGTTCCTTCAGCGTGTTTGACACTGACCTGCTGTTTCTTGGATCACTGCCCTGGCATTAAATGGGCAGAAATGCCAAAAGCCAAAATTAAATATCCCTGGGAAAAGGATCTTTCACATCTAGCACAGGTCAGCTCTAAATACTTCTCTTTCTCCAGGTGTCTGCATGGTAAGTGCATGGTGGCCAATGTTGCTTACACCTGTAAGTGCATGGAGGGCTACACAGGCATGTACTGTGACAAGAAGAACAATTCCTCAAACCCCTGCAGGATTTTGAAATGCAACCACGGGCAGTGTAAAATTTCTGAGCACGGGGAACCCTACTGCGAATGCGATCCTAACTATAGCGGAGAACATTGTGACAGAGGTACGCTTGGCCACAGGGACCAGGATGTTGGTCTGCTGTATTTCTGTTTTACATCTTTGTTTTCACCTCTCTCCCATGTAAAGATTTCCAGCTCGCTCCCTCTGATGCAGCTGGGCAGGTTTCCTGCGGCATCCTACAGATCATGCTGCGCTCTCCTTCCAGGGCTGGGGCTCACCTCTTCTGCCCTGACCTGGAAAGATTCACTGGAAACTCAGTGACTTCTAACTTCATCCCTTCTGCCCTCATTCCTTCCTGTACAGAAGGAAGGAGCTGGCTTGTATTATTGTTATTTAGGTTGTGGCTCTTCTGTGAACGAACCACAGGCTTTCCAAATTATACACATAATATACAGTCTCACCAAAACGTGTCTGGCTGTGACAAAGTGACTGCACAACAGCACAGCCATTTTCAGGTATCCCGGATTGCTGATGTCATGCAGAGCCGGTGACCTTTGATCCTGCGAAGCAGATGTAAAACTAACTCTTATTTTGCAGGAGTGTTGCAGGATTCAACACTCAGCATTCATTAAAGCACTTCCAGAACTGCTGATCAAAGCCAGCAGGCCTGCGTGGCCTCCGCCTTGTGCCGGATATTGCACATTTGTGTAACACAAGCTCTGTTTTGATGGCAGGTACAAAGCAGTAAAAGATTACGGTCCTGTTCACAGCATCTGTTTGCCTTGAGTATCGTTACATGCCAGGGCTGTTCGCTGATGTGGGGGGAGTATCTGGCAAAATAGTTACCACATTTTTTTCCTTGACATCTCTGTTGTCTCACCAGAGAATCTCTGCCAAGGAGAGATAATTCGAGAAGTAGTCCGTAAGCAGCAGGGCTACACGTCATGTGTCACTGCCTCCAAAGTACCCCGCATGGAATGCCGTGGCAGCTGCAGTAATGGGCAGTGCTGCGTTCCCCTCCGAAGCAAACGGCGGAAATACTTCTTCCAGTGTGTGGATGGCTCCACCTTCACAGAAGAACTGGAGAGACATGTGGAATGTGGATGCTCAAAATGCTCATAAGCCATTCTCCAGTCTCTTGCCACTTTAATCGACTCAGAAGCGCTATCAAAATGGGACCTATTTACTTTCAGAGTGAAGAAGAAGAAAAGAATTATTAAGTATATTGTAAAATAAACAAAAAATAGAACTTATTTTTATTATGGAAAGTGACTATTTTCATCTTTTATTATATAAAGTATCACACCACTTTGGGTATATGTATCATATAGTGAGTTATTTTTACCATGAAACTTTTTTAACAGTTGTAAGAAAAAAAAATAAAAAGTTAAAATTTTAAAAAAATCTATATAAAGAAAGCATAGCCTAACAGGAGAAATGGGGGGGGACTTTATATGTATGCACAATGGACAAATGTAAAGGTGTTCCAAGGACCTGCCACGGCATTGATATGGGCCGAAGAAATCTCCGAGGTTCTGGGTTGGGCTCGTAAGAAAGCGGATCCCCATAACTGACAGCCATTTCGCCTACTCAGGCACCCTGAAAAAGCCTCCCCCTAGGTCCCTTGCTCTGCCTAACACTGCCAATGCTGTTTTGTTCCTGTACAGTGGCTCTGCTTGATATTCTCGAACTGGTTCCCTATAGCACATAGGCACTGCCGTAGCTTAAGGCTAACTACATTATTTGACTATTGTAATACTATAATACATTTTTGCTGTGTATGTTGTATTTATCTGTGTTCACAATATATTCTTCAGCAACTGTATCTATAGAGCACAGGCAGCTTTATCCAAAAGATGGGGAAAAAGGGAAAGAAAGTGGGGAAATATATGTTGCTTTGGGAAATTTGGGGGCAAAATGTGAAATAAGTGCTAAGTAATGCCTAATAAATGACATAGTAGTTTTGTGTTAACTCCTCAGCTATGTTATTTCCCAGGTTTGTGCCTTCTTGCTCCTGGCCTTGAGTCCTTTTTTTTTGTATATGAAATATAAGGAATGCACTGCTACATAATTTGTCACGCCTCGACACTTTAACTTGCAAAGGTCAAAAAGAGCATGAAAATATTGCAGGTGCCAGAATGCCCCTGCAACATAATGGCTTTTGCTCTCACTGTCACTTCAGCCATGGATGTAAGCTGGTCTGTAGCTGCCTGTTCATCAGCACTGATACCAAGCAGTTGGCTGCCTTTCCACAGCTTTTTAAATTAGCAGAAGTTGCACTATATCCATGTGAAGGTATTCAGCCAATATTTGTTGATCTTAGCAGCACTCTCTTCTCTGCACAGGGAAGAAGTTTACAGCTACATCCCATTCTGTTCTCACATCTGGTGCAGACTGACCAATTCAGCCAAAGCTTTTCCATCTGCACTATTTTATATCCTGCACTTGTTTCTCCCAAAGGGCTCCCATTAACTTTAGCTGTGTTCAGAGCAAATGCTGAATAGGAAGCAGAAATCAATGCAGGGATAAATTCTCACTGTGAATGTGAGACAAAAATTGACTCTTTGGGAGTGAGGTTGATTTTTGGAGGGTTTTTGGCAGGGCTACCTTTCAGGGTTGGTAATATGTGCAAAGAGTACCACAAATACCTTGAAGTTTCTCTTACTATACCTTTTAAACATCCCTATCCGTAACTGTTCCATTATCAGTGTAATTTCTTTCTTTCCCTAATATAACTAGTATCGTGGTCCTTTCTTCAATTTTTCTGAGAGGTTGATTAAGTCAGATATTATTTATAACAGCCAAGAGCCCCTTTTGGGAATGCTCACTGGTCTCACCTAAAAGATTTCAGATCATGGGCTTCAGCAGAGGATAAGTAGGAGAGCTGAATCAGGTAAATGGGGCTTTTGTTTAAATGAGGCTTTGGAAAGATCCACAGAATGGAATCCTGCCATGAAAATACAAATGTTTATTTCCTGCTCAAGAAAAGTGATCAGGTACACATTACACAACCAAAAAGCTCCAACATGCTTAGCATTCTTCTACTGCTTAAAATCTTCCCTTAACTGAAGCTGTTCATTCATATTTCTTTGTTACTACCAGAGCAACTTGGGTAGAAGGGACATAATCAGTAACATAGCCTCCTCTCAAAATATCAGTACTTGGAGCCTGCAGTCAGTGAAACATAAAACAATCTCTAGTTAGTGCTGAAATCTGATTGAAACAGGACAGTTCAAGAGCTGGGGCAAAACTAACCCTGGTTGCAAATACTATGGACATACTTTTATTTTGAATATAATGTCAGAATCTCAGAGCAGCTGGAGTTCATGGTGTACAACAAAAATCACCCAAACCCACAGATTTAAAAATTCATGCAAGTAACTGTAGGCACTCGCGCAAAGATGTGCCTGGCACACCACTACCATAAATGTTTCATTCCTGCTTAATGCATTTTAATTTCTAAGGAAGCAGCTGCTGTTATGCCAGGCAGAAGAAATCCAGAGTAAGCACCGGGTTACAAGCCCACCGTGTGCTCTACTGCACAACTCGTAGCCACTAAACTGCCAAGGCCTGCAGAAATGCTGCCCCTCTTGAACACCAACCAAAGTCACGTTCACTTTGTCCCTGAGCAGCAACACATATGAGAAAGAAGGTAATGTTTACTTGTGGCCTCACACCTGCTTGAGGGTGCTTTAAAAGGAATAACCTTGACTGGCAAGGCAAAAGCCATCAACATCTTGTTAACAGATCACTCTGGGATTTATTTAACCAAGACCTTGCAGCAAAGTGACCAGCAACAACTCAGCAAGGCTGGCCCTGTTCCTGGCCCTTTTCTGTCATGGCATTTCAATGCTAAGTGTTGGGACAAAGAAATAAGAATATCTATTTTGTAACCAAATGATGCAATTTTTGTATGCTTTTAGGCAGCACTTGTCATTGGATAATGATGCTTTATGTCAATGATTCTATGACTTGCTATAGAATTATTTTATGTTAAGAAGAAAATAAAAAGCATTCAGATGTGCCAAAAAATGTGAGGTTAACTGAAGTGTAATTAGCTCTGAAAGCTCCTCTGTAACCTGCCTAATGTTACAATAGATTTCAACTACTGTGGATACAGTGCAGTAGTTTTTACCTCTATAAAGTTTTAATATAAAGTGAAGAAAGATGCTAACCCTTAAAAAATGGCAATGCAGACTGGTGTGAACTGATGTATTTTATTAATAGATTCTCATTGTGATGTAAGTTTAAATAAATTGTTGGGTTTTGGAAGATTGTAACATATCTTATGTTGTGATGCAGATTATTTCTCTCCACGTGTATTTGAGGTCTTGAGCAACCACTTATGGTCTGAGCTTGCAGCAGTGCAGTAGCTCAGAGGAAGTGCTGGGGGGGCTACACGCGTTCCTCTGGGGCAGCTCCTGTCTGAGAATGGCTGTAGTTAACTCAAACACACTATTAACAGTGGTAACATACTTTGATGGCACCCCCAACTTAATTTTTAGCAGTCCTACACACACAGATGAATAAAGCCACATAGTTTTTGAGCCTAGGCATTTTCTTCAATGAAATGCTTGCTTCACTGCTTTTTAAAAACTCTTTTAAAAAGGCCTGCAGCAAAAGCGCACTCATTAACTAATGATAGACTAAATGAAGAAATATTGGGAATTCAGGGTCAGAGGAGGTCTGATTCAGGAAATGGAAGTCGCCCAGCCAACAGTGGATGACAGGATCTTGTGATGTCCTGACATACTTAAATTCTCATTTGCTGCTCTGTCTCTGCAGCAGACTATTATTAGTGACCCAGATGTAACAGAGCACTTCTGTTCATTACATTCCAGCCTCAGTATAGAATAAAATGAATCTCCCACCCAGTCCTCAGCCTTCCCTTGCCTGTACCCCCACTTAACACTTACATATTGCCAATTATGCTTCAAACTACAGCATTTATGGTTGTCTTTGCCATTCCATGAAAAACTGGTGACAGCATTCAGCCAATAAAAACACTCCAGCTTAATGAGTATCATTAAGCCTGAACTATGAAGGTTAATTATATAATTGTGGCAGATGGTAGCATTTTCACCTAAAGCAAACCCAGCTGAGCCTACTAAAAAAGCAAGCAGGAACTATTCAAAAATGTCCAGGTACTGGCTGAAAGAACTGGTTTACACAATAATTATTTGGGATTGCTTGTGGCTTTGTGGTGCACAGGTTCCTCAACAAGCAACTGGGGCCCAAGGCTAGAATGCACATTGTTTATGTTTCTGCTTGCGCTGCCTCTAGGTATTGCTTTTTCTCTATTGGTCTGTGGCAAATAATGCAGAGGAATAGTCTATCTTATCTTCCTTTATCTTTGTTTTTCCTACTTGGTAGGGACTAGTGTGATTGTGTTCCTGCTTGTAGGGTGTTTTGCTGTGGGTTTTGTATTGGTCTCTGTGGGTCCTGTGACTTCTGGTCTGTAATTCTTTTTTTTTTCTTTTTTTTTTTTTTTTAAGTTGGTTCCTAATTACTTGTGTAAGGCTATGAGGTTTCTACAGGACAGCCTCATAGTTGAGTGGGCTAGACAGCTGGAACCGGTTTGGTTTTGCCAAGCCTAGGGTGGCCTTGAGGAATCCCTTTGGCTTAAGGCTGATGAGATGTCAGATTGGCTTACTGACTTGCAGGTCCAGTATCGTTCTGAGCCAGAATGTTTTTCCAGGATGTGCCGTATTGTTTCTGAGTGCTACTGAAGTGAACTCCAAACAAGATGTCCCAAACCAGCGCTTGGGCCCCACCTGTTTAAACAGGAGGGATGCCCAGAGACGGTACTGCCAGCCACTGGTAGAGGCCTTCGGATCTCATGGTGCACACTTCAGCTTTGCTAGCCAAGACCTTGTGCGCTACTCTGAAGCTATTTTTACTGTGGGGCTGGTTACCCAGTTCCTTACCTCACACAGCTCATTTCCCAGGGAGCGATGGCTCCCGGCAGGTACGGGCGATGCCCGGCAGTCTGGGCCACCTTGCAGTCACCACCAAACCGCAGCAAGAGTTGTCCTGAATGCAAGAACAATGTAGGAAAGTCTTACAGGTGTAAACTTTAGGAAATGTCATATTTGCAAACAGTTTTATAAAATGATGAGGTTGTTTTGGTTGATGGTTATGGTTTGTTGGTTTTTGTTTGTTTGTTTTTTGAGGAAGCTTTTTAGCTGACAGTACAGAATGGTGTTCTCTTTTTTGTGAATGCTTCCTTTGAAGAAAAAGGTTCCTCTCTTTCATTAGACTTATTAATATTTTTTATATGCTATACGTGAATTTTCTGTTCTTTTAAATAACACTTTCTTGGGGGGGGCGTGTTGATCCTGTGCCAGTGTTGTTCATGTTGGTCCTGTGAGGAAGAAGCACCCACAGTTCCCACCGACCACAACAGGTCCCGGGGGCGCTGTGATCAGGAGGTCGCAGTTTCACCCCAGGAATCTGGAGGAACCAGCAGTGCCAGCATGACCCCACCAAGCCCTGGCAGGGCGTGTGCGGGTCCTGGGGCGTCCAGCGCCTTCCCCCAGTGCTCGCCTGGCAGCACCGCTCCTGCAGTGGGACGGATGGCTTCTCGCACTAGCTGCTGGGGCAGCTGGTGCCTGTGTGCTGCAGGGGCCTCAGGACCATGCCATGATGGAGCATCACGAGGCTGCTGTTGATGGCACCACCGCTTATTTACGTGCTAGCACCTTATGGAATACCAACTGATTCTGCTATTTCTACCTTAATTCTTCTGTAGTTTGCTCACACACATTTAGGCATAACTGCTGCATGTCTGTAGAGTTTATTACCCAGTAGTGCTGTACCCTGAGCTGGCAGGAGCACGTGTGCTACCTGTTGTCTGTGCAAGAAAGCCCAGCTGTTCCTCTGAGCACCTCCAGCCCTCGCAGGGCCCTGCAGGCAGCAAGAAACTCCTCAGGCTGGTAGCGGAGCACACACGCTGTACAAGCAGCACTTAGTAGCATGGGGAAGTTTAAACTTACACCATTACACATAGCAGCATCACATAACCTCACAGGCAGGGGGAACAGAAGTTGCTGCGATTTACATAGCTTTGCATCTTGTTCCTACATGATCTCTTGACCTTTTCCTTCCTCAGGGCTTTTCTGCTTTCACAGTAAAGTGATCCTTAGGGTAGGCTGTGGATGACACTGCCTTCTACTCTCTGACCCTTGTCCCCGTGGCACCAGGACCACTCCTTTTCCATAAGAATAACCCTTACAAATGTATGACTTATGTGGGGAGGAAGAGTACAACTCCTATGTCAGAGACGCATGGAAGGGAGGAAAAAGGGTTAAATGAGTCCCACAAGATCAATGGCTTTTGTGTTCAGGGCAAAGCCCAAATCTCAGGGAGAAGCAGGCCACTGCATTTTCAACAGGTCTCACAGTCTTTCCGCTATATTCTGCCAGCAGCATTGACCCAGGCAGCCCCACCTCAGCCTATGGCCGTGCCTCACCTGCAGGGTGTCCTGGGTGCCCTGACCCTGGGTGCCACCCGAGGCTGCGGGGCCGCACGCTGGCACTGTCAGCCTTCACCTCCACCTTGTCTCCAGTGCTGACACCCGGAGCCTGCTGATCCTGGCCTAGTGGCAGGGAGGAATTTCTACAAAGAGAGAAAAAGGCAGAATTTAGGTACACATTCCACCACCCTGGCAAAACGTCAGGAGGTGCTAGTCCAGAGTAGGGCTATTTTTCCCTAGCCTCATCCTTGTAAACTGATCTGAAACTTAAAAATGTAGAAGAAATATCATAAGCCAGGTAATATACATGAAACTTTCACTCAAGAAACCTGAAATTTTGTGAAGTGACAAGCGACTGAAACCATGGTCCTCCACCAGGAAGTGCCATTAATGACAGGCAAATTTCTGAGCCCTGCCTCAGATACTTTGCATGCAGAGCCAGGTTACAGGAACCACATACCACAGGGTGATTTACATCGGGACTTCAAAGCATTCCAGACACTATCAAGCTTTCACTTACCATGTGATAAGAGCATGCACAACAGGCAGTAACTACAGAGGAGCTTAAGCTTTCTTAATTACAGCCTAGGATATTTCTCATCTCTTAAACTGCCATAGTTTATTCTGGGTAAAGCACTCACTGAATTGCTGGGGTGGTGGTTTTTGTTTGTTTGTTTAAATATATATATAAATACAATATATATATATAAAATATACATATATATTTTACTATGGTAAGGTAAATGCCAAACGATGGTTTCAGGCACAAAGATCCAGATATATCAAGTTGGACATACCAATATAAAATGAGATTCTAATATAATACAGCGATGAAACAGTTTTTGTCTAGCCCCAAAACATCTAGGTAAGTAATACTTGTTTAAAAAAAACAAAAGTCCTTGCCTTTGTGTGTATCTTTCATATAAAATCCTTTCAAGTGGTTTCATCCCACATGGACACTATATTTCAGCGTAGTTGTAAACAACAATCACTTGGAAGTGGCTATACAAATGCATATGTATTTATATATACACATATGCAAGAACAATATTTCTTGTATTTCTGGATGACCATCAATTTACTTTCAGGTGTATTTATTATTACCTATGGGCTAGTCAAAGCAGTGTGGTGGCTAACGTACAAGTAACTCCAGTCTAAAAGTGCTCATAACCTACAGATCAACTTGACTTGCAAATTAATAAATGTTTGGAGCCTGTCACAGGACTCTGTTAAGTTAAACTTCTAGTTTGAGCTAAACCTCTACTCTGAGATGGACTAAGATAGCTATGAGTGGAGCTTGACTTGTTTTTTCATATATTCTGTCACAGCTGATGATGTTTAGCCAAAATATTTCATGTTCTTGTGAAGCAGTTCTTAAACCAAACTTTCAGATTTGCTGATCTTGTTTTTTAATTGAACAGTTCTTGATTTATTATCACAGAGCCCTTTAGTTATTCCTATTTTTTTACATGGCAAGACAAATTAAGAGGGTTTGCTAGATAAAATAAAATAGCTTAAAGTAGGCATCCAATATATTCAAATTCAGAACTTGCTCCTAAGAAACTCTTGCAGAAAATACACATTTTTATCTCTGACTGAAGTCAGAGGCTAGGAAAACAATCATTGAATCTGCAGTGCTGGACATAGAGAATTATAAATGGTCACTTCCTCAGTGAAAGGCTGGGTCTGGGGGTTTTCTGCCTGTTACAAGAGAGCACGATTGGGCATCCATCAGGCTGTAGACTAGTCTTTTTTGTTTTTCTACATTGTACATATATGGCTATTACTGGCACTTCCCAGAGACGGTATTTATTTCATTTCTGTTACAGTTAGAGGGTATTTAGGAAACATAGTCAAGAGTGCAGGCACTGGAAAAAATATCTCAGGATTAAGATACTGAAAATCTCATTGCAGTTCTGTTTTCCCAGCCCTTCCAGAGATGCCAGTGAGACCCTGCATAGATCATTTTACACAAAACATTCCACACTGCATAGTCTGGTACAGGCAGGAAATTAAAGACTGTATCTTACGATCACAGCGTGTATTTCAGAAAGGGCACGGTTTCACTTCCAGGTAGCAGCTAAATTCTCGTATTCCCTAACATGTATGTAAATGCCTGTGTTTGAAATTTCAATTGCAAGTTACAGTGCAATGAAAAACTGCAAAACCACACCAAAATTTCCTGTCTTTAAGAACACCACAGTGGAATTTCCACAATTACATACAGCTTACAGGAAGACATAAGCTATGCAGCTTTGTTAATACACTCTTAACTTCCTCTAGAGAGCAAGAAGTAAACATTAAGAAGACTTAAGAGTAATTTTTCCAGATAAAGAAATTTGAGAAATGAAATGTGATAAATGGGAGATTGTATCCACGGGAGAACTTCAGCTTTCTTTTATACAGGATTCTGGATTTAAAAAAAAAAAAAAAAAAACACTTTTAGGACAGGTTTCAGAATGAGACCCAACAAAATACCAGGAGCTCAAAGCAGATTGCAGAACCCTCAGCGAGGCAACTGGGCTTCCTTGTAAGCACAAATAAAGGCTGTCAGCATGTGGAACAAAGCTCTGCCTGAACCTACTGAGCAGCAACTGAGGACAGGTCCTCTTTTGGGCTCTAACACCCAAAATCCTTCTCTGAAGAAGGTGCTTGTGACCAGGACTAAGCAAAGGTTAACTTGGTACGTGGTAAAAGGCTTTTTTTTGGTATGTGTGGAGAGTGGAGGATGAAGAGGTGGTAGTTCCTGTTTCCATGCAACACCTTGGTGAGCAAAGCACCTCTCCAGAAGCTAGAGATTTACTCTTTCCTTGGTTTGTGAAGGGTTGCTTCAACCAAGACTTCTGCTGATGTAACTCCCAAGCACATCAGGAAACTTTAGCTTCTAGGAAGGAGCTGATAGCCAAATCCTCCTTCTCAACCACAGCTTTTAGAGCCACCTCAGATCAAAGTAATCGGTGTAGAATTACGTGGCGTTTTATCACAAAGGACGGGGGAAATGGCTGCCTGCTCCACGGTGAGTTTTTGATGTTCAAGTCGTGAGCAGCAGGCAGGAGGCCGAGCCACGTCCTGCCCGCGGGGCCTGCAGGCAGCGCCTCGTGACGGGGCACGCCGTGCCGGCCTCTCCTCGCACCGCACGCGGAAAAACCTCCTCGAGACTAGCAGCAGAGCAATTTCCTGAACCGCTTTTTGCGTGTGCCTGTGCGAGCACTTCCAGTCCCTGTGAGGACAATGGCAATACACATTTAAGCTCCCTTCTTTATTTACGAATAAAAAGCACCCACGTGGTATTTTTACAGCTCGGGAGCCGTGTGAAAGGCTAACACGCTGCACCGGCACCAGCTCCAGCCACGCACAGTCCCTCCAGGCGCGGCGGCGGGGTCTGCAAACCAGACCACAGACCCCGGCCAGTA
>VXAA01007214.1:93405-172246 GCA_013399115.1 Anseranas semipalmata
CCCCATCAGGCGAGGGGCCGGGCACCCCCCCGAGCGCCGCGCCGCCGCCCGCCCCGGCCAGAAGGCGAAGCTGGGCCGCCGCCGCTGCCGCGCCATGAAGATCAAGGATGCCAAGAAGCCGTGTAAGGCCGCGGGCTGCCCCGCGCTCCTCCCGCTTTTCGGCGCTCGGGGCGGGGGGAGGCTGGGGGAAGCGGGGCTGGGGGCTGCCGGCCGCCTGCCGGGGCTTTTCCCCGTTGGACGCCTTTAAGCAGGAGCTCAGAGCTCGGGCGGCCTTGCGGAGCGGTGCTCGCGTTGGAGAGACCCCTGCTCTTCGGCAGGAAGCGGCCGGGTCAGGCCTGGGAGAACGCATCCTGCCGCCAACGCGGCCGGCGTCCCGGCGGTGTGCGGGGCGCCTGTGCGGGCGGCTGCGGTTCTGCAGTGATGGCTTCTGAGAGCTTGTGAACTTCTGAATTTTAGGGCAGTGAGTTGTTCTTTTTAGTGGCCGGCTACAATTATTCTTTCATTAAGACAAGCCGAATGCTCTCCTTTAAGTGCAGCGCTAGTAACGTTTCTTACTATTTATTATTTTTGGAGTACCGTATTTGTGTCAGAGCACACAAACACAGCGCAGGCCAAGGCGGGTGCAGAGCTGGGGCTGCCGGCAGTGCGGGGTGCTCAGCGCGGGGTGCTCAGCGGGCACAGCGCTTCCCGCTGTAGCAGGCGTGAGCAGCGCGCTGGGGGACCTGCCACGCTTACACGGGTGCACCCCGTGTAAGTGCCGGCTGGGGTGCAGGTGTTCCTCTGGCCGCGGCTGTGTTCTCTTTGCTTTCTCATCCTACTTCAAGACGCGCTTCCAGAGCGAGTTACTGCGTGGGGGAAAAAATGGCTGGTCCTGAAGACCTAGGCCTGATGTCCTTCTCAGTCATAGTGTGCTTATCTAATGAGGAGTATGCAACTAAAACAGCACATAGGAAGTGTATATTTTAAATATATTGTTTGAGCAGCCCATCAAGAAAAAAATCACGGAACGTGTATTTAACACAGGAGGTATTCGTGTAGCTCTACAAATAGCTATAAATGTGGAATTGAATTTGATCGTGAAAATACTTCGTTTCTCATGTTATGTCAAGGAAACTAATTATCCATCTTGTAGCACATAATTAGCCATCACTTCTTATTAATGCCAGCATGTGGAAATCGCTGAGCTGACTGTAATCATGTTTACAAAAAGTACAGTTCAGCATTTTTTTTTCCTGGTATGATATTTAATGAATGATATCGTGACTCTGAAGCAGTAATTGGCCATAAGACTTTATAGTGGCTTAGTAATTTAAAATAGAGTCAGAGGTTGCCTCTAATGCAAAAACTGCTAATTTCAGAAATGTCTCTGCTGGGCCTCAAACAGTTATTTTCTCAAGTAGTGGGTTTAAACCTCATGTTTAAATAACAATGCCAAATGTCAACAAGAAATTTTAATTGCTTAAAATTTATAGTGGATTTGTAGTTGCAGACTTCTGGTTCCTGAAGGTGAACTTTGACATTGGTTTTGCATGATGGAAATTGGAAACAGTGGGGACTACATAAGTAGTGCAGGAAAGAATACAGTATCAAACTTGGTTGTTTATTTCACCTTGTCACTTTAATATTACGTATTTTAAAGCTGGTGGCTTTTTAAAAGCTAATGGCAATTAGTTTATTAGGCAGTGAACTTCAGGCTCATTGTGCAGATCTTTGCTCCTAATTAGTGACACTGACTGAAGTCGCAGAGCAGCTGGCTATTTGAAAAGGAGTGGGTCCACAAAAGCACTGAGGTTGGAAAAGTCCGATGATATTTGGGGGGTTGGTGCCCAAATACTGCTGTGAATTTGGCTTGTACGCTCAAATGGACCGTAAAACTGAGTTGGGCTCATAATACCACTTTTAGCCAAATAATTTGTAACTAGGCAGCGTAAGACAGTTATAGATGCTTTTCAGTAGAATCGTTGAGTCAGTACGAAGTTCTTGGAGGAACTGAGTATTTAGCCATCTGTGTTGGAGCCAAATTTCATGGGGGGAAAAGTGGTTAACCGCTGCTCAACGAGAGGTCATTAGTCTGTTGATAAGAGTCTACAAAGTCGAATTGAGAAGGTTAGCCTACCTCCGCTTCTATCTGTGATGTCGAGCATCATGAAAGAAAGCGTGATTGCAATGACTAAATGCCATCTTTGCCATTAGATTGGTGATGGTAAAGTTGGAGGCACCTACTGAATTTACAGTTTCTGATGTGGGTCCAGTGCCTAGGCGCGTTGGTGTGGTCCTCCCTTTAAAATATTCACCTGGCTAGTGCTGTCGCTGCTTTGTTGTTGTAAAAACAGCTGGTCAGAAATGTAGCTGGCTTTGTGGGGCATGGCTTCTGTGGTGGACTCTCTTGAAAGAGGCTAGTAAAGGGCTGTTTAGATTTCCTTTGAACATGGTAGGAAGTGATAGGTATTTTAAAGGAGGATAACAGAAATTCAGATTGAGAAGAACTATTACAAAGTAGTTGATGTAACAGTGGAAGCAGGAGAGGTTATGAGATCTCCATCCTTCGTGTACTCTTGAGAAACTGAAGAGGCTTTCAGGTCTTGGCTAGACAAAGCCATAGCTGACCTCATCTAGCTCAGGCAATGTTCCTGCTGGTATGAACGAGAGGCTGGATGAGATGACCCTAGAGGTCCTTTCCAACAAACAGTCGTGTGATAGCTCTTCCAAGAAAATCCATATGGGGAAGAATGGTTGTTTCCTGTAAGAGGAACTTCCAAAGGTTATTTGGGGGTGGAGATGACAAATGCGAGAGCAAAGCATCTTGCAGAACTGCCATTGCATAAGGTCTGTCTAGAGAGAAGACGAGGGGAGTCCTTCCATGAAAGTGACGCAGACAAAATGCTAGTATTTTAGTGTTACAGAAATTCCCCCTTCCAACCTGAGATACAGAAAAGGGAAATGGAACCTAGATTCAGTAATTTTCTATCTTGCTTGCACATCTTAATAATACTTTTTGTATTATTTATATAATAAAAAATATTTTCTATATTATAAGCCACTTGTAACTTCAGTGAGTCGTATGAACAGCTATCTTCATTTTCATAAACTGGACATCTTAACTATGTCAATTTTTAAAACACGTGCAAATAAATTAATGCTTTCCTATCTAACAAAACAATGAGTTATGTAAGCAAGACAAAATAACTGTTGGAGGATGAGTACTTGTCCTGCTGCTGTTGTCAGCTATAATATGTAAACTGCTTTATCACAAGTGTGCATTGCAGTCTTTGTGCTAAACTATGTCAGAACTATCACTTTAGGAGTGAAGCTTATGTTAAAACTGTGTTCTCAAAAAAATAAAAAATTAAAAAGTTTGAATTTCTTTTATGACTGGGAATGAAAGATACAGTATGGTTTGGGGAATTTTTAGTTGAGTTTTCTGAGCACGAGACAGCATGTAAATGTGTAAATCGAGTTGCTCATTGTTCCATTTTTACCTTTGGTCAGAGGTGTATTTAAGACAGTTTAATAGAAATGAGTACTAATTGTTTGTTCCTGTGAGGATTTTTGTTAAATGTCTTCCTTGTTCAAATGCACAGCGTTGGTTTAATCTTAAGTTAGGTGTATTGCTTTTACTCTTTCACAAAGCTAATCAAGCAACTCTTATCTCCACAGCTTTTCCATGGTTTGGCATGGACATTGGGGGAACTTTGGTGAAACTTGCATATTTTGAACCTATCGATATCACTGCAGAGGAGGAGCAGGAAGAAGTTGAAAGCTTGAAGAGCATCCGCAAATATCTGACTTCCAATGTAGCCTATGGATCCACTGGCATTCGAGATGTCCACCTTGAGCTGAAAGACTTAACGATTTTTGGTCGAAGAGGAAACTTGCACTTTATTAGATTTCCAACTCATGATTTGCCTACTTTTATCCAAATGGGAAGAAACAAAAACTTTTCAACACTACATACGGTGCTCTGCGCCACAGGAGGTGGCGCATATAAGTTTGAAGAAGACTTTCGCACAGTAGGTAGCCTACCTTTCCTCATGCTGATGCTTAAAGCATTGCTGATGACGGGTTGAAACAAAATTGTGGAATGCTCAGAGATTAATTTATTTCTCAGTCATAAGTAAGATGATGTAGTAACATGCTTTCTGACATAAAGATGCAGGGCACCTTTATGGAGAATAACCATTTTCTAATCTGTTTTCTCTGATGGGAGAATGTACTTAAACTGCTGAGGGGTTGACTTGCTTTGGATTTTCTTTCATAGGAAGTTTTTGGTGATGGGTGTTTTTTGATGGATGTAGTGTAGTACATGGCTTATAGATGTGTGACAAAATGGATATCTCTAAGGCAGTCTTCTTCAACGGCAGAGGGATTTGGGATTTTCCTGAGGTGTTTTGACTCTTCCCGTGACAATCAAAACGGATTGTTTGTTTAGGTGCTGTTTCTGTCAGAAGATAGTTGTTCATAGCTGAGAATATTGCCACGATATCTAGTGCACGCACGGCCTAGTTTCAAAGTGGCTGCAGATCTCTTGTGCTTCTAGAGACAAGACTTTCAGTAACACAAAATGTTTAGTTTCAAAAATCTGCTTGTGTTTCCATTCTTGTGCCAGTCTTGTGTTGGGCTGGTACGACTGTTTATGGGATAGGGTAACAATTTGTGCAGCAAAATTACTTCATTATCTAAAACCCTACAAAAATATTTTATGTTGGACCAGTTCCGTGATTTGCTCAACAGTGAAGTTTCACAAACAGCTGTGTCAGGGCAAGAAAAGCTGAAGTGAACTGGGGGAAGAGGAGGGGACTGACAGTGTTGTGATCTATCTGGTAATGATGTTGGTCAATAGCGCGCAACCCAGTCTGATTGTGCAGCTTCATGATCTAAACCCAGGCTGCTTTCTAAAAGTGAGTTCATCTGATTCGGAGATATGCTCTGTGGCTGCTTTTCTTGGATTAGCTGCTTAATTGGACTCTTTGTAACTGTTGGAACACCCTGCTGCAGGTAAGGGAGAGAGCTTGATCACTCTCTTTGTGAGAGCCCAGAGTTAAATTGGATTAAGTATGATATGAAATTGGAGCCTTCCTGGAATCCACAGATTGTCTTGCTGCTCTGTGAGAAAACAACAGCTTATGTATGTGCAAGAACGAGGAAGAACTATAGTGAGCCTAGTGTCCTACAGAATTTCTGACCTGTGGTTTTCTTATAATTGTTGGAGTGCTAATAACATTGCAATAATGATAGGATGCTATTTAGGTTTTTATCTTAGGTTTTTATCCATTGCTATTGTAGAAGTAACTCTTTCCCTTCCAACATGGGAGGGAACCCACAAACCTTGAGGAGATGCACGAGTTTGACCAATGTGACGTGATGGGGTCTCCAGGGTATTTATTGTCAGTTTTGGTTTTTTTTTAGGCTAATAAAAAATGCTACTAATTTTCCAGTGGATTAATGTCTGAGCATCTCAAAAGTTATCTTTGAGCTTCCTGAAGCAGATATTTATAATGCCTGTCTTTGATATGAGTGAGATCTGTGTTTATAGACAGTCTAATTTGCTAATTGGGATATTCAGAACTTACCTCTGAATTCTTCATTGGCATTGTAGTGGGATTGGAGCTGCTGAATTAGTCATCTGAGATAGCTTCTTGAAATTAGGCAGTGAAGTTATACTCATGAATTTGTAGCATGTTTAAGCAATGTTAGAACATATTGACACTGTCTTTTTGTTTTATTTTTTTAACACAGATTGGAAACCTCCAGCTGCACAAACTGGATGAGCTTGACTGCCTTGTCAAAGGCTTATTGTATATAGACTCTGTCAGCTTCAATGGCCAGGCAGAGTGCTATTACTTTGGAAATGCCTCAGAGCCTGAGAGATGCCAAAAGATGCCTTTTAACCTGGATGACCCGTACCCATTGCTGGTTGTTAACATTGGTTCAGGAGTCAGTATTTTATCAGTCCATTCCAAAGACAACTATAAGAGAGTAACTGGAACAAGGTAATTTAAAAACCTGTGTTGGGGTTGTTATTCTATGCAACAGTGAACTTTCAGCTTTCAGAGTGTTTCTTCTCCTCTCCCTGGTTCAGCCCACATATTCCCTCTGTCCCTGTAGTATGGAAAAGTTTTTTATCTTTAATTTACAGCTGCATTTATTGAAGCCCATCCCCATATTTTTGTTACTGGGGAGATGTAGCCAGTGTTTTATTTATCAATAGATAGGTGCTAGCAGTGCTCTGTAGTGAGTTTTATAGTTTTTTATTTTAAGTTTTGATTTATTTTAAGTCCAGTGAACCTGTGTTTCTCATGCTCTGTGGGCATAAATATGTCCACACATGTTTTACCGAAAATGATCAAGGATCAGAATCAGTGGCATGATGGCATTTCAGGGTATTTTGGTCTCTGATTAAGTCTTCCAGCTGACATTTTGGTAGTTTGTGTCTATTTGTTAGCTCTAATTGTACAGTTAGCTTCTTGTAAATCACTTATATAATTGTTGATTAACAACTGTTAGTGTAGTGAACCTTGAGCAAGAAAGCAGACTGCTTGATGTCTTACTTGGAGGGCTTTATTTGCTTTTGTTAGTCAGATGTAAGAATCTCTGATGAGGAAATAGTATTTAAAAGCAGCTATTTTTCTTTATTAGTCTAGGTGGAGGAACCTTTCTTGGTTTATGCAGTTTGTTGACGGGATGTGAAAGTTTTGAAGAAGCTTTGGAAATGGCATCTAAAGGAGACAGCACCCATGCTGACAAGCTGGTTCGAGATATTTATGGAGGAGACTATGAAAGATTTGGTTTGCCAGGATGGGCTGTAGCATCCAGGTAAGCAAGAGTTCCTTCGTTGTTGTGGCTTGGGTTTTTTCTTCCCTCTTTTTTTTTTTTTTTTTTTTTTTTTTTTTTGGTAAGACTGAGATGGTTTCAAAAAGAAGACTTTACTTCTTTTTGCAAGCTGTAACAGTTTTTCTTTGTATTACTGTAATCGAGTTACATTTTTGCTCTAAAAGTGTATATACTGAGTTTTCCTAAAGATTTAAAGCCACACGCAACCACATGTGCCTTGTTAGCTAGATGCTGAAGAAACCTGATGTGGTATGTCATGTATAGCTAAGCATTTTTCTTTACATGAGTTAGAAGAATGTGAGCTGATTGCAGGAGTGACAAGAACAAAGTGCAGAGAAAAAACTAGTGCCAAATACTTTTTGACTTTAAAATCTTTTAGTGGGGCTGTTGTCCAGAGAGAAAGTGAGTAGAAGAGGAAGAAGGCATTTTTTGTTGCTATTTCAGTAGTAGTATCTCTCAGTGGTGCGTGGTTTTTAATATATGGTTTGCTTTTTTTGATGTAAGGTGGTCAGTACAGGCACCTGGTATATTATTTTAACTGTTTTTCTCACTTCTGAAGGCTGCTGAACATAAACAGTTTGCACCATGGGAGTTAATGTATTTGACAGAGGGATATTACTTATGATGGTACAGCTTCTCTACCCTTAAGAAATGTGAGAATAAAAACTTTGGGAGTAAAACTAATACGTACATAACAGTTCATTTAATCTTTGCTTTTATTTGGTAGTAAGGAGGTCTTAATTCACAGTAACTCATTTCTTCTCCCTCTCTTGCTAGCTGAGTACAAGCCTCTTCAGGGAGGCTTTAATAGGTGCAAACTTTACACTTCTAGTCAATTCATCTTAACTCCCTCTCTATATAGTACTTTTTGTTCTCTTTTAGTTTTTAAGACCCTTAGAAACCTCTGAGACTCTCTGAGTCTTAGAATCATCAGGATTCTGGCTCTGAACTGTCTTAGATCTGACACAGAGTCCTTAGTGGTAAAATATCATGCGTAGCTATGGAGTCTTGTTTTTTGTTTGTTTGTTTTTGTGATTCATAAGAAATGATTTACTGTGGCTAGTAATGAGTAACTTCTAATCTAGGACTCTGCATTCATACAACCTAAATAGCATTCTGTCAGCTGTTTATTTTGTTTCAGAGTATTGTGTCCCATCGTAAAATAATTACTCATCTATTTTACTTCTGCTGCTTTTAGAAGAGAGGATTGGATAAATATTGAGTGAGGAAATGAGCATGAGAAGTTGTAGGATTCACAAGTCACTTAGACATTGACTTTATTTACAGTGACTAGGTTTGCAGAGCAGTCTTGCCTAAGACTACTTTTTGACTTTGTGAAAGTCAACAATCTAAACAAAAAGATTTTGTTGAGTCATTACTGTAACAAGATCAACCTTTTCCTGTAAAGGAATAAATACACATGATATAGTGCTAGTTGTAATGTCATAAATTACTGTATTTGGTATGACCTTGAAAAGACAGCTCCTTATGAACAAACATGAAACAAGTTCTGTTATAGCTTAAAAATTACATTCTGAAATTACTTCAAATGCACGTGAACTGCTTTATATTTACTGGAAATTTTTCCTGTTCTAGTTTTGGAAATATGATTTACAAAGAGAAGAGAGAGTCGGTTAGTAAAGAAGATCTTGCAAGAGCCATATTGGTCACCATCACCAATAACATTGGGTCTATTGCCCGGATGTGTGCAGTAAATGAGGTAAAAACTTCTAAAGGTTTATTTATTACAGTTCTATAATTTGGTTTCAGATTACATGACTGCTAAAATGATGCATCATTTCAAACCTTTTAGTACGTTCTCAAATGAAACAAAGAAATTCACGTAGTAATAAAGAACTAAGAATTGGTTCACAATGTCTTGACTGTCTGGAAAAGGCTTACATGACTTAAAATTACATTTAGCAGGCAGATGAGAAGCTTTTACGTCTTAAAGTATCAAGGGTGACTGCAGACCTATGAGAGCACTCATGATTTTCTCCTCATGGTAGGATGATGGGAAGAAATGGATGCAATTGGCAGCAAAGGGAAATCTGATTGGTATGAGGCAAAAGACTCTTACAATGAGGGTGGTTAAGCACTGAAACATGGACTTGGAGAGACTGGAGTCTTTGCAGAGTTTCAAAACGTGTCTTGAGCAACTTGGAAGTTTGAAGTTAGTCCTGCTTTAAGTAATGAGTAGTAGCTGATGACCTCCAGTGATTTCTTCAAGCTGAAATTATTCTCTGATTAAAGTTCATAGAAAACCTTGCTTCTAGTTAAGTGTTGTTTTTAATTTTTACTGACTCTTGAGACTTTGAATTGCTTTGACACCTGTCGTCTTAGCGGTTGGTACAGAGATGGTTTCCTGCCATGTTCAGTTTCTCAAAGCTCTGCTGAACAAAACCAGCATGCATTCAGTTTCAGTATAACTAGCATGAACAATCAAGATCATATGGAAGAATATGGAATTTAAGCATAGAATATACGTAGGGTGTCTAAGCACCAGGGATTTCCATGTTAGGTATCAACAAACTTTGGATGAAGTGAAGTTTAGTAGCAGCTTTTAGTAACAGCTTAGGTAAGTCTAAGGGCTACCGTATTTAAAGTTCTAGTTAAAATCTGAGGTGATAGTCTTAAATCTCAACAACCTTTTTAGCTGCTGTAACCATTTTACATAGGAGCTGGACTGATAATATATTTTTCTAGTTTTAATGTTGTAACTTCTCCCTCGATTTCCTTTTCTGTTCTTTCATGTCTGTCTTGGAGAAGAAGGCTAATCTTGTGGGTATCGAGTTAATTTTGGTTTGGGAATTATTTTTTTCGTTATGGTGAAACTTGGTAACAAAAGAGCTAAAATGAGAGTGAAGGTGAAAATGCATACCAATAGTCTGAGTATGAGGCAAACATATGCAACTTGTATTTAAGGGTGGGGGTAAATGAATACAAATCAGAAATCATAAAGCAGCTTTAGTCCAAGTTTTTTTTTGTCTTCATTCCAACTATATCACCAAACTACAAATCATAAGATCTGGTTAATATAGATCCACAAACTAATATCTTGAACTGATCTATAAAGATTAAAATGGATTTAATTACTTCAGATTTCAGCAATAAGCAGAATTATGTTTGATTGGGTGCCCTAACAGTAGGTTTATTTTGTCTTCACTGTGAACTAATCAGGATAGCAAAAAATGGTTGCACGTTAGTCCTTTGCCTACATATTGAATTGTCATACTAGTTTTCGTAACAACTTGGATATGAGTATTCATCTGACACGCTTAACACAATCAAGTTTTCTTTGGTTCTTGCTCTCGTATCATTAAATCAGTGTTTAATCTTGCTTCCATTTAATGTCAGATTTATTTCAGTGAATTGGGAAAATTAAATGGTTTTTACTTCCTTACATTTAATTTGATTAAAATTCACAGCTCAGTATGTACTTAAGTCTTAGTCTAATCTTACACTGATGTATATTGAGGTCTGAAGATGAATGAACATCTGTCTTACTGTCTTCGGCTTCTTTACAGTGCTGCCTTGTTGCATATGGATCAAGCAGCATTGTACAGGGCTATGAAGGCACTGAGTCTTCTCTACCAAATACAAGTATTTTTTCATTTAATTTTGCTTCTAGCGTGGCTGGTTCTTTGGCTTAGTTACTGAAAATGCTCACTTAATTCAAAACACAAATGCTACTCTGTAAATATAAGAGCTTTAATTCTCCACTGTTGGCCTATTCTTCTTCCTTCTCCACAGGTGTTTTAAGTATTGGAACTGTGTTTTAATTGTGCTTTTTTTTTCTTGCTTGAGATGGTGTTGTTTCATAGCTTAACTTTTCAAAGCTGTGTTAAGCAGTGAAAAGACTTAATCCTTTGCTGTTTTTCTGTTTTTTAGAAAATAAATAGAGTTGTGTTTGTTGGCAATTTTTTACGTGTGAATACTTTGTCAATGAAGCTTCTTGCATATGCACTGGATTACTGGTCTAAAGGCCAGCTGAAGGCCTTGTTCCTAGAACATGAGGTATGCTGCGGTGCATTTACGTGATGTATTGTGTTACCATTAATCAAAAGTGCATGTATTGAGTAGTTGTCATAAGCGTGATATCCTGAGAGACACTGAGCACTCCGTAGATGTTAAAAGTTGGAGGAGGTTTCTCATGCTGCATTGATTCTCTGGGGACAGTTCTCTCGGAGGGGGAAGGAAGTACTTCAGTCTGTTTGGAGTATCCTAGTTCATGCTATAGATTTTTTTGGAGAGGTACAAGAGATGTTAAGCTTCGCACTAGGGTTCAACAGCCCTTCCTTTTTTTTTTGGGTGGAAACAGTAGCAAGTATTATATTTCAAAAGATTGTGGTGGGGTCTGTAGCACAGGCCTTTGAAATACTTAAGCTGTTCTCAACTAAGCTTGAGCAACATTCTGAAAGTTGAGATTGCTTTTGATCAGGACTGTTTCTGTACTACCACAGCTACTCGTCACGCTTTTTTGTAGTGATTTTATACACTGTGACTAATCTGCTTTGGGGTAGCTTTTGTCATCTAGATCAGTATGTAATCCCAAAAGAGTTGACCTGTGTTGGTTAAAATATAGGCAATCAGTATTTATCACAGGTCCAGCGGCTGGGAGACGTAGCTTCTTGGCAAGGGGCTGGCAGTCTTTGTCCTCAATTTGCTGGTCTGCAAATATTCCAGTATTAAATCTCTTCCCCTTCAGTCAATTCTCACAACTTTTTTTCATGTGTAGCTTATCACGGCACTGACAGTAGTCTGTCTTCATGCTGGTGTCTGCAGTAATAGCAGAACGACTCCTTTTTAGTCCTGCCCCTTGAGATTTTTCTTCAATATGTTTTAAATTCTTGTATTTGGTAAAGTGTAGACTCAAAACACCTTCTGTGTTTTATAGTTGTAGGAAGGGAGAATATCTTGATTCCCATATGGGGAAAAGTAATCCAACAGGAGAACGTGGTTCTTTGTGGCTGGCTAAGTATATAGTCCAAAAAAGGGTGTTGAAGCTTGGAGATACTGCTTTACAGGTATGAGGTGCGGTTAGTTTAATAAATTTTATACTTGTACCATAGGAATAGTAGCTGTGGATGTTGAAGATCCTTCGGCAACCAAAATATGCAGCTCCTCTATTTAACAAAAAAAAAATTCTGTGCTTTGAGTCACTGCTGTGTCTTAGAAGTGCTGCTGTGTATGGGGAGGCTTAGGGTAGAATCTTCTAGAGTTAAGCTCAATAATAAAGATAAATGTTTGTTTCATAAAGCTTTAAAAAAGTTAATATGAAAGATGATGTATTAAGTTTGTTGTTCTTTCTGTAGCATTGGCCCACCAGATGCTTTGTTGTCATTGAAACGTGATCAAAGAAGTTAATTTTCTACTTGAACCTGAAATGTTTGTTTGTTTTGAACAGGGATACTTTGGAGCTGTTGGTGCTCTTCTTGGGCTGCCAAATTTCAGTTGAGATAAGAGATGTCACTACACTGAACTGTTTTCCACCTGGATGACACTTGTTTATGGCAATGGGAACTAAGTCTGGGGAGGGGAAAAGAAAATAGTAGATTTTCTGTAACTTTTTAAATTTCAGAAGTGATGAGCTACTGAATATTGCCATTATAAGGAAGGTGGTTTTTTTTTTTTACTCTGTTGGGCATTCAAAAGCGAAATGTTTGGGGATATCATTTATGTTTTTTAATACATGTAGCCAATATTGAACTTTTAATATGCAATACATCCTCAGAAAACAAGCTTCCAAAAGAAGGAATGCCAATCCGTTAAGTGTTGAGCACTAAAATATAGCAACTCCTGAGGCTTTAGGCCTATTGGTTTTGTATATAATTGAAGGAAAAATTATTTTTATCATATCATAGTATGATCACAATTTCCCTTGTGCATGCAACCTTAAAAACAGTAAGGTACTATCAACAAGATGAGGAAACCATAGGCAATTGTTTCCCACAGTAACAATAGTAATTATTCTATTTTCATGTGGAATGGAAATATTATTAATGTTTTAGTTTTCAGTGGAAAGAATAAAAACACAAAAAATCAGCCAAAGCAGAAGAGTAAGCAGTTGACGTCTTGAAGGTTTTGTGCATATATGTACTTGCCCTCTTTATTTATTTGAAGATGGACCTGATGTTTTGGGAAGATTCCCTCTCTTTGGTTAGATTTGGATAAGAATTTAATGAAAGCTTTTTAAAAAATTTTTATCTTAAAGATCTGACTTCCAAAAAAGCCTTCTGTTTTCTGTGGGGTTTTTTGGTCTCTCATGAATTCTGACATCATATGTCATTATTTGTAAAGGCACCACAAAGCCTGTGAGGGTTGAAAAAATCCTCATAAAATAGACTACAAATGGAACACTGCAATTCTGATGCTTTGGCTAATTTATATGGAGGTTTGGAAAAATTCTGCCCCATCCTACTATTGTGAAAATCCAATTTCTCTATAATTTTATGTGAGTTAATCAGACTCTAATTAGATGTTGAAAATGGAAGATTGCTTGATTGCTTTTGGATTTGGAAGCTTGTTTTTTGAAAGTTGAGGACAGCATCAGAGTTTGTATTGCAGTACTAAAAGGACCAATGTGTAGTGCACTTATGGTATGGAACCATTTATCAAACTGTGGCCTTGGGATAAAATCAGTACTCTGGAACTGATTTTTTTTTTTTTTTTTTTCCCCTGTAGACTTTAAAAATTTACAGTTGTGATTGTTGTAATAACTTCAGTCCTGAAGCAGGGCACAAGATCTTAAACTTCTAAGGATATTATACAGTCATTAGCTGTATGAATCTTTATGGACTAAAGAAATACCCGATTTTATGAAACGATTTTAATGTTATTTCTTATAAGTGCATGAGGAACAACCAAACTAGAACATGTTTGTGTTGGATTTTAATGTGCTTTAAAGCTGATGATTGCTCAAGTATTCCACAGCACGGCTGCATTGTATTCAGACACATACGCCTGATATGTTAGAAGGCTCAATGTGCAATTTTTTTTTCCTTTATTTAAATTCAAAGCCCCATATTAGCATTATATGTTTTTTTATAAGTAAATAAATTTCTGGTCGTTTAAGAGAACAGTAACTTAGAGTAGCCACTTCACTAAGCCCAACACCAGTCTCAAATACAGTTTATCTACTGCTGCTTTTCCTAGTACTCCTACTGCATTTCCATTGTGCTTGCTTTGATATTTCAGTCTAGACATTAAAAAAAAAAGTTCAAATGATGTAATGCTAATCAGAGCGCTTCAGAAAATAGGTGAATATGGCTTTTAGTGTCTTATAAGTACTGTACACTGTTCTTTTTAAGTTATGATTGGCTATAGAAAGTAACCTTTATTTGGTTATAAAACTTTGTAAAAATTAATTTTCTGAATGTTTTGACAGCCTCCTGAAAATTTTGTAAACCAACTGTATATTTTTCTTGCAAAGTGAAGTATTTTAAGACACTACAGCTTGATTAGAAACAGTTCCTTCACAGCATATTTATTGCTACTCCACTTCTCATTCTGTGTTACTGAAACAGCTGCTTTTGAAGCAGTCATGGGAAGTATCTTACGTATTTAACCAGAAGCACATCTAGGAGATGGTTATCTAATGACCAGGACCATAGTTAATTTAAACCATTGAAGTTGATATGACCTGAAATACATTTTTAAGGTAAATTGTACACTTACAGAATAAAGTAATGGAGTAATTCTTGAATAGCTGTACTGTATAGAAACTACTGTGAGAATTGAAGAAGTATGCCCTACCTCTATTTTTCTTCCCTAGAGCTTGCAAAAAAAAAAAAAAAAGGCTTCCTTTCACTTGTTCTACAGGCACAACTGTTACTTCATTACAAAAACAACCACAGAAGTTTTCAAGCCTGGCTGCAAAGCCCAGGGATACTGTATTTATGCCAGATCTTTGTGTTTTGTCTCATTTTCTCTCAAATTAGAACTTGTTAGTAGAGTCTCCGATAATTGGCTCTACCACCACTAGAAATGCTAGGCATCACAAATAGTTGCAAGATAAGCCTTAAAGTCTTTTCATCTAAATTCTCTTCTAAATAGGTTGAATGGGCTTGTCTCTTTTATACAAATAACTGAAGTAACTTGCTTTTTCCTGATCTCTGTTTTTGTGCTTGTCATTCCTTTTCCCCAAAGCTAACTGGTTGAAGCTGCTTTAAAGTGAGTTGATTCAGTGTACTACAATAGAGGAAACTTGGGCTTTTCTCAGGGCTACTCTTGTCTTCTCAAGTAGAACCACATTCAAGGTCTTACACTTTTAAAGTAAACATAAAGCTCATTTTGAATGTGTAATTGCTTGCAGCTCAGTCAGCCACGCGAGTGCCTTTTAAGTTCTTCATATAATGCCAATTTTGATGGTACTGGGACTTGATCCATGAGATTTCTTGACCAGTGTTGCTTATCAGATCATTTTATCAGCCATCCCTTCAATCCAGTTCAGCTACAGACGCCAGGAAAACAGCACCAGGTTTTGGGCTGCCCATCCCCATAGCCCTTATCTTTGGTGTAATGCCTTTGCACTTTTGTCTCTCTCCAGCTTGATGTTTTTAAACATTACGCACAGTTTTATTCTATCAGTTTCTCCCTAAAAAGTATACTAGTTCTTTTTCAGATGAGTACGGATTATTTCTGGCCAAAGAAGTTAATTTTATATGAAGCTATTCCAAGTTGTTACAGCTGTTAAATTTAACCACCTTCACCTTTCTATTTCTACGTAGGGTAACAACATTTTTGACAAGAAGAGAACTTTTTCTACAATAAGTTTTGAATATTTAGCAATGTGAACACATCTTCAGTGTTCTTTACTGAGGCTAGCAGAGGTTTAAGTATAAACACTTCAATCTTTTTCAATAAAGCCTCAAAGTTAACAGTTTAGAGAGAAGCAACATTGGTATAATTTTTGTCTTATAGTTTGGTCTAGATTTTAAAACAGCGTTCAGATGTCTGCTGTACGTTTTGAAGATCTCTGCCTCTCTTTCTCTAGTGTTCTGCAAGCAAGCACCTATGTGATTCTACCAACGCATCTTAGAATACTTCCTTTTGTAGTTTGAGAGTTGTGGCACAGAAAGAAGATGAGATTATACTGTCCCACTCTACTCTCAGCCTGTATATTAAGAACAAAAGTTAGGTTCTGGCTTCTCAAATGGATTAAATATTCCTTCAGTAGTACTGTGAGATTCCTGCTTGCATTTGAGTTGTTGGTAGTATATATGCAAGCTGACTATATTGCCTTTAAAGATAGAAATGTTAACTCTGTCTCTATCCAGCATAGATCTTCAGGAAATACCTACTTTCAGATAAGTCACTATAACTTCTTACTCCTAAATGTTTCAGTATAACAGATTTTAACATTTGAAACTAGTTAAATTGTCTTCTTTCTGAAATAAATTTGTGCTTCTTAAAGACTAGACAGTCCTACGCATTCAGTCTGTAACTTACATTAATGCCTACATTCACATTCAAACTATTTTTTGAACATCACTTTCACTAGTAACATTCTGTAAACTGGACGGCTGTAATCCTGAGGGAACAGTTTGCTTAAGTTGAGAACAGAGATGAAGATCAGTGCAGTTCGGTTCAGCTATATGTGGTCATCTTTTTATCCAAAGTCCCTTTTCCACATGTCATGAGGTTAGTTCTTTCCCTTGTCAGTGTTTTCCTAGTGCCAGGGGTTTCTACATCCTTTTCTTTTTTGATTATACATGTTTAAAAGACATATGCAGTATGTAACAGAGCTTTTCTTTGCTTAAAAAGCAAACAGAAATACTGTGGGTTAGACTGGAAGTGTTTGACCAAGCCCTGTAGATTACAATGCAGAGCTAGGAAGGTACTTGACATGTACAGTTACTGTTGTTCTACTAATCTTTCTGTTTCCCCTTAACGCACAGTTAGAGGGAGTATGGTTAAGATCATTGTGAGTAAAATGGATGAATTATTTTAAGTCCTCAGACGTGACTATGGGAGACAAAAAATGCCTTATCACACAGAGAGGGGTAACTGTCCACTTGCGTTCTTTGAGTTTTATTAATGTATTCCAAAGTACATTGTCAGTATTCTGTCATCCAAGCTAGAATATTACTAATTCTCTCAGTTAGTCTGCGAAGAAGCTTGTTTTGTTACTTTTGTTTAATTCACACATGCAAATATTCAACATTTTTAAAAACATTTTTTCACACTTTGTGAAAACATCTCAAAAGATGCTGTAATATACTTGTAATTATTAATGTGCTAATGGAATATGTTTGAGCAGTCTAGGTTTGCATAACTGAGTGCCAAATCCTGCTCATTTCAGCTAGTTGAGTAGATAATTCTCTTAAATGGGGGCTGTTCTAAACTAATGAGCAAGATTTGGCCTCAAGGCCTTCTGCCTGGGGAACACAGTAATGCTACTTTGCATATTCCTGCTGGTGCTAAATCATTTGTTGAAAATAAAAATTCTAAACAGAAATTGTAAATAAAATATTTATATCCTGGTCCTTCTGACAGACTTAAAATTTATCATTTGCAAATTTTTTTTTTGCCATATTCCAAGTTTCCCTTTTTTTTTTAAGAATATGTGGACTGTTTGTTAATGTGGCAAGTCATTGACGGGTTTTAGCTTCCTGTACTGCTTTCTGTAAGGCCCGTAACATTCCGGTTGTGCATTATGATATGGATCACTTTTCGTTGTGGGATTTCAGTGTTATCCTTAGGCTTGTTTTGTTATCGTGGCTGTTTAAGCAGATAGCATCAACTAGAACAAGATCAGCATTTGTTCTCTGCTAAAACTTCAAGAAAATCAAACATTCCTTTTAGCATGTAGGGAAGTTGTTGGAAAAAAATGCAAAAATACCATTTAAAATTATTTTTAAAATGAAATGTGTTAATTAGTCTAAAATAAACTGGAATATGGTGTATCAATTGCTAATCTTTGCCATAAATTGCTAGCATCTCACAATTCTTCTAGCATCGATTTAAGAACATTGTAAATACAGGCTTTGGGAGCAGGTATATTAGTTTCAGATTGTACATTACAGAAGATAATTATAAGACTAGTGAACTAATATTTTTAGAAATACTAAATGACAGTGTCTAGAACATGAAAATCAGTGTTTTGATGTTATAGGATATAGAGGGCTTTTGATAATATGCACTTCTTTACATTTCTGATGAGTTTTGACGTTTTAACAAATAAGTATTTGATTTTCCATCTACTGACTTGTCATGTGCAGGCCTGCTAATGACCAGTTCCTGTCTTCAGATGTTTTAGATGCTTAGCAAAGTGAACAGGCAAACTTTTATAAATTGTAAACCCTTGTAGGATGGAAGTTCTCTTAAGAGCCATTTGGTTAAGTTGCCTTATTCTATTACATTGCACTCATGTTATGTCTCCACTTTCTTGTTTACTGTTCTGACACTGAAGATGTGATGTAAAAATATGTGCTACAAATTTTTACTCATAAATTACTGATTAATATCTTTGTGTCACCTGTTAATACAACTCTTGTAAATGATACCTTTATGCCATCTGTAATACAGCTCTTGTAAATTGTTTAAATTATTTTTCTTTTTATAGACTCTCATTATTGAATGTACAGACTAGATCCCTTTATTATGTCACTAATTTCATTGGGGCCTAAATGTGGCCAGTGCTGTAATTCATCCCATCAAAACTGTAAATAATTCTTTACTGCTTGTTTTGCATGAATGAAGTTTGCATTTCATTTACTTTGTCATAAGCCAACTCCTCTATGATGGGCCTACTTTTTACAGTTTATTTTCCTGGTTTTATTAGCATTTGTTCTGTATGAATGTTGAAACAGTACTTTGTCTTTTCCTAATAAATAATTTGAGATTGTTCATTGTTTGCCTGTTTTTGTAGGCTTTGTGGTGGGGTTTTTGGGTGTTGTTTTTGTTTTCCCTTAGCATCATAAGTTGCTAAGATAATTAACACTGGAGGTTATTACATAGCGTTTTACAGTAAGGAAACATGACTGGTATGGTTTTCATGCACTTCTGTAATAAAAGAATTTACTTTATATTTCTTAGATTCAGCTTGTTTTTAAAAACATTTTATATCCTAAATTTTAGCTTTGCCTTCCAAATTAACTTGGGAACGCATACTTACTCATGCACTCAGATGACTCAGTTATATTTTTCCTGTTGAATAAAATACATTGTATATTTATAAACTGCAATTTATTCTCTGTTGGAATTGTCCTTTGCTCATGGAAAGCCAAATTACATTGTCCTGAAGTTGGTCTGATTGAGCGCGTAATAGGCAAGAAGTTTTCAGGAATTGTCTGTGCCACAGTGGCATGATAGTAACACATCTTGTGGTGATCTTGCTGTGTCAGGGTCTGTGCTTCAGGATTCATTTTACAAATATCCAAACTACAAGTCTTAGTTTTAAATTACCAAAAATGAAACCTGAAAATGCCATTGTGTCTTATCTCTATCGAGTCTGGCAAAGAAATCAGCACCTAAGTGGTGCAGACAGAAGCACGTAAGAAATACGGGTTCTTTTACAAGTTTGTGGGGTGTTGATTAGTTTAGATTGCAATTGTTTAATGCAGAAATGTGACTTGTTTCTTTGAGTATAGTATACTAGCTTTTTGTGGAAGCTAGTTTGCGTTTCAGCTGGGGTCCTAAACTGCTTCCTGGTGCAGCATCTGAGAGCACTTGGGACAGGTTTCCAGTTAAGCTGTGCCAGCTGCATTTAGTTCCATCTTATCTGCAGATAAGTTTAAAAAAAAAAAAAAATCCATTTAAAAAGTGGCTTCCTCTTATGGTAAGACAATTCAGCTAGCTGTACTTGAATTTTTCTTGGACTCAGAAATACCAGCCTCTGTCTTTTCAGAAGCATAGATTAAAAATGAAGTTCACCTTTGTGTTGGGAGTGAAAACCTCCTGCTCTAAAGGTATTTCTGTCCATCAGCAGGTCTTTAAGTATTGCAGGCTACAGCACAAAAAATCAGTAGCAGTCACCTTGCATACAGTGCATGTGAGGTACGGGAGCGGGTGACAGCATCTCCAGTTCCCGGTCGGGAGCTGGCAGAGGGAGCAGACAGACCACTGCTCCAGGGAGGCAGCACAGCGTGTTCTGCACAGTGAGCATCTGCTTCTGCCTTGGGCAGGTACATCTTCAGGGCTACAGAACCACCAGTGTTGTGCCATGTCTGCAGGCATGGCAGGAGGGGGATTTGTACAACCTTAAAGTGTGTAATTAAGAGTTAATTTGCTAGTGGTGGCTCCCTTTTAGCCTTACAGGGTCTCATGAGTGATTGCTTTCAGTAGGCTGCAGCCACTCTGTGGCTGGCCCAGACTCCTAACGCGGGCCCTGGAAGCTGGCCACAGGAGGTGAACTGATGAGAGTATCTCTGTTACAGCAAAGTCATAAGCTGTTATGGAAGAAGCAACATGCCCTTTCTATAGGGCACAACAAAGCTCTTCAGTTCCAGAAGGTGCCTTTCCTGTCAAAGGACGTAAGTGTCTTTCTTCCCCTTCTCTAATGAAAGTGGGCCGTGCAGAAAGGAAACAGTTCTCTGAGAGGGTTTAAGTTCTCGGTAACATCTGAGTGCATGAGCAACTCAGGAAGTTTTAATGTGTGGGGCAGATGCTTCTGTGGTATATGAACACTTCACCCTCTCTGCCCTTTAGATTCTGGCTTGAGCAGTGTCAACTAAGAGAAACATTTGGCCATGGCTTATTGCAGCATTCCGCATTGGTTTTCTTTGTTTTTCATAATTGTAAAGGAGACAACATATTACTTCTCTGCCCTAAAATAGCTTGTGCAATGAGCAATGACTAGAGGAAGTGTTCTAGCCAATTTTTGCACAACGAGACCCAAACGAAAGAGGATACAAAATGACAGACAGCATATTTCAAGTAGATGATGAATAAAGTTCCATCAACTGACAGGGAAGAAATGCTAAGTCAGAGTGAAGACTGATGGCCAAACTCCAGACTCTGCAAGACCTGGAAGGTAAATGGCCTGTGGCCCACGTGATGTTAAGGCAGAGGAAGCAGTTAAGATTCATACTCACAAATTAAATTTTGAGTGGTTTCTGTACTCCTAGTCATAGCTGTTTGAGTCTGGTTGTACTGCCAGTTTTCTACCCTGTTGTCCACCTATTCACTCTATATTTCACCAATTTGGCTATAGATAGACAGAGATGATGTCAAAGGCCTTTCTAAAGTCAAGATAAACAAGAGCAATTGCTCTTCCTTTGCCTGCAGAGCCAGTCCTCACGGAACACTTTCAGGTTGGTCAGGCGGAGTTTGCCTGTGGTAAAGGTGTGCTGTTCTTAATTGCTCCCATGTCCTTTGTGTGCCTGGATGTGTCCTCCAGGAGGATTTGCTCCGTAGCCTTCCCAGGATAGTGGTGAGGCTGACCAACCTGTGGTGCACCACATGTGTCTTCTGGAGACTGGGTGTGACATTTGCTTTTCTTCCATCACCAGGAACCTTCCTTGATGGCTATGACCTGCCAGTGGCAGTAGTCAGCTCTGTCTTTACCCTGAGAGCGTCTGGTCCCACGCATCACACATACCCAGCCAGCTCAGCGTGCCTTAACTGCTTTCTTCAGCTGTGGGGAATGTCTCACTCCCACCGCTTCTGCTCCTGGGCTTCGGGAGCTGAAACCCTGAGGACAGGCCTAGAATTCAGAAGCTGAGACAGAGAAGTTGCCGAGTCCTTTAGTCTTTTATGTGATTTTTGCTATTAGGGATCACAGTTAAACAAAACAGGGTGAGCTGTGTTGAAGGAGACCAGTATACTGGGGGCAGAGCCTGTTGACCAGAGGTCCTCACTGTGCTGAGGCCAGGCATCAGCTTCTGACCTGGTGGGAACGTTGATGAATTTCACCAGCCTGAGACCTTGTGCTTACAAACGGGATCAGCTCGGGAGCCACGCCGCATCTTCAGCCATCATTCGCACAAGGCCTAGAGCTGACAGCTGGAGGCTGTAGCTGTTTCAGCATTCCCAAACTAATCCAGCAGTGTTTAAGAGTGAGCATCCTCATTCAGGAACACCATTTTTTGTGGTTTGCGAGCCCGGTGCCCCGATGGTTTTCCCTGCTATAGAGCCCTGCTGCGTGTTCTGGGGCTCTCTGGGGGCTGCGGGGTTCCTTGGGTAGCAGAAGCCGCTGCAGTGTGAGCCCCTGTGTAACGTGGGCAGCGAGGTTTCCCCAGATGAGTTTGGGTTAGCTGCTGCTCGTGCCTTTTCCAGAAGAAATCTGTTGTAAAAAGCCGGTGATCTATTACAACCCTTAATTTCTGTGAGAAATAAGTTGCCCTTATTATAATGTGGTGCATTACTTCAAGTCTGTATTTCCTTACTGTCATCATCTCCATTATTAAACTTACAAGTTAATCATGAGAAGCACTTACATTTTGATTAAAATACTTTTTTGTAAGCAATCTTGCACATCAAAACTGGGTGTTTTTTTTTTTTTAACCAGCCCAGTAGACATATAGTACTTCTAGTAGTCCCAGTAAATTCTTTAAAAAAAAGTCACCCCCAGCTCAGTAACTTAGCTGGTGTCGGAAGTGAGCTAACCATTGTGAAACCTGCACAGCTGCTTCGGCTTTCACAGCAACACCCATCTTGTGGTGTATTAGGTTCTGGCAGAAAATCTGCAGAAGCTGTTACCACAGTCCCAGTGATAACGTTTGTTTAGAGCTGGATCCCAGAAACACAAGCTTGGTCAAACAGTGACCGCCTCTGTCGTAAAACCTGGACAGTGCTTTATGCAGAGCTTTTGGTGCAAGTCTGCTGGTTTGAGAGCTTTCTTGTTTTTTCTTTGAGTTTCCATCACCTTTGCAGATGGCAACTAATACTGATATGTGGCACTAAAACTGTGAGATTCTGGAATGGGAATGGCGAATCTGGGCAGGATCAGCCATAGGTGCTATTTGTGTATGGAGATGTCTCTGGAGCCCACACTGCTTGGTCACAGGCTTCTTGGCAGATTTAATAATTCTCTCCAAAAGTTACCAAACAAACCTGATGAACAGATTTTTTTTCTACTCCCAAGCAACACATTTGCAATTGAGGTCACAGCTATAAGCCCAGTTTTAGAACTCCTCCCTGAAAGTTTGCACGTCTCTCATCTGTACTTGCAGGGGTAGATCCAGCTCTTCTGGAGCAAGGAAATCCAAACCTGCTTCAGCCACTGTACGTGGGATCTGTCAGTTTGTGCTGGCTTCTGTGACTCTCCCTTTACCACCTGCTGGATGCAGTTCAGCTCCCGTGGCAGTTGCTCCCAGGTGGGCTTCCTTCAGGTTCTGACCACACCAGAGAAGTGAAACCATCCCAGCTTAGTTCTAAAGTTATTTCCAAGCATATTGGCTAAGTTATGTTAAACCATAGTTCATCCAACCCTGGCAGCTCCAGCTCTCCTGCTCACTCTGGGAGCGCTTCTGCAGGTGCTGGGGCTTGGGGCGTCCCTGGCCTGCGAGGGCACGGGGGTGCTGCACCCCTGAGCTGCCCCGGGGACCTCGACCTCGGTCACAGGGACAGCAGCACGTGCTCATTAGTGAACCTGCTCATCAGCGTCTGATCTGAAATGTGAAGCAACTTAAACGTATTTAACTTCAGTGCTCGCAGGCTCGCACAGCTGCTGTGGGACTTGTTGGAGTGGTGTATAGTACTTTTCGTGTTCGTGCTACCGGCAGGTCTGCAGGAAGTGAGTACAAACCGATGGGGCCGCACCGGCGGGAAGCTTACATCTCTGCTTCTTGAAAGGTGAAACACTGAAGCGGAGATTACCTTTAACTAACAGATACAATGCTGAAGGTAAAGTTGTGTTTCACAGTTCATGGGCTCTTGTGTTAGGATACGCTGTTCAACATCAAAAAAATTGTTGTGTTAGAATGCCATTTGATGGCACAATAAGGCTTTTGGTCACCTGGGGCAATATTTGATTAACACATCACTGTTCTCTAGTAACCTTAGTTACTAATTGTGGGGTTTGGAACAGACTGTTCTGGATCAGAGGACAGAACAATATACTAAAAAAGAACTTGCACCCAGAAAGCCTCCTGCCCAGTCACTGCAGCTGGCTCTGGAAAGTTACTGGAGCAAGAAAATCCAGCACTTTTGCAGAGACTTCTTAATAGTACTTTCAACGGATCTGAAAATAGACATGTTGAAATCACACTTGCCACTTAAACTAGAATCATATTTCCGATAAACATAGTATCATTCATGATTTCATTCAAATATCTGTCTTGTCTGAAGAAATACAAGGCTGCTATCCTTCCCTGTCCTACTCCCACACATGCAACAACAGTATTTTAATCAAAGGGAATATCTTTATTCAGGCTCTAATAACTTTCTTCTTGTCTTTTCATTCTCTGTCTTCAGAGATGCAGTGGTCCTCCTGAGCTGTCATTTTGTAGCCTGATATAAGCTTACAGATCGACCATTATGTGACTATGAAAACTAAAGCTCTTTTTTTGGCACAATATTGTCCTTGTTTTAGAGAGTCTCTTGGGAAACAGCATCTTATTAAAACAAATAAAGAAATTGTTACTTCAGCTCTGGATCCTGCTTTCCCTGCTACTTAGCTGTGGGGAATCTTTGGATAAATAGCTAGAAAACATACCTTCATTTTTAAATTCTTCTTTTTATTTTTTTTTAAATAGGGATTGGAGAATAATGTTTGAAAAAAGTGTCTTTTTTTTTTTTAAATCAGATCACTTCCAGCCTGCTCTGGATGACTGACCAGGTAGTATTCTGCTTTCTGCTATTTTGTAGCTTTTGTGAGGTGGTGGCCTGCTCATGATGCTCATTTCACTTATACTTTGACATGTCATTTAAAGATCTCCACACAGAAGTGCACTGAGATGCTTCACAGCAAGTTTTGTTTTTCCTGTTATTCTGAACACTACAGCACGCTACAGGGCTGGGCAGCCCCAGTAGCAAAGCCACGAGTTTCTGCTGTGACTGCTCCTGTTTTCCCAGGTCACCACCATGAGAACTCAGTCCCCCGCGTACCTCTGTGGAGCAGCTCTGCAGATCAGAAAGACTTTCCCTAGCCTTGTGCATCATGGTGCTCTTGGTGCCTTCTACCCTAAGGGAAACAACAAACATGCAAGGATCTTCCGGCTCTAATGCAGCTCAGCTTGGATCACTGTTCATCTTTGAAATATTTGCGGAAATTTTATGATGGAGTGGTCCCATTGTCATCTGAAACATCAGTCTCCCCTTATACAGCAACAGCAAAGTTCTGACCTAAGGTGGGAGCCACACTATGAGCTCTGTAGTCTCTAAGAGTTGCTTAACATTTAACATCTCTTTTTAAACCACTGCTAAATAGCTATTACATTGGAAACAGCTGAGACTCTTAGCAGCTGCACTGTGCTTCATATTCAGCTGCTACTGTTACACGTCATAAATGGTCTTCTGCATTCTGAGTTAAATGGGACTTTTTTTCTGTAATTAAATGAAATTCTGCTGGCAACTGAATTTAGAAAAATTGTAAGCTTTATTCTTCAGACTAGGAACACTTAATGCTTAGACTTTGTTGTCGTTATTTAAAGTTGGGATTTATTATGGTAATTTGGTCTTTGTCTTCACTATATGTCCAATAATACACAAATCCACAAAGTTCACGCTTTACTGAAAGTTCTGAATCTTGTCCCCTTTATTTGTTATAAGTAGAAGTAT
The DNA here is from genome assembly GCA_013399115.1 of Anseranas semipalmata. Taxonomy (NCBI): domain Eukaryota; kingdom Metazoa; phylum Chordata; class Aves; order Anseriformes; family Anseranatidae; genus Anseranas; species Anseranas semipalmata. The sequence continues at coordinate 118,900 of VXAA01007214.1, forward strand.
CTGGGTCCTGGTTCGTGATAGGAAACAGGCTCCATTCTTGTGTGGATGGTTTTGTAGCTGTGATTGGGATGGTGCCAGGGTTAATGGGCATTTGAGGTATGCGACTAGTATGGCCAAATTCTCTTCTGTTTTCCTGCCAAAACACATTGGGGAGGGGGGTGGTCTTCTCTGAACCAGATAATTTCTAGGAAAATGCTGTCCTTAAGACATTTTTCTAGAATTACCAGAACAAAATTACTCAGTGTTTCTTTTTAAAGTTCCTTGTTTTTCTATGCCTCTGACCATTGTGGATAGCTGTGCAAGAGTCGCTTGCTTCTGGGACAGGGAGGCTCGGCAGAGCCATGGCTTGGGCATTCCATGCTCGAAACCCATCATAAGAGCGTGAAGGCTTTCCAGCCTTGTTGCTGGTACCTGCTGCAGACCCTGCTAGCAGGCAGCACTGTGAAATTCCTTCCAAACCACATCTGTGTGATGCTGCCAGGGCAATGCTGTGTTGCAGAGTCCCATGCCTCTGCTGCAAAGCAGCGTTAGCCGTCAGGAGGAATTACTGCCTGCAGTGCTGCATTTTTTCCACTTGGTCCTGGCAGTGAACACGGCCGGCACTCATCAGGCCCCTAGGCATTTCTCTGGATTTGGGTCTCACCCAGCCGGAGCTCGCCGCTTCTTGCAGTCGCGGGGTGGGCCGAGGGGCTGAGGAGGTGTGAGCATGTTTTGTAGAGGGTGAGCGGTACCATCCAGGGCCAGCGCAGGGACTAAATGCCCTTTAGTGCCCCGTGTGCTTGGTGTGGCTCTGTTTCAGAGCGTCGCATACAAATAAATTATTTGTCCAACGGTGCCAGCACTTGCGAGCTTCTCATGATATGTGTACATAGGCTGAATGAGTAGCAGGGAGGTGCTGCAGACATGCAGCGGGCTCTTCGGTCAGCCTGGGCAATGCGTATTTCTCCTCCCCACAATCCCGGTCCTTGGCAGAGTGATGAAGTGAATTATTCAAGTAAAACTGCTCAAAGAAGTTTTCTTTAACGATTTAGGCTGAACAAACCCCTCCTTAAGCCTCTAAATTGTTTCTGTAAAACCCGTCATTGGTTCTTTAAAGTTATCTGTTGTCACCTTCGGTCTTGGTGCTGTTACTAAAGGGTCTGTGTTCCTTCATCGTAAAGACACCCTGGCTGTAGCTAATACCTTTCCTTCTAGGGCAGCAGCTCTTTGGTCTCGCCTTCGTACGAATACAGTGGTTCTGGTTAACACCCAGTTAATGCCTCGTGGCAGCAGCTGAAGGAAATGCCTCCAGCTGGTGCTTATATTTAAATATTTGCACTATCATGTTCCCACTAGACTGGCTGAACAGCAAAATATTGAGTTCAGTGCACTCTCACTACTTGATGTTTTTATCATTTAAGGCTTGAGACAACTTGTAAATGCTTAAAATAGCGTGAAAATCCCTGTGCTGGCACAGGCTCCCAGCCTTATTGGAGGGCTGTCTGCTCTTCTGATGTAAAGTTTTCATATGTTCCACAGAACAAGTATGGTAAAGTAAAAGTTTAAATAACCAGCTCTATCAGTTATCATTTAAAAATAAACCCCTAACTTAAGAGTGACAAAATAACAAGCTGATCAAAACATAATTGCTGAGTAATCAGTTGTCCATCATGTGAGGACCGTGGCTGCAATGAACTACTATAGTTCCATTGATTTCAACAATTTTTCACAGTTGTTAAATGAAGCTTTGTCCGTATAAACAACAAATAGTTAAGCTGTTGCTGGGGTCTGTAAATTGGGAACGTGGTACGTAACAAGTTGAAAAACTTGTTTTGAGGAAGGGACAAGGAAGCAGGGAGAAGGGCTGTGGGCAGCAGCGGGCTGTTTGCTTGGGACCGCAGCCCAGCGCACCAGCAGCAGCTCGTGCGGGCGCAGGGGCACAGACCTGCGCGGGCTCAAGGCGCAGCCAGCTCTGTTCACGCAGGCAGGCTGAGGCCGCTCCTCATTTTAGCAGCTCTGGCCCTGGGCCTTTTCAGGACCCCGGTTTTCCAGGCATACATGCTCTAGTCTATGCACTCGCTAGAGCTCAGCCAATGTGAGTCTGTCCTTTTTCTGCAGAGAAATGTCTTGTGTGTGCAGAGAAACAAAACTGGAAGGGTTTTGGCTGCTGTGGTTGGTGGCTCAGTTCTGCTTGGTGCTCCCTGAAGGTCTCTCAACTTTGCTAACGCTAAAGCAAGTGTTTCCATGGGAAGAAATGACAATTTTATCCTGTGCGTAACAGTGTGCCTGTTTCTGCTCTTTTTGTGCCTGCGACATTAGAGCTTGTAGCTCTCTCCAGGCTCTCTGCTGATGTCTGCATCCCTCCTGGTTCGGTGGATGGATGGCAACATGCGCTCTCTTGTGGTTTTTGGAAGCGACAGATCTGAAATAGGAGATGCCCACGTCAGCAAACACATGGGTGCGGTGCCGCAGCCCTCTCTTCACCTGTGGCACGGAGCAGCTGCCCAGAGATGGCGAGTTCCAGGGTCTGTGAAACAACCGGTGCCAACCGCAGGGTCACAGCCGCAGCGTGGGACTGTGTGTCTCTGGCACGCGTGGCACCAGCCCCACGGCTGGGACTGGCTTTGCCGGCTCCGTCACAGCCAGCAGCACAGGGCATGGGCTGGAGGCCACAGGACTGCTGCTGCCTTTCGAAGCCTTTCGCTGTCTGACGCTCCAAGTTTTGCTGTCATGGGTTGGTTTGGATTTTGGGGGCTAACCACTCTGACTACTTTTTAAATATCCAGCATCACATCCTTCTGCCAAGTCAATTAGGTGAATCCCTGATATCCAGTACTGTCAGTGGGGTCAGAGACAAGCCTGTGGGCAAGAGAACAGGCTGGAGGCATGCTGTCCTGCTTGGGCTGTGGGGTTTTACCATGCTGAGCAGAGCTGGACTCCAGAAGACTCCTCATGCACGAGTTTTGGTGGCCTCTTGAGCTTCTGGGCAGCAATTAAAGTCATTCTTAGGTGTAGCCTGGAGGCAGGGTCACATGGAGAAGAATGAATGGTATAAAACCATTTACCAGCGGCCAGGTACAAATCCCTTAGAGATTTCTATCTCATACTAATCTGATAATCTGTTAATTAATAAACACTCTTTTGAGATGTGCCAGATGCTTGCTTCCTTGCTCTCCTGCTCCAGCTGCCGGAGAGAGAAAAATGTGTCTTGCCTATATTTAATATCTGGGTTAGCATTTCTAACAGGAGCCTGATTTGGTTTGTCTCTTAGTGGGAGCTGTAAAATGCATTGTCACCTCTCGCATACTCTGGTAATGCCTTCTCTCTGTTCATCTTTACCAATGGACATCCTGAAAATGCATGTTCTGTAGTCAGTGTGTGGCAGAGACTTCCCCGGGCCCGTGTCTGATCAGAGGAAATGCCCCAGTTCTTGCAGGATTTTAGAAACTCGTGGGACTTTGTCTGAACTTTTTTTTTTTCCTCCTGTGGCCATATCCTACCAGCTGCCTGCCTAGAGACTTTCACCCCTAAGAGGACTGTATTTTTTCCCTCATGCTAATAGATATTATAATTCTAGATACTCTTTAAGCCACATAACCAGCAGCCCCACCTGAATCTTAATTTCTTGCTGTGCTGTTCTGTGGGCACATCCTTGTGCAGTTTTAATTGTTGGTGTTGTATGGAAATACTTGTAGTTTCATGGTTGAAGGAGCAATCTGAAAATGTGGAGTGTGTTCCTGAAGGAGGATATACAAGTCTGTGAAAGTATTCTTCAAATGCATTAGCCTTGCTTTGAGTTGAATACTTGAAGCCCCTCCTCAAATTCATAATGTGTGCAGCTTCTGAGGTGTCAAGGTAGAAGCTGCAAGGTGTCGAATGGCCCTGCTTTGGCCAGCAAGAGCCAAAAGGATCCCCAGCACCTTTACTGGCTTTGGCTTTTCAATCTTTCAGTACTCTGAGTGCAAATAGGTAGGTGCTTAAATAAAACTAAATTGAAAGTAACATAGATGTGGGGACAAATCAGTGGCTGCTGATTTGAAAACACTACAGTGATATCTTTTTTTGTTGTTGTTTTTAAATCTGTAATTACAAGTGTAGCAAAGACTCCAGAGAGTGTCTCAACGCATATGTCCCGACAGAGGGACAGGACACTTCTGTTGCACCATATGGTGTATATTAACAGATAATCTGCTACCTTTCCACAATGCACTGTTCGATAAAGATAATTTATAGCATGCTCCTGTCAAACCTGACAGCCTATTTCCAACAGGCTTAGAGAGCAATGAGATGTTGTAAAAATTTGTCAATCCTCCCTCCCTCCCCCAGGTAAAGTACTTAATCTCTAGTTGTTTGCAGGTGAAAGTAGTGAAATAGAAAGAAAGGTAAATAGTCCTGTGCCTTTTAGCGAGTACAGAGAAGAAAAGGAGCGTGTGGTGCCCTGTCTGTTGCTTCTCCTGTTTTTTGGAGATCTCTGAGGGCTGGCACAGGGGGAGCAGCAGGTGTGATGGCAATGGAGGGACATCGCAAGTCCCTGCCTTGCTCTTGTTTTCCTCGGAGCTGATCGCTGTTGTACAGGGTGAGAAATTATAAACTGAATTGTGGCTGGAACCCCAGCTGATTTGAATATACTCACCAAAATATACAGGGATTTTCTATGCAGCATTGTAATACATATCAGCAAATTATTTAAATGCTCATTTTCATCTTTTTCTCAGGGTCCTTTGAATCATGTGTGATAATGTCTATACCAAAGGCAGATCACCCCTGCTCATCATTGGCTAGCAGCATGTCTCATAGTCAAAGTGCCTTGTTATCTGCATGGCAGAACTAAGCGTTATCTAGGGGAGGGAGGCTCCCACCATAAGGAACAAGGAAGTCCGGCTGGCCCCGGCTGAGCTGGGGGTCGTTGCTGTGCCAAGGTATGAACCTGGAGCACTGCAAAACAAAGGAAGTGTCTTTGCTTTCCAGAAGCAGGAGATTAAACAGCAAGATGAAAGGCCTAATGCCTGAAGTGGCACGGTCCTGTCAGCCCGTCGGCAGCTGAGGACAAATACCATCTCCAAAGATGTGATTTAACCCGGGCTTTTGACTGATGGCTTCTGCAGCAGTGACATACGATGAGACTGCTTTGTCTGCCCCCTCTTGCTGTGGGGAGTCCCAGTATACTTGTTTTCTTTCCTTGATGTACTGAGTTCATAGGATATCTACTAGATTGAAAGGGGCAGCCTCAGCACTGTGGTCTTCCAAGTACTCGTTAGACTTCTGCAGAGAAACGGAGCGAGTAACTCGGGCAGGAAAGGCTGCGACGTTCTCTCCCCTTTCCCTGCGGGCCAGGGTCTGCTCCCGCAGGCCGCAGGCAGCTGGTGCTGCAGCAGCTCCCCGAGGAGCTGCTTTCACTGAGATTGGTATTCCTGGAAGTACGCTTTCATTAAGAGGGATTTCTTTTTTGTACCAAACCCAGGCACGCTTTGCACCCGGCCCCTTATGTAATTAATCCTAAAATCTTGGCTGAACACTCTTCTTCTTGAGGAGGAAAGAAGCGACCTCCGTGTTGCTATCTGTACTGGAGGAGTGGGACGGGGGCTGAGAGGGGTACAGACTCGTCGACCACTGTGCTGGTTGTAACTAACGGTATGGGCTACAGATAGCAGGTTTGCTCTTTGCTCTGTGAGTCTGAATGTTAACGAGGGATATCTGACCTGGTTATAACCTCTCTCTGTGAGGGAAACCCCTCCCTTGGTATGGTCTGTTTTGGGAAATGACAGCTTTAGCTGTTAGACGCAGGCCAGAGATGGAAAATCTCCTACATCGGTGTTTAGTGTTCAAGATAGCTGAATTTTGCAGGCAAGGAAAAATTAAACATCCCTATTACTCGAGACTGTCGGCCTGTTCAGGTCCCAATGCTCGGTGCTGCCAGCCCCCTCCCCGCTGGTGGGGCACCCGAGTCCCCGCTTGCACCCGTGTCTCGCCCCGCTGCAAGCGTTCCCAGGCCACTTCTGGGAACATGAGAGCACGTCCAGACTTCAGGGTTCAAAAACCTCTCTACAAACATGAAGTGCTGAGTTCTTAGTGTGCCACTTCATAGTAGTTTATAGCCCATTAAGGAAAAAAATAAAAAAATTTTAGTTGGTAATGAACAATATTTGACAAGTTAGTGCTGAAAATCTGCTTGGATGACCTCAGCACAGAACAGCTCCATTGGGAACAGATTCTTTTGGCATAAAGAAAGGGGAAATGGTGAGAAAATCCCATTTCAAGAATACTTCTAAACAAAATCCAGAAGATTTGAACTGCATTAAAGGCTCCTAAGTAGGAAATAAGTTGGGAAGAAGAAACACTGTCTAAAACCAGACTCTGAAATGGGATTACTGAAAATACACTAATGATTGAAATTAGTACAAGCTGAGAAATTCATTATTTTTAAGATCCATGGTTTGAGACCAAAGATGTACTTTGTTTCTTGGAAGACAGGTGACTCTCAGCAATATTCAGCTCCTTACTTCTTTTGGAAACTTTTTATCAGAAGCTGGGCTGCTCTTTCTGTGATTTTCATTTTGACAGACTGGGAGAAGAAGAACTTGAGAGCAGCCCTGCGGGGTCCTGCTGGACGAGAAGTTGGACATGAGCCGGCAGTGCGCGCTTGCGGCCCGGAAGGCCAACTGTGTCCTGGGCTGCATTAAAAAAGGGGTGGCCAGCAGGGAGAGGGAGGTGATTGTCCCCCTCTGCTCTGCTCTTGTGAGACCCCACCTGGAATACTGCGTGCAGGCCTGGGGCCCCCAGCACAAGAAGGATGTGGAGCTCTTGGAACGGGTCCAGAGGAGGGCCACTAAGATGGTCAGAGGGCTGGAACACCTCTCCTATGAAGAAAGGTTGAGGGAACTGGGCTTGTTTAGCTTGGAGAAGAGAAGGCTCCGAGGAGACCTCTTTGCGGCCTTCCAGTACTTGAAGGGAGCCCATAAACAGGAGGGGGAACGCCTGTTTACATGTGTTGATAGTGATAGGACAAGGGGGAATGGTTTCAAACTAAGACAGGGGAGATTTAGGTTAGATATTAGGAGGAAGTTTTTCACTCAGAGGGTGGTGAGGCACTGGAACAGGTTGCCCAGAGAGGTTGTGGCTGCCCCATCCCTGGAGGCATTCAAGACCAGGCTGGATGTGGCGCTGGGCAGCCTGCTCTAGTAGTTGGCAACCCTGCCCAGAGCAGGGGGGTTGAAACTAGATGATCTTTAAGGTCCTTTTCAACCCAGGCCATTCTATGATTCTGTGATTCTAAATTTTAAAACTCAACAAGCATACATCTAATACACATGACAGCAACTCTGCAGCACCTGTTTAAACACATGCACAGAAATGAATCCCACATGAATCTTTGCTTCCCTGTGGGTACCTCAGAGCATCTGCAGGACGGCAGCCGCTGCCCTGGGGGTTGCTCTCTGCTGACAGGTGGACAAGGGAGGGCTGAGGCCCTGCTTAGCTTCGGGAGGGGCACGGGGGGTCTCTGGGACCCTTGTAGCAGGAGGCGGGTGGCTGGGTGGGGGCCGCTGGGACGTTCTCACCTGGCTGTGGGGGTTCGTCCCAGCTGTTCCCCAGCCCCGTGCCCCGTCCCGCAGACACGCCGGGGCTCCCTGCCCCTCCTGCACCCACAGTGAGGGCTGGGGGCAGCGCTGGGCAGCAAAACAGCATCAGCCCGCTGCAGCGGGGGCCAGTTTGGCTGCAGGTGCAGGCGCTAGCGGTGCAGGTACAGGCATTCCTTGGCTCGCTCTGACAGCGTGCTTTGAGTGCTCTAAGAGGCTGCTGGCTAAATGATAAGCTGCTTATCTTCAACCTGTGTATTTTTTATTCAACAGTGAAAAAATACTCTTCTGTGCTGGCTAATAAAGCTGTCTCATTGGGCAAAAAAAATCACTCGAGTTTAAACTTCGCTGTTATGTCATTAATTATCTTTTTTTAACGGTATGCACATGCTCACACACCCCTTAAAATATTTCTGAGAGATAATGCAGAGCAGCAGTATCAAAATACATCATTACCAGCTGCAGCCAGCTCAAGCTTAAAAAATCACCCACCCAAAGTCTCACTTGGACACAGATGAAATCCAGATGCACAAACGCTCAAGTTCTCCACGAGGGAAATGCTAAATGGTATGTGAGAATAGTTATGTCTTGGCCTTTAATGCTATGGACATGTTCAGATTATTTTTGCAGCGACTGAAATGCCCAGTTGATGGCTTTTTTTTGTTGTTCAAATCTGATATTTTAACATTCTGGAAAATTTAAAAAGGCCAAAATTTCCTAAACGCATCTGCTAACAAAGGATGTTTGCTTCATCTCAAGATGGCCTGGTGCTTCTGGAAATGTTTCAGCCTTTGGAGCAGTCCCAGGACAGAGATGTGAATGTGAGAAGTTTCTAAGAAAGTGGAGCAACTTTGCTCTTTTTCCTGGCTGTAGCTTTATTTTTAGCATGCATCCTGTTTTAGCCTAGGGTCATGTCTGAGATAACAGGAAGTATTTTACTTCCTTTTTGTGAATAGCCTCACTGTTCATTCTTCATTTTTGCATTTTATTAAACAGGTTTTCTTCTTTACAGCTGTGACATTGCCATGAAATTGCAGGTGGTTGCCACAGACTCCTATCCACAGCAACCATCATTTTTGTGGAGCCACTTTCTTGTAGGTGACTTCCATCTGTGTTATCTCTTCCCCTGTATCTGCCCCAGCCCCAAACTTCATCTCCCTTAGCCTCTGTGGTCTTCTACTCTCTGAGCCGCACCCAAATTTTCTTTAGAGAAAGAAAAGTACAGCATCACCCTTGAAAGGCCCGATTTAATTCTTGACAGGGTAGGAAGGAACTGGCAATTCTTACTGCTGAGCAGTAACTGGGACAACGCTGGCAATGAATGTTTAGTTTATGTAGCGTGTGGTTATAACTGCTGCAGGATTCCTTGTGCAAACTGTCGCTTTTGCAAGCTGCAGGACACTGATTGATCTGAGCTCAAGGTCTCTCCCAGAGCAAGGTGGAAGCGTTAATTCAAGGGTTCAGTTTATAAGAAGCGAGGCAGGAAAACACCTGGAATGATTTGCAAGGGCAGGTGCCTGTGGCTCCCAGACAGGAAATCTTGCTGTTCTGTGTTTTCACATGGCTCGTTTTCTAGGGAAACGGTGTTCCAGGGAAGAGAGGCTGTCACGGCGCAGCCCAGGCTTTGTGCAGGAGATGGAAGCTCGCAAGCTGGAAAGTGCCAGGCTGCAACTCAGTAGGAATAGCCGCCAGCGGAAAGAATCGTGTTTTACCCGGGCTGGTCCCCGACACAAGTGACAGTGTGGTTTAATGGCTGTAACACACGCACACAGAGCACTGCCGAATGCTTGCAGCAATGCCTGGGGATAGCGTTTGTGCAAAACCAAACCTTTCATAACTCCCCTTGAAATGAAGTGTGTGCTTCTGCTTTCTGTTGATCATGATACTGACTTCATATGTCTAAGAAATAGTCCAAAAATCAGCTTTGTGTGTAACTTTGTATCAAATGCATTGCTACACGTGGCTGAGAACCTCCCGATCTGCTCCGCAGCTCTGAGTTACGCGGCGGCTCTGAGGATGGGATGGGAAACGCTCCCATTCACAGCTTCCAAGTGATTGCTGTGCCCGTCATCAGCTGTGTCTCCAGTCCTCAGGTTTCCATCTGCTGAGGGACATTAATTAAGTTGTCTTAATCAGGACGCAGGTTTGCAGCATCCGGCCACAACATAAGGAATCGGCTTTGAAGACTCCCGTGGCGCCTGCAGCCCTCTGGAGGCAGCCGCGCGCTCGGCGAGGAGGTTTGGTGCCTTACCGGCTGTGCTGCGCCCGGTGCGTGCGCTGGTGGCACCTGGTCAGTGCTGCTCTGCCGAGCTCTCTCCAGCAAATACCATCGCAACTTATTCCTGTAGGATACCAGGCCCAAACCTGCCGTCAGAAAGAGACACGGTGGGTGTGTAAAGCACACACATAACCCTACCAGTCATTGGTAGTCAAGTTCTGTTCTTTCCCCATTAATTTATTTTCTTGTTCAGGATGGATTTTGCCAAGGAGCTTCATCAGTGCTGAGCTGTGTGCCAGGTGTTTGCTTCCATTACAGAGCTGCTTCATTCTCACTTCCCAGATGGAGAGCAAACCTAAATGTAATGACTGGGCGGGCCTCTGCTTGTAAGAAAATATTTCTGTGAGCACTGTTCCCAGACACGTAACTGAAAGAGCATGTGCTGGAGGTTTTCATATGCCCCCACCACTGCTTCCCAGCCCGTGTTGGTGCCTGGCAGTGAGGTGCCAGCCATGGGTCTGGAGTTTTTCCATAAGGCAAAGGCAGAGACAAGGGCACCCTGCAAGGGGGAGCTGGCAGGGAGCTGTGTTTTCTGGGAAGATGGTTTTCCTGTGTCTTGCTGCTTCAGATCCAGCCTGTGCTTGTGTAAATAAAATAAGGCTGCAAGACCCCAGCATTATTCAACCCCTCTTTATAAAGGCAGCAAGAACACAAGCGAGTGGATAACACAGGACAGCAGCGCCTTTGGAGCAGTGGTTCTTTGAGGATGTTCCTTAGGTAACCAATTAACCACAGTCCTGGAGACCTCTTCTGTTTGAACAGGCCCTACGTAAAAATTTCATTCAGGTTAATCCCATAACACAGGAGAAGCATCCGACTCTACTTCTAGACCAGGCTGCTCTGTGCAAAATAAATAAATAAAAAGACATCCCAAATAAAATAAGCAACAGCATACTAGTAAAGGAGACAGCAGGCATGCAACCTAGTGCACAGATGCTGTACATAAGCAAGCTCAGAAAGGACATGGTGGTGAGGAAGCTGTTACCCACACAGCTGGGAATGCAGAGTTACAGCGCTGCCTGAAATCCTGTCCCTGCTCCAGGAGATGCTGCATAGCCTCACTCTGTATTTATTGCCCTGCGTGGCAGGGAGCTGACTGTTTATAAGACGCGGGAGCGGAGCTGCAGAGCCATGCTGTGCTCTGAGGTGGGTGCCGCAGCCCCCCAGTGCAGCCAGCCCGGGCGGCAGGGGGTGCTTGCCCCCCTCCCCGCAGGAGGGACGTTAACCGCGTTAACTGCACGCTTCTCCTGTGTGGAAACGTTTCCAGTCCAGCCGAAGAGGCAAGAGCTGGGAGAACAGCTGATCTTTGGTCCTAACCTGCTGCAACTTCTTCTCAAGCCCGCGGATCCATGTGGGTCGGAGCCCCCCCGGGCATGGAGGAGCCGAGGCGGCACCGCCTGCAGAGAGCCCTCAGCGACCACGCCAAGGACTCCACCAGCAAAGCATGGGATGTCTTCTGGAGGAGCACAAGAGAAAAACGCCTCGCAGGTCGGTCCGAAGGGGTTTTCATCCTGTGCTGGTGGGAATGAAGCATCTGGGCTATGGCCTTGATCGAGGAATGGAAACAGGTCTACTTTTGTGGCAAGTGTGCTCCTCTTAAATGCTGCTACCTTGAGTGTAGTGCTGGTGTGTTGCACTAGAGTATTTGCCTTTGCCTGTCATCCTTTTTCAGTGGGACCAAGTGGGTGTTTTGAACTGGTGGTTTGTACATAGAGCTGCTAATTTTCAGATCTATCTAGAATTTGTTTTCTAGCTTTCAATATTCATGTTTGTTCTTTGGCTGAAATTTTATAGACTTTTAAAATATGAAGGTGTCCATAACCGATAGCAAACACAGAACATTATAGCGCAATACCAAAAGCCCTGTTTGGCAGTGATCTGTGCAGTGACGCTCATTTGGAGCAGTCCCACCCCTATACGTGACAGGCACGCTTGGTGCATCCCTATGTCAGGCACATGTGTAACGAGAGACACAGCACAGTGCCCTGCCTCTTCTCAAGGCACACAAGTAATTATTGAAGCTGTATGACCACAAGCAGTTGCACAGAGAAGCCCAGAAGTAAGCCTGAGTAAAGGAAGGAATATTCCCTGAGACAGCAGCTTTTGGATAATGATACTCAAAGAGCTCAGGAGAACAGAGCAACAATTCACATTCTGAGAAATTAGTTGTTTGTTAGTGTACAGACAAACACTCTGCTAGCCTGTTGCTTGGGGAGGGAAGTGTGAGGATTGTGTGGCAGGACAAAATCAGTACATGCTAAACAAAACCTCCGTACAGAACAGCTGTGTTGCTGGAAAGCGCTCTGGAGGCTTTAAACCTGGTGAGTGTGGCAAAAATACATATGCTGTTAGGAGCACTGAAGAACATTTGGTAGGTGAATGCAAGAAGTTTCTTGCAGAGCTTTGCTTTCAGATCTGGCAGAGTTTCAGTGTGAAGTCAGTACAGAAGTTCTGGATGAACCCAGATACAATGGAGCTAAACCTTTCCAGAGCACCCCTGGGTGTGAAAAATACTGTTGTGTCCTGTAAACCATTCCTGCAGGTAGCTCAGCATTGGAAGGCAACGCTGAGGTTATCTTTAAGTTGAACTCCAAAGCTTTTAGTGGCAATTTGTGCCTGTAAGAGCAATACCAGGCTAACAAGGGACACCTGCAGGATGCAGGCAAGCCTGAGGATGGGAGTGCAGGCAGAGCAAAGCTGTGACCAGGGTAGTTCTGCTGATGTTCCATAAGGAGTATTAATAGACTTGTCACAACCATGAGGCTAAACCAAAGCTTGGGTCAAGCCAACCGCCTCTTGGGAAAGGTCATCTTTCAACTATAGATCTACACTTTATCACTATTCTGTATACTTGTACGAAACCTGCAGCTGCTCTGATCATACCATGAAGAGCTAGATCAAGACCTAACCTTTGTGATTCTAAAGTGCATAGACTTTGCACCCTCTGATGTCTGCTAGGGCTGATTGTGTGCCTCACAGGGCAGGTGTTCGCTGTGCGCACAGCATGAGCAGCGCTGCAGGCAGTGGCTCGGCCACGGTATGTGCAGCTGCGCTCCATCAGGTGCCAAGAGAAGGGCACTTCCTAGCAGGAACAGGCAGGTGGGATGGGTGCCAGGGATTGCTTTGTGGGAAGCTNTTCACTCTGGCTGGAACTGAGAACTTGACCTCAACAGGTGCAAGTGAGTGGACAAGCAGAGCCCCGGGCAGCCCCAGCCTTCCCCAGGGGCAGCGTCTTGCTGGGGCCCCTCAGCAGGACGCAAGAGCCCAGCAGGCCCCTGAAGGCTGGGGTTCCTGGCCCGGCCTGGCCTCCCTCTATCTCCTGCACTGTGTCAGCCTGGCCCCGCGGGGCGAGGGGCTCCAGGGGGCAAGGGGCTCCAGAGGCCGTGGGCACTGCTTGGGCTAGGGCTGGCAGAGGGCATGGAGCTGCCGTGGCTCCACCGCTCACTCACCAGGGGCCGTTCCCAGCTGCCGCTCGGCTGCTTCCCCCTGCGCGCAGGGACCTGCCCTGGAGTTTTGGGGGGGATCTCCCACAGCCATCCCCAAAGGTTGCTCCATGCTCAAGCATGGCAGCCACAGGCCTTGGGTCCAGATTTGGTGCTCTCTCCCCTCCTTGTCGATACAAGAGCAGCTGCTGCTGGCCAGGGGGCGGCAGGGTGAGACCCCCAGCCTGTGGGGATGCGCCAGTGCAGCTGGGCAGCCTGTGTTCACTTGCTGCAGTTTATGAGTCTTGTTCTGAGCTGGAAGGGTACAGCTCATGGTTTGAGCTGGATTTTGTTGCCTCAAGCCCCCTTCTGAGACATTTTTTCACTGCCTGTCCATAACGGCCCCCCATAGCCCAGCTATGTGTCTGAGTACTCAGCTCTGTGCTGGGCCGGCTTTGAGATGAACCATCTTGTGTTGACTCGTTCTGACCCAGGTGACCTTCCAGAACAGAGAGTAGCATGCAAGTTGTGCTGGGCTGTGAGAAAGCAGCATGGACATATTTTTCCTAAATATAAGGAACAGAGACATGGATAGTATTTATTACTCTGCACCACATCCAAGGACTCCAGTACAGCTGCTTCTCGTCTTGCCCTGGGCTCTGTGAAGAAGAGCAAGCAACAGCCTGAGGGGTTCTGGCTGCAGAGTGCAGCAGGTCTGGTGTGTACGTGGCTGGAAAGCCTGAAGACACCCTCATTAGCTTTAGGAAGAAAGAGCGGGTCAGGATGAGAGGCTGCAGGCAGCAGGGAAGTGTGATGAACGCCAGCTACTGCTCTGCCATGCAACACGGGCAGGTGTTATGGAGCTGAAGTGGTATTTGGGGAAGAAAGTATAATGTTTTCCACACCAGAACCCACTGTCTGGAACAAAAGGTCACTAACCTTTAAGTGTTGGGGGAACAGCAGATGGCATTCACTGGTCTTCCAGTGTGAGCTTTGTTATGTTTGTACCAATCCAGACCAGGAGGCATCTACCTGATGTCCTCTCCCAGCTCTGGTGCTCTTTCTGATTCCCTTCCCTTCCCCAGTGCCAGCACCTACCCAGGCACACCACTGCGACGTTGCTGCCCGGACGGCTGGCAGCTACCCCTCTGGCTGCAGCCACTCGTGCTAGTGCTGCTGGCTGCAAGCTGCACTGAAATTTACTGCTCTGTCTCTGTAAACAGGCTAAAAATATCCTGCTGCTGTTCCTGTGTGGACCCAAAGCTCAGAGAGGCTGGGAAGGAGGCCGGGGTCAGGCAGCCTCTGGGGATGAGGTGCAGGCATAGTGCGTGGGGACGCGGTGGTGGGAAGAGTCCCCGTGCTCCGGCACAGCCGGGGTGCCAGCTCGCACCGTGTCATGGCTGACCAGGCCGGTGTTTGGAGGCGCAGCTCGGGAAGCTGAGCGTGGGCACTGCCCGGTCATCCAACACTGCAAGAAAAAGCAGAGGATTTGGATTTTAAAACAGCTCTTTAGGTAATTCTGCCCTGAGCTAGCAGGAAAAATGTGAAGAGAGGGGAGCTGAGGGGTGCGCCCAGGGAGGACCCAGAACTGGCACCAAGCCCTGGCCTGCTGTCCCCTGAGCAGCGCTGACTTTCCACACGTGGTCACTGCTCCCACCGGGCCTGTGGGCTGTCCCCAGGTACGGAGAGCAGTGGGCCCTGGCTGAAGGCGTTTCGTTGCTTCCTGGACACTGTGCCCCAGGCACAAATGGCTGAGCTCTCCCTGCTCACTGGGGAATTAGGAACCACAGGGAGTTTTGCACGGGAGGGCTGTATCAGCTGAATGGGAGGAATTTTTCCTCAAGTACGTTGAGGAACGGGAGGTGATGGGTGGACAATAGCCTGACTTCCCTTGGAGCACGGGGCACAACCCTTTTCTGGTTGAGCAGAACAGGAGAGAGTGTTCCCAAGCTCTGTTGGCAATATTCTGGTCCTCATGTTCTTCTGTTTGTGCTGCTGGACAGACTAGTAGAAGGCAATTATAAAGGTAAATGTTTTTCCATCTCTCTGCTGTGCCTTTGTTTTATGTGCCATTTAAAGAAAGGCTGTGGAAAGGTTACCACAGATGGTTACAATAGGTTCCTGATTGCTAGGCTGCACCATTGCTCTGTTCAGATACCACTGAAGTTATTCAGACCTACAAGATGACAGGAAAGAAAAGGTCACAGGGTCACAGAGTGGTTAAGGTTGGAAGGGACCTCTGGAGACCATCTGGTCCAACCCCCCTCCCCAAGCAGGGTCACCTAGAGCACGTTGCACAGGATCATGTCCAGGAGGGTTTTGAATATCTCCAGAGAAGGAGACTCCACAGCCTCCCTGGGCAACCTGTTCCAGTGCTCTGTCACCCTCACAGTAAAGTTTTTCCTTGTATTCAGATGGAACCTCCCATATTTCTGTTTGTGTCCATTGTTTCCTGTCCTGTCACTGGGCACCACAAAAAAGAGTCCAGCCCCATCATCTTGACACCCTCCCTTAAGATACATCAGTAAGATTGATGAGATATACACTGATAAGATCCCCTCTCAGCCTTCTCTTCTCCAAGCTAAATAGGTCTCAGCCTTCCCTCATAAGAGAGGTGCTGCAGTCCCCTAATCATCTTCGTAGTCCTCTGCTGGACCCGCTCCAGGAGCTCCATGTCCCTCTTGTACTGGGGAGCCCAGAACTGGACGCAGTGCTCCAGATGTGTCCTCACCAGGGCTGGGTAGAGTGGGGGGATCACCTCCCTCAACCTGCTGGCAACACTCCTCCTAATGCACCCCAGGATACCATTGGCCTTCTTGGCCACAAGGGCACATTGCTGGCTCATTTATAATAATGCAGAAAAGGGGCGGCAAAGCTCTGTTTGGGGAAATTTTGTCATTTCTGCAGTTACTTCCTTTGAGGCACATTTATCAGCTGTGTTCAAGTGGGCATGGCTGGGAGTGACCAAGGACCACATCTGGGTCACAGCATGCTGCCTGGCCAGTGTCTGCAACATGCTGCCTGCTTTGGGAGGTGCCACCACCCTGTCATGCGGGGCCCTTTTCTGAAGGGTGCCCTGCGTGAAGTTTGTTTCCACTGATTTGTGGAGTCAGAAAAGGCTATTCTTTCAGGAAACCCATTTCAGAAGAAATTAAATGTTCATTAGTGCAGATCCCTGAGCCCTCACCAGGAGCATACCAGAAGTTAACATTCACCCCCGGAGTGCTGGTGTTTGAAGATCAGTCTGGCCGGTGGGAGGAAGAAGAGGGAAAACCTTCCCTGGAAGTATTTTCCCAGCTCTCCCCAATGTCTGGGGTAGACCTCCAGTGGTCATCCCCAATGTGGGGGGGCTCAGCCCCCCGCATGACCCCAGCAGCACCACAACCCTATATCAAATGCATCAGTAGCGCTGTTCGGGTGATGGCTGGCCGGATCCCCTCAGTGGCAGGAGGGCCAGGGTAAATAAAGGCACAACTGGCAAAAGAACCAGATAGACAACTTTGGACCTGGACAAGGGCCCAGGGTCTCTCTCCTCTTGCAGGCTGCCAATTAGCTGGCCTTTCCTGGAGCATCGGGTTGGGTTGAGGGAGGAAGAGGTGGAGGTGGAGGGGACTCGCTGGGGGTGAGACATGGGACTGTGCAGCCCGGCTCCAAGCAGCAGCCATGGCTGCTGGCAGCTTTTTCCCGCTTTTAGAAGGGTGATGTTATTACAGCTGCCCAGTGTAGGAGTGTTAGGAGCCAAAGTCATTGCTAACTGCGGTCCTGCAGGTAATACCCTCAGAAGGGCTGTAGGAGATGCTGAGCAGCTGGGCTGGGTTTTGCTGGGGTGCTCTGGGTGCCCTGGAAAGTGAGACAAAAATCTGAGCACCACAAAACACGAGAGCTGGAGGCTTAAACAGTTTGAGGGAGGGCAGCGAGTGAGGGAATCGGCTTTATTTTGTCTCTTTTCTTTCTCTCATTGTTCAAAAAATAGCTATCATTCTTTGATATTATGTTTCTTTAAATTGATTTTTAATGAAAATCATGTCTGGTCTATGGCTTAACATAGAAAATCTCAAAGGAAGAGGAAATAGGTCCAAAACTGTGAGTAAATGCACATGGAAGGCAATAATCTCATTAAAGCCTGAAAGTCCTGCTAGCATCCTCTGGTCTCTTCCCTCTGAAAACCCAATGAAACTGCTAGCCAGCCAGCACTCAGGTGGGCTGGTGTGGGACTCAGCCCTGCCCACTGACCATTTTGTGTTTGCATCTCTGCAGCCAGCCTTGCCACGAGCCCTCTCTGCAAGTGTGCAACAGTGCCAGCTCAAATACACCAGATAGCTAGACATTTTATTGCAAAATAAATTCAAACCATGATCAGCTGCCTGCTCTGTATCCAGAATAAATTTGTTATAGAGGCTGTCTAAAACGAAATATATCTTTGCTGTGTGAAATGGTTTCAGTGTAAGAGCACTACCTTTAGCATATTTTTCCCATTGCTTATGGTAAAAATACAGCTGAGTATCAGGGGTGGTGCCTATGTTAGAGCACTCAGAAATGTGCTTTGCACTGAGCTCATTCAGCTGGGCCGTCCTCCAGTTAACTGAGGATTTCTCACGGTTGTAACTCTAGTGCTTCAAGTACCTCTATGCGTTTCATGCCTCTCTGTCCTGCATCTGATTTAAACTATATGTTTCCTGTATTTATTTCCTGACAGTATTTCTTGCCAGGGCCCACGCCACCCACGCGTTTGGCACTGTCACACTCAATCCCTGTTGCAAATGTGGTTACTGATGCTGATGTGGGATGGCAGTCAAAGGGACTGCTGGTGAATACTGAGGAAAAGGGAAAGGAAACGGGACAGCGAAGCCTGCCGAGATGTGAAGCGCGACTGGAAGAGGCTGTGACTGAGCTGCGCTCGCCCTCTTCCCAGCGAGGATTCTCCACCCCGTCCTGGGTGGGATCTCCACACTCCTGCTTAAAGCCAAGCAGGCGGGCTTGGAGCCCGGTCGCCCCAGGCAGGGTTCGCTCGCTTGCAGGGACACAGGAATAACTTCTGTGCAGGACAG
The DNA here is from genome assembly GCA_013399115.1 of Anseranas semipalmata. NCBI lineage: Eukaryota > Metazoa > Chordata > Aves > Anseriformes > Anseranatidae > Anseranas > Anseranas semipalmata. Next base: position 137,201 of record VXAA01007214.1, read on the forward strand.
TGACACGGCTTGGTTCACTCTCCCCATGGAAGGTAGGAAGAGGTTTCTTTTCTTCCCTTGCATATTATGTTTCTCCAGTGTTATTACCAGAAGACAGGGCGAGAGCTGTGGGGGGTCTGGTGTGGCAAAGGTGTGGGTCCAGCTGCTCTCTCATGGTTGGTGCTTTTCTGCTCGTGCGTGGTTAGACAGAAAACGGAAAATTTTCCAGTGATAGATTTTGTTCAGAATTTAGGAAANGGCCGGGCTCTGGGGCTCGGGGTTCGGGGCGGCCCCGCGGCGGCTCTGCTCGGCCTCGGCCTGGGACGGCAGAGTGAAGCACCCCCTGCTCGGGGCCGGGGAGCCCGGCGCTGGGTGCCCCCGGCAGGCGAGGCCGCGCCTCGCTGCCATGCCCGTCACCGCCCCGCCCCGCGGGCGGGCCTCCAGGCCCTTGGCCAGGGCCACCGCGGGGAGTGAAAATACGTTTCTTGCCCTTCTCTCTGTGGAATAAATCCAGCCGAGTTTTCAGCCCTCTGTTTGCAGATGCTCTCCGGCCAAGTTCTGAGTCGATTTATTTCTCGTTGCCGTGCGTCACCCTGGCAGTGCGCCGAGCACGAGAGCTGAGGAGAAGCCCCGCTCCTTCGCTGCATCTGAGGCCGGGACGGAGCATCTCGCTACACGCTTTAGGCAGTGAAAAATGTGCATTTTTTTAGGGGGAAAACCGCTTATCTCTTGGGAATGAGTAAATTGATGGCATATGCTATAAATCATGACGAGAATGGGCCATGTTGCTAGATGCGCATCAAGAGGAATTCGCCACAAGAACGCTTTGCGCTTGTGCGCTGACACAGCAAACACGGGGCAGAGCGGCATGGGGGCCCCATGGGACGGGAGGGCCCGGTTTGTGTGGGGAGGGGAACATGGCTTCCCCAGCGGGTACATGGTGTTGGATAAGCAGCTGTTTCATGCATTAAAACAAAGTTTCCTGACAGTCAGAAGATAAAGGAAAGGCCCTACTGACACCTCAGCAAGGGTTTTCCTGTGGTGCCTGATGTCTTGGGACTGCTGGAGTCGGGATGACCGGCGCGTCTCAGCACAGTCCATTGACCCGAAGCACCCTAAGCAGGCCTGCTTTCAGCCACCGCGGTGCCAGGGAAGCCGCGGCACCACGCTCCTTGTGGCTGCTGGCCTCGCTGGTCGGCACGGGCAGGCCCAGCTGGGTACAGGGGGCCATGGTTGTGCAGGGGGGGGCTCTGCAAAGGGGCCAGTGCTCATGCGCTGCATGGCGGCTGTCAGCTTTCCTTTCCAGCTCCTCTCCAACAAGAACCAGGACCCAACTTGAAACCTGACCTTCTTTTTTCAGTTTTATGCATTGTATTTGGTAATTGCTCCTCTCCTCCTTCAATAAGCAGTGCTGTAACCAGACTACATCCCTGACGTATGCAGCCTAGCCTTGGATGATGGGGCCTTTCCATTTGTTAGGCAAAGCCTATTGATTTAATTTCTGTATCATTATTCAAGCTAACATTGAACAGGTCACTGATAGTGGTGCATGGAATCAAACAGAGTCTGAAAAAAAAGGCTGATACATTAAGTAAACCCTTGCAAAGGATGGGCAGGGGGTAGAGGTGAATGTGCAATGCCCCATGGTGCTGCAGTCACTGCTCCACCTGGCTGGCTGCAGGCGGGCTTTTGGGCAGCGTTGACAGGGACACCTGAGCTGGCCACACACCAGCAGCGATGGCTGCTAGGGGACACAGGCTGGAAGCCATGTCAGACAGCGAATGGCCGAGCTTGTCTCAAGCCCACCTTGCTCCTGTGCCACTGTGTAGCCGTGGCTTTGGAAGTGGCACCGGCAGTGCGGTTCCCTCGAAGGTTACCTGGGACAGGACCTTCCCCGCCTACTGCGAAGCAGATGAGAGCTGTCTGTCATGGTGGGTATAATGTCCCATCCACCAGCACCTCTTGGCCTGCATACAAATAGTCATCATGTTCAACTTCACACATAAATATGTAATTACGCATAAAGACAAGCCTGAAGAGTCTGTAATGCATGTGAGCTGTGGCTGATTGTCCAGGGATGGTACCAAATGCCTGTCACATTCAGTCTCCTCTGGGCTGTCAGGGTCCTTGCCACTAGGTGTCACAGCATGCTTGGGTTTGCAGCGAGGGACCAGCAGTGTCACCAGCGCTGGGGACCCTCACCCAGAGCAGGTGACAAAGCTGTTCATAAAGTCCCTCTGTTGGACTGAAGTGAATAAAGAGCAGCTTTATGTCTACTCTTTTCTTTCAGAGCATTTTGCAAATGTTCTTAGATCATGTGTGTCATTCGGCAAAGTCAGTGAGGCCACCAGGTGAATAGAAGTCCCCCTTCTGCCAGCCCCATGGGACCTGGCCCCAGGCAGGCTTCCAGCGGCCCTTCTGCCATCTCAGCGAACACCAAACTCTCATCAGCTTTGGGTAATTTAGTGGAGCACACTATATATTTTTCAAAAGCTCCTCCTTGAAGGGGATGCACTGTTAGTCCCACTCACGCAGGCAAGAGGCAAATGGAGAGCAGAGCCTGGGCAGGTGTCTGGTGCTGGAATTGGTGTAAACGATGTCAAACAGCTATTTATAGGTGCACGGGAACCCGCGCCTGACCGTGCACTTCCTCTCTCATCTGAGCTAAATCTCTAATCAGTTTGACAGCACAGGGAATGTTAATTTTGCATGCTTTTTCATTGAACATTGTACTGAACAACGGTAGAATATACAAGTGGTCAGAGGACCGGGCTGGCTGGTGCTGGGGTATGCAAGTCTTCTTGTAAGCTTCTTAAAGTTTTATTAAAAGTGGGTATATGGTTAAAAGACTAGAAATACAGTATGATGTGTTTGTTGTATAAGTGAATTACAGTGCTTAAAGCCTCCTGGTGGAAGTGATTTACATGCAGATCCAAGGCCACCCCACCACCAATAATTGTGCAGTTCTTCAGTGAAGTTCACCTACGGGTCATTCTCCATAAAAAAAAAAAAAAAAAAAAAAAAAAAAAAAAGAGCATATTTTTGACAATCTCAAACTGAACAAATGGTACATTCAGGTGTTAGCTGGGCTGGACAGTGGTATGCATTCCTCCTGTCTAGTAGCATGTGTCATTGCTCTTCCGGAGACCAGGATCTGCCCAGCCTGAGCGGGGATGTCCCCTCTGAACACTGGTCTTCAGCCTGGAAGGCAGCTCCCGGGACAGGACCCAGCTCCCTCCTTGCGCGTGGGGAAGTCTGGCAGACGCGGGCGTGTTGTGTGGGAGGCAGGACCGTGTGCTGCGTGTGAGGGGGTGGGAGCCACTGCCTGCCCCACGCCGGTGTTGCTTCTTTCTCCCCAGCCAACAAGGCTGTTCCTGGGGTGTTTCTGCCTGCTCTGTAAGCACGTGCTTCATGTCAAAGATGCTGTCATAGGGTGTAAGGGGTTTTAGAAAGGATCCATAATAAAAAAAAAAAGATTCCTAAAAAGCCTGTGGAAACTTTCAAAAGCTACCCAGAAAGAAAACTCATTTTGAATTTCACTGTCCTTCAATACATAGCAGATTTGTTCTTGCAGTCACAGCCCTGCTGATGCTGCGGACCCGGCGTCCCTCATCAGAGCAACATAGTGGAGGGCTCTATATGTTCAGTGCTTTAGCTGATTAAGCTACTAATTACTGAGGCTAGAGAGTTGTTTGAAGCAGCTGGAAGGAGAAATTGCAGGGATTTGCCTTGAACTACTTCCAAACTGATCGGACGTTAAACAAAGAACTTGGAGAAATTTAAATGACAGCTTGTGACAGGCATGTCAGACACCGTGCTGGAAGCACACCGAGGGCCTCGCTCCCTCTGCAGCAGACAAGATGGATGGGGGACAGCTGCAAACCACTTGCTTCTGTTAATTTTCACTACATGAGTCTTTCTGACCAGTAACACATTATCATTTTGCTTTGTCTGGGACTGCCTGGTTTCAGCTCCGGGGAAACGGCGTGGCCTCTCCGGCTTTCAGGGAGGCATGGCTTCCCGGTTCAGTGGGGCTGGGAAGGTGGGTGCTCAGGTTGCATGAAGAGAGGAGGCAAGGTGAGCTGCATATAAACACCAGGAAAAACAGCAAAAGCTTTCTGTGCTGGCCCACATGAGTTTGCTAAGCATTAGCAAGGTCCTCGTAGAGGAGACGGTGATGTATCTTGTGGCCGTTTTGTTGGTGGCTCTCAGGGGCTGGCCTGGGCCGCATTACACTTCCCTGGAAAAAATACCCCACATCATTCAAGGCAATCAAGAGCACAACCCCCCTGCACTGGGACAGAGCAGAGGCTGGAGCTGGTGGCGGGGGTGTCCGCACGAACACTCACCAGTGAATGCTGGCAGAACATTCTGCCCCAGCCTCACGTTGCGGCCAGGAGGAGAGGAACGAGGTCTTCTCCAGCGTGGAGGTAAACGTGGTGTGGGAGGGTGGTATTTCCTAACAGATTTGCTTCTTTGGGATGGTGCTGGGACTTAGAAGGGGAGGTCTTGGGGGGGAGAGGGGGGAACAACTTGCAATTAACATAAATCTAATTTTCTGCAGTTATTACCAATCTCAGATTAATTCTGCAGCATGACCAAACTGCTGCAAGGCCCTCACACTAGCATGTTTAATATATACCCGAGTATATATTAAACATAATTTCCAGGCACATTAGGGCTTCTTAAGGAAAGAGCAGATAACAAGCCTGGGTGCTCTTCAGGGGGAACGTGTGAGTGCAGAAACATGCAAGTCCCTGCCTTTCCTTTTGCATATGTTTTTTTCACTCTTGCACTGTTCTGGCAACCCCGGATGCATCAGCATTGATTTACACCATCAAAACAGCTGAATCCGGAGCCTGGCAAGCAAAACTCACCAAGCAAATCCCTCCTGGCACCTCACAGACTCCTGCAGCTCCCTCTGGCCTGGCTGGGTTTGGTGCATGTAAAGCTCACAGGGCTTCTGCACCTGCTGTATCTGTCCTTCTCAATGGCAAGGGACTTCCAGCACGGGTCAGGCTCCTGATGGGCAGAGCTCGTCCACCTGAGGAAAGAAAAATTCCTCTCTGGGGCCTTTACTGGAAGCAGTTGGATGGTGGGGAACGTTATGGCTCTATTCCAGTGGCTGTTCCTTGCCAGGTGAGGAGGCTGTGACGATGCCCCAGAGCCAGTAGGTCTCCAAGAGGAAACAACCCCCCCCAGATAGGGCTTTGTGCCATGTGAAAGTGCCCAGGAGAGGAGCTGCCTAACATCTACCAGAAATGAGTATCTGGCCCAACATCAGACCAGTTGAGTCAGTGTGCATTGTTGCATTGAGCTCACTGTCTGTGGGGTGGTTCCTCCACGAACTGGTGACCGGACCCAGGGATCCTTCTGCACATGCAGGCACTGCAGTAAGCAGGAATAATGGGGGCATGCTGGCAAGGAACAGGAGGGACTTTGAAATCCTAAGGCATATATAATGGACTGCTGAACAGTTCGACACAATTTATGCATAATCTTCAGAGCACACAAGGCAGCGCCCATGTGCAATCGCAAGGTATGGGATCCACCCCTTGGTTTGTCCTGAAGTCACTGCAGAAGTTGGCACACGAGTGATGTCCTGGTGCCAGGAGAAGCAAGTACACTATGTTCAGTGAGGAGAGGTCAGGTCTCTTCCTGTTTAGATGTTTTCCAAAAATGCTTGAGCATTTTAGTGGAAAAACGACTGAGAGAGCCATTCAAATTAGGAAACAGAAAATATTGCAATACCATAGATACAGTTTTGACAGCCAAAATGAGAGGCAAGATGTTGCCAGATAGGGCTGGTAAGCGCACCTCTGGGCCAGCAGCTCACGGGACTTGTTCTCAGTGCTGCACACAAGGACGTGCTTACCCAGCAGTCATTGTCAGTCTTGTGCCAGCTTAGATGTCTGAGCCAAGGTACTGGGTGTCTTTCATCTCAGGTTCTACAAACACAGTGTCAATGTTCAGATGTGTCCTTCAAGTGCAGAACTTTTAGTATTTCCACTAGTGGACAGTGAAAAATACGACACTAAAATACAAAGTTTTATGCAGTATAAATTAGTAGCAGACTTTCCAGTGCCAGATTACCTGTGTGATGAAATCAGCTGTTCATACCTAACGTCAGCTCTGCTCTTGAGTCTTTCTCCTTTTCAGCAAGTCACTGGGCCTCCCTAAGCCCCTTTCTAGCCATATGTTAAGTTGATGTAATGCTGCTTTAACGTCTGTTCAGTTACTATATTACTCCAGCATCTGAATGCATGTAATATGCCCTGAGGGCTATGGTTCAGGTTTGCCCATTGATTTGCTGCATGACCTTGAACACCACATTACATATACTTTTACTGTTCAAAGGAGTTGTGCTCATTTATGCTCATGTTCATGCTATCCAAACTACTGCTCTGTACCCAACTTCACAAACTTTCCAAGCAGAGTCTGCTTACTATTTATTGCTAAATTTGAAGACAGAAGCTAACTTTTTCTAAAACACAAAAGAGATATGGGAGCCTAAATTCCATTCAAATTCACCTCAAGCAAGTTTCAATGGAGCTTAGAGTCTAAGAAATTTAGATACTTCTGAAAATATCACCCTCGCTGTACCTCCAGGGTCTGACATTACACAGACACCTGAATTGCTAAGGGAAGTTCCCTGTGCTAATCCAACCTGATTGCTGTGGAGCTTGCAAAGCATTAAGTATGCACATATTTAATGTATGCTAATGCTAGAGAGGGAGAATGCCTCAAAGTGAAAACCACTGTGCATTTAAATGTGTTCTTCTTCAAAACTTAGGTAGTTCATCTCTACCTAAGCTTAATAATAACAGCTTCTCCTGCGCTTCAAGGGAGCTGTTTTGGAGGGGCTGTATGGTGCTGCTTGCTTTCTTGTAGTCCTCTCTGTGTTCTGTGCATGCAAGAGACGAGGTATTTAATCAAGGAGCTGTATCCATTTGAAGAAAGGTCTTCTGAAGAATGAGTGGCCAAGGGAGAAGTGTGGGTAGAGCTTGTTACATCACTAGGATTGGCCCCTGGTTGTGATAAGATTTCTGAGAGTGTTTTCTTTCGGGCATATTTGTGTAATGAACAATTGTGTTTAACTTTGTTGGAAGATTACTGTGAAATAACATGAGCAAGAAGCAAACCTGTTTTCTGAGTATTTTAAGAACTTGTTGCTTAGTTTTTTGTGTGTGTTATTTGGTAGTAAACACAGCTTGGAAAAGTAGTTGGTACGGGTTTGACCCTAAGACCATTCTGGGAATAAGCAAACACAAATAACCCTTTCCTAAAAATGTTCTTTGCAACCCCACCCTTGAGGAATGATATTCTTTGGAACGATGCAAGTCTGGACAACATTGGCAGTCGAGGGCTGAACTTTAGCTCTCGTCCATACTCAGCGGTTACTTTTATGGTACCAAGAGCTCCCTGGAACCAGGGGGTGAATTGCCGAGAAGCCACATACTGCGCAGAGTGGGCAAGAATTGCAGCACCTGGCTGCTCATCCTTGTGACTGAATTAAAATCAATGGGCTGTGGGACAAGAGGCTGGAGTGTGGCCTCAGTGACGGCAGCAGCAGGATTTTATCCCCACCCAGAGTTCCTCTCTGCACATGTACAGAATACAGAGTACCCCTCCCTGTAGAGGGGTAAGGAAAGGATTTAAACTGCAAAATCTCTGCACTGCTATTAACACATCGGTGTTGTGAGTAGACAGAGTCTGCACACCTGCAATTGGGAGCTCTGCTATGCAAGTTAGTTCTCTGAATTTGTAAATTGTTTCACACTCCTTGCCTGTGAAACAACATAGAAATAGGTGCCATGCAATTTCTATAGATATTCTAACTTCTACGTAGCAAGCCCTTAAACCACTGAAATAGTGATCTGACTTCAGTGAAGATAAGGGTGGAAATAGAATTGAGTGGTTCCAAAAAGAAAAGCTATCAGACCTCAGCTGTGTTCTGATTTTCTTTTAATTTGCTTCCTTTTCATTGCTTTTTTTTATACAGAGACATAAATAATGTTAAATTCCAGATCACCCATGGGTCTGAAATTCAGCTGTAACAAGGACTCCTGCCAATTTTTACAAAAGGATTTTGCTAACATGAAAGAAAAATAGCTCATCCATAATAAATGCTTCTCCTGACCCATGTTATCCTTTTGCATTTAAGGTCAACCATCTCTGAAAGGCGAAAAAAAAAGATAAAGGATATGCAGAGAGTCAGCTGCAACAACAACCCAAACCTCTGCTTGAAGGTCTTCCCATCAGGGTTTTGATTTTTAGACTGTTCACAGCTGCCACTGCATTTTTTCCTTGGCCTGAATAATGTAAATACTGGGCTGCGTAGAGCTTTCCTTTACACTGATGTAAATCCAGGCTAGAGCTTAAACCTTGACTTGAACACGCACACATTTTATCCCTGGGATCTCAGCAAGACAGCATGTGGTATAAAATTAATCATGGGTGTAAATCTATGCAGGACTTCTGCCCAGTTCTGCAAATTTGACTTCAGATGACCTCAGAGCAGCTCCTCTGGATTTTAGCTTGTGCAACACAGGCAGAATTTGGCTTAGTACTTTCTGCTGTACCCATGATGCTGGCCAAGAGCAGCTGTTTGGTTACAAACTGATCATTTTGAAATTCTTCCAGTTTTCTTTTTTTTACTTTTTTTTTAGTAATACGTTTCTCTGTCCTGCCAGAGAAAATACCTAAAGGTTTTATAATCAGTTTATTCTGCTGCTGAACTGATAATGCAGTTAGAAGGGCTAAAGTAGATGTTCTTTTTTGGAGATATCTCCACCTTATATTAACTCCTTTCTCCAAGGCCATATCCTTATGATTCAAAGCAAGACCAGTGAATAATTAAGATGTGGTGGGAGCATGCTGGATATGAACTATTATCATACAGTGGCCAATTTAAAATTCTACTGATGGCTACACAAAGGTGCTGAAATGCAATTGAAAGAGGACTGGCTGGTTCAGGCAGCAGGACAGAGACACTGTTTTAAGGTCTGTACTCATTTCCTGCATGTCTGATTCAAACTAACTTTTCTTCACAGGATCATGGAATGGTTGAGGTTGGAAGGGACCTCTGGAGGGAGGTCCTTCTCAAGCAGGGCCACCTAGAGCAGGTTGTCCAGGACCATGTCCAGGCATCTTTTGAAGATCTCCAAGGAGGGAGACTCCACAACCTCTCTGGGCAACCTGCGCCAGTGCTCAGTCAGCACGTAGTAAAGGAGTGCTTCCTGATGTTCAGACAGAGCCTCCTCTGTTTCAGTTTGTGCCCATTGCCTTTTGTCCTGTCACTGGGCACCACTGGAAAGAGCCTGGCTCTTTAGTTTATCAAGTTGGTCAAGCCCAGCTTCCCCTTGGTGATTCCATGCTGACTACTCATGATGATTTTCTTGTTGCTCATGTGCCTGGAAATGGTTTCACTCATCAAGGTGAGGCTGACTGGCCTTTAGTTTCCTGGGTCCTCCTTCTTGCCCTTCTTGAAGATAGGACTGACATTTGCTTTCCTCCAGTCCTCAGGCACTTTTCCCAGTCACGGTGATCAATCAAAGATTATTGAGTGGCCACTCAGTGACATCACCCAGCTCCCTCTGCACTCGTGGGTTCATCCCATCAGGGCCCATGGACAGGGATTGTTGTCTTTGTTGCTGAATGTTCTGGCAGCCCACCTATAGGCTTTCCCCTATGTGCAGTCGGAGGAAACATCGGTTTTCAGAGATTTTCCTGATTTTTTTTCTGGAGTTTGGACATCTTATGTGAAATGCTAAAAGAAGGCTGACTCTGTTTTTAAAAAGTTCTCTCTTAATTTGTTTTGAGGAAAAAAAAAAAAAGTGACAGCTCAAGTTTGCAGTGAATTAGGGGGATGCTGTACTCACATGAACATATGGTGGCCTTCGTGAGTCGTGGCATGCCCTGGCACTGGTTTTCAGATGGAGACATACTTCTTTATGTTTCCTACTGTCAGTGCTTACTGTATTGATCCTTCAGACTTTGCCACTGCTTAGCTGAGCTTTGTGCAGCAGCCAGGGCCCTTGGGAGCACGCAGTGCATGGCCTGGCAGCTGCCAGTCAGGGCCTGTTGTGACAGCAGTGACAAAAGTGGTGCCTACTGTCAGCTCCTGACGGGCAGGGTGGAAACTAGTTATTTCTACTTGCCAGGCTCATTCTTATGTTCTCCTGAGTAGGTAAAGGGTGCAACCTTCCTGTCAGGAAGCTGAGATGCTTGGGTCCCTTTCTTCATCGCCCCAGCTGAAGGAGTGTTCGTACCTTCAAATGCTCCTCAAGCCCAGTGTCCCTGTGCGTCCTCCTCCCACTCTCTTGTAAGGGGTTTTGTTTCCTCAGAGGAGTGTGCTCTTTTTTTTTTTTTTATGCTCAGAGGAGTAAGAACTTTTAAACTGTGTAAAAAATAAATAAAAATAAAAATAAAAATAAAAATAAAAATAAAAATAAAAATAAACCAACAGGGTAGGAACCAAAATTCTGAGACCCAATGTAAAAGTCAGATTTGGTGGTTCTCAGAGTAACACTGAGGGTTTCTGTGGGGAACGGGAAGGGTGGTCAGAGATGGGTTCACTTTGATGCTCACTGCTGTGTTGGAAAAAAAGGGCTGAATTCCTCTTGTTTTTTGAAATCAACTTGCAAAACCCTTGAACTTCCTGTGCTGGAGGAATATGTTTACACATTTTTTCATTCCATTTGTGTTCCTGAGAGTGTGAGAGAGATGGCAGTGTGGGTAAGGGAAGGGGAGCTGGGGAGCTGCGTGACCGGTGCATCTCAAGAACATAGATAGACCCTGGTGAATCCCATCCACCTTGCAGTGTGCAGCCAGGTTGTAAATGGACTCAGGAGCACATTTCAGCTTTGGTATGTGTAATTTTATCATTAGAAAACAAATCCAAGGGAAAAACAAAACTTTGACTAAAAATGTTTTGTTTTAAATGAATTTCATTGCTAAAATGTTTTCTTCTGAAAATATATGACTGGTTCTACTCCTGGCCTTCAAAACTGTTCTTTTTCCTGAAGACAATCTAGTTGTGCCATCCTTAGGATGTGCCACAAAGTCCATCTGTTCCCAGTAATTTCTGAAGGGACAAGGAAAGGAATTCGTTAATGGAATGCCCTTTATATAAAGTTCACGGCAGAAAAACAGTCATCTTTTGTATTATGTTGTCTGTACTTGCAAAGACTTCCAGGACACTGGCACTTGTAGACTTCCAGATAGATAGCAGGAGTTGATTCTGCAGCAGCTCTTTTCTAACATTACACCATCACACTTCACACTTCGGTACCCATGTGAACTCAGATAGTCAGAAGAAACAAAGCTTATCAGAGGAAAAAAAGAGGCAAAACGCAAGGAGGGGAGGTTACTTGTATACCTAAATTAAAGTCTATAGCTTGATTAAAAGGTCTTAGTGGTTGGAAGAAGCTCTTTAAGATAGAAACCATCATTGCTCTGAGGCTGTAGTGCTAGGAGGTCTCATGGGTGTCATCACCAGGTACTTGTAATTATGCCACTATTTCCAGGACTCTTAACACAAGCAGCATGGCAGGAGAGGAATTGCTAAGGGTAGCTGACTGAGGATAATGGATAGTAGGATGAAATTGAGAGGAAAAACTTAATTGGAATTAACTAGCTGAGAAAAGCCTCTTGATCTGTCAGACAGTGAAATTGCCTCCCAAGAGCAATGGTATAGTCCCAGCCACGTGGGCATTTAAAGCCCAGCTAATGTCTATGATTCCCTGAGTTAACTGGAGTATCTCAATAATTGGAACTGACACAAAGATTTATCTCCTTTGATTGACTCGTTTTCACAGGGGCTCATCTCTTTGTGGTACCGCACAGAGCTTTCAGGGCAGCTGTTTGCACTTAAACTGCCAGAAGCTGACAATATGTATCCATTTCAGCTCTTCAAATGCATTCTTTGAAAAAACACTTAAATCACTGAAATAGACAGTGCTAATCAGTCTGCAGGAAAATGGAGCATCCTTACCTGGGGCTCACTGCCATAAATCTTCTTGTGGCAACGCTCAGTTATCATACAGCAGTAGAAAGCCATTTAGGTGCATTACTGCCAAATACCCAATCAACCTGAAAAATTGGGCTGATTTTGGCCAAGCCTATAATAGGAAAAGGTTTTTTGCCAAATATATAAAAACAAATGGTTGGTATTTCAGCAGAAGCTACTATTTGCAACAGAGGAGGATTAATCACACTGAGATGATAGAAATGATATCCCATGCTGATTTCAGAAAAGACAGTGCGCTGCACAGGATGGCCCTAAAGGGCGAGTTTTATAGGGAGGTTGTGTTCAGCTTTGTCCATTCACCTGCTGTGCGACCTTGGCCAACAGCAGCAACATCACTTTGTCCTCTGATTCAGCACAGCTCTCCAGAGCAACACCTTCCTCCAGTATTTTGGTGCTTTTTACAGTGTGCTTGTTCATGTACGAGATTTACGAGATACACCTAAATGTATCGAGTTGGAAGTGGATAAGGAGGAATAAGCTATTGCTAGCAAATATGAAATCAGCTTGGCATGTTTGCTAACTGCAGTGCCTGGGCAGGCTTCAGGTCATAGCTAGTGGCTGTTTGTTCATGTTTGCAAGGTTGTAGGAGGACTGACTCACAGCCTGACTTCCCAGCTTAGAGGTACAGCCTCTCAAAAGCTCACTGGCCTGTTGGCGTACATTTCCACGGTGAAAAGTTATGCAACCTCAGTCTACAGGGGGAGACGTCAGAGCGGCGCTGCTGACTTCTGGATGTTCCTTTTGAGCAAGTCACTTCATCTGTGACTGTTCCCTCAGACTTGTACCTTTGCTGGTCCTTTGGCAGAGGAGAGCTTCACTGTCCTTTCCATGTGCGTGCCACCTGGGAAAAGGAAGCTTTATGCTGTGAGGATTTCACTAATGCTTAAATCTGGCTGAAGCCTTGCTCTGCCTCATTATACCCTGAAGGTCACAAATGGGTAGAAACGCATGTTCACGCTCCTCAGCACGCTCCTCCGGCCACAGCCACTCTTTGCCTGCAGGCTGACATGGAAAGTGTGGGGGTGAAAGACATTTCCTCTGCAGCAGGGTATGTATGTGTGCAAGAGAGATGGTTTGTTTTCTTGCTTGCTCTTGCTATGGCGTCTTGGGCTGGTGTGGTGAGAAAAAGGAAGCAAGAGAGAAAGCAGCTGGGAAAACAGGAGGACTGGTCCCTGGGGGAGCAGGGACAGAGCCACTGCTGCTGGTGGAGTGGACCCTGCTGTTCACTGCCTAAATGAGACCTAGTTAAGGAAATGAATGTAAATGAAACATGCTAATTTTTTTGCCTGGAATGTTGTCAGGTATTGCACTATGAGGATAATATTGTGATTTAAAGAGTGAATGGTTATAAAGAACTTTGCATTTCACTGGAGCATTCTTTTTCAAACTATCATTTCTTCTGCTATGAGAAGGTTGGGTTAAATATAGCTATATAGGTATAGGGAGAAAAAGTTCAAAATTTAAAGTGAAAATTAAGGAGAAGAGCTGATGGAAACTGGAACAGGCAGAGGTTATTTAAAGATACAATAAAAAAAAAAGTTAAAAATACTCTTTGAGAAATTTAGGCTTTGGGTAATGTCTGCAAAGCTGCAGCCAATTGGTACAACAAGGAATTTTAAACAGGTGCACATCCCTTACTATACTCTTCTATTACATTCCTTCAGCCCTTCTATTGTTTGTAAAATGTTCTCAGTAGATGATGTGTTCTGTGAGCCTGTCTCTCCAGGTGGGTTTTCAGGTAAATCCTTTTTTCAGAAGAACCCTTCAGTCCAGAATGCCCCCACTTAACCAGCCGGACATGGCCTGGGCAGGGTCTAATCTGCCTGCTAGCTGATGGACATGGACCAAATCCAGCCTGTGATGGCCACCGAAGTTTCCCTGAAAAGGAACCCGTTGTAGGAAGGCCCTGCTGCCATTTCAGACACAGCATGGCAGGAGCCGCAAGCATCTGCTGCATTTGCTCTCCACTTGCCTTGGGAAGGTTTTGCTTCTGGCCCACCATTCCCAGGCTGTTTTTACCATACCTGTTCTCCTTCAAAAAGTCCTCGAAGGGTGCTGGCCTGAAACTGCCCACTTGTGTCACATGCCACAAGTCCTGTTACTTCGCATGTTGTGCAAGAGTGCAAGTAAATAAATATTGGTTGTAAATTCATTTGGTCTTTGTTAAATCCAACTAGACTGCTTGGCTTCTAATAGTGTCAGCCCTGAACTTCACATCTGGACTAGACACAGTGCAGAGACGAATTTCCTTTGATTTGTTCCCGAGTAACTCACCATTTAATTTAACTGAGTGGTTCCTTGCTCTCCTATTCTGGAATGATGGATTGCGAAATGCACTCCTTTTAAATTAATCCAAACGCTTGACTTCCATCAGCAGAGTAATCTTTCTCAGCGGTATGCTAAGTATGCTTTTAAAAGGTATGGTGAATATGAATGCTATGCACTTGGTTGATGATTTAAGTGTTTACACTTTCTAAACATTGCAGCAATAACAAATATGGCTTAGCTATATTTTTATAACCTTTCAGAAGTGATCATTCAAGTAACATCAAAGGGACTTAAATGGATTTCTAAATGTGATGTTACAAGTGAGGGCAGCTCCCCTCTCATCAGAAAACCAGCAATTGGAAATGGGGCTGAGCAAAGCTCATAATATTTCTGATTGCAGGGCTTCCATAGATCATCCAGAAAGCTTTCTATTGGAGCCATTAATGGTAAAATATTTCGTGTGGGTGCTGTCCCTGCTTATGCTGGCTTGATGTTGCAAGGGAGCAGTGCCCATTTTTTTTCTTTTGCTGTTTATACTTCTCAAAGATGGAGTGGGGCATTTCTGGGGAGGAGAGAAGAAGGAGTGTGTGAATACTTTGTGTTTCCATACTGTCTCCTTTGTAAGAACAGCAAAAAGTTACAGTGAAGTTAAGAAAATGATATTGATGTAAACCAACCCATCAGCTCCTACCAGCCTGGACACTCCCTCGCTCTGTTTAGCAGAGGTAGGGACTGTCTGAATGCCACAGCTAAAAGTTGCACAGCACTCCCTGGGTCCAGCTAGAACACGACAGCAGTAGCTTTTCCTAAAAGTGGGAAGACAAGACACATCCTTTTGTCACTGAAATACGTGGCAGCGCTTTTTGGGCAAAGGTAAATGACACTAAACTTTTGGCAACGCATGAACTGCGGCACTTGTCTACCAATTCATTCTTGGCAGGTTTACACCTACAGAAAATGACATGTCCAACAAATGACCTTGGCTGAAATCTGTGTTCCTACTTTGCATGTGTACATTGTGTGTGTTGGAAAGGGCATTTGACTGGAATCAGAAGGCCTGAATACTTCTACTTCACCACCAATGGTAGACATAGAGAAAGCATCTTCTTTGCAAAACAGATTTACTGAGAAATACATAAAAGGTTTGTATTATCCAAAATATTAGCTCAATATTATTAGTTTCACCAACAATATGAAGTTTTACAAGAGCAAGTGCTGGATTCTGCACCTGGGATGGGGCAACCCTGGCTATACCTACTGGGTGACGAGAGGCTGGAGAGCAGCCCTACAGAAAGGGATCTGGGGGTTTTGGTTGACAGCAAGTTGAAGATGAGCCAGCAGCGTGCCCTGGCAGCCAGGGAGGCCAACCGTATCCTGGGGTGCATCAGGCACGGCATGGCTAGTCGGTCGAGGGAAGGGATTGTCCCGCTCTGCTCTGCGCTGGTGTGGCCTCACCTCAAGTGCTGTGTGCAGTTTTGGGCACCACAGTATAAAAAGGACATAAAACTGTTGGAGAGTGTCCAAAGGAGGGCAACGAAGATGGTGAATGGTCTGGAGGAGAAGACGTATGAGGAGCGGCTGATGTCCCTCGGTTTGTTCAGCCCAGAGAAGAGGAGATGAGGGGAGGCCTCATGGCGGCCTGCAGCTTCCTCATGAGGGGAGCGGAGGGGCAGGCGCTGAGCTCTGCTCTCTGGTGACAGTGACAGGACCCGAGGGAACGGCATGGAGCTGTGACAGGGGAGGGTCAGGCTGGGTGCTAGGAACAGGTTCTTCACCGAGAGGGTGGTCGGGCACTGGCACACGCTCCCCAGGGCAGTGGTCACAGCACCGAGCCTGCTGGAGTTCAAGAATCATCTGGACAATGCTCTCAGACATAGGGTCTGATTTTTGGGTGGTGCTGTGCAGAGCCAGGCGTTGGACTCAGTGATCCTTGTGGGTCCCTTCCGACTTGGGATATTCTATGATTCTATGAATATGTTTTGTACAAAGTGAGAAACTAAGCTCTTCTGCAGGGCACACCTTAGAAGGTGACTGCATGTGCTGACATACTAGTATTGGCAGGATCATGTATGTTTTTCTTGATCTTTCTGAAGCCTTTTATGTATGGAATGCGTACTTGACTTGTTACCTTGACTAGGTAGCTAAGGTGTACCATGTTGCTTCCAAATCTTACTCTGTACCAGTCTGTGATATTTAACTCAAGTAATGTTGTATATATTTGGCAGAGGAAATGGCATGTTTATTTTCTAAAATTCTGACTTAACGAGCTTTATCTGCCTCATTGCTTAAAAAAAAAAGAAAGTGAAGAATTGAAGTCCACTTCTTATTTCTCACCAGCACTCTCCCAGGACAACACATACTGTTTTGACCTGCCAACACCATGTCTCATAGTAGCCTACAGAGCCAACCCATCTAAGGGAAAATTGTTTGGCTCAAGAAATGAAGGACTGTGTTATGCCTGGACGCAAATAAGAACATAACCTCCCATCATAAGTAGGCTGGCACTGAGCTTTACTTCAGTCTTAAGCAAGGACTGGGTAGTACTTAAATCTGAAGTGAGCTAAGGCAAACCACAACCTTTTGATCTGAAAGGCTTTTATTAATGAGTGTTACTGGTTTGGGTGTTTTAGTGTCAGTATTTCTTCTCTGAACATCTTCAAATCCAAAATGTGAAATACTATTATTTTGAGTTTTGAAAGTCTGTAATGACAAAGTAGTTCAATAACCAAAACCAAAGGCTTCAAGGTCTTCAAACTAAGCCTTACAGGCCCAAGCTGATGTGCAGTAGCACCTGGATAGTGGATGCCTTTTACACCTGTCACCTGGTAGGGGGCACCTTGTGATCAGCTGGAGGTGTTATGGAAGATACAGCCATGTATCTTTAATGTATATTAAATTAGAGTTAAAATCCAACAGGGCTTTTGTCTTGTCTTCATGCTGCTGTGTGAGACAGCACTATGGCTCAGGTGGTCGTCAGACCTAGACTTGTAGCCTGTCCCTGGAATTGGCAATGGTTTGTCAACCAGAAAGGGTACTGTCAGCTCCTCCAGTTGTTCCAGGAGTTGTGAAAGGCTAAAGGACCTGCCGGTGATCACAGAACCAAAACTGGCTGTTTGTGGCTTCAGTACTGACTTCAGGTTCTTTGTTTTCCCCTAAAATGCAAAACACAACTAAAGGTTTGGTGTCTCAGACACTTGCTCCATAAGTATTTAGCTCGTCTCACAGGGTTTTGCCCGTGGTGCTATGAGCCTCTAAGATGCTTGCCAAGGGCTTTGCATAAGCTGATGTGTGCTGCGGCCACTCTGTAAGCTGCTTTAGTGCTGAGCTCACTTTGGGCCAACCAGCTTGGACACTCTTGACATTTCTGGATGTCTTCTAAACATGTAATGCTGATAGAAATGTTGTTTAAATATTTGTGAGTTATTTAAAAATAGTGCGTCAAATAAGCAGCCTTGTGACGCCCGACAAATATCTGGATAAGACGAGTGCTTTGGAGAAGAAGGAAGAGGTCACCACGAGTTATGTACACAAACTCTGACGAGAGACATGTTGGATCCATGAAACCCAGAGCAAAACGAGTCCTGTGCGGGAAGTGGTGTGCCCTGCTGCTCCGCAGCACGTGGCTGTGCTAACAGAAAAACCGGCCGGATAATTGGAGGACAGGCATGTTATGCCACAGCTGCCAGTTGTCCCTGCCCCAGTTACGCACTATTTAGGCTCTCTTAATGTTTTCCCCCAATTGGCACCCATCTGCATTTTTAGGAAGCTAAATTTTAAGAAGCTCAAGGGAATGAGTTTGCAATCCAACAATGATTAAGGCCTTTCGGCTGTTTCTTCTCAGTAGCATTAGACAGTATTTTAAGTCAGGACTGGTGGTTGCTGGACAGAGGGGGGAAATGGAATCCCCATGATAGATGTGAGAACTGGACATTAGCTGTTAATCATATTAAATACTTATTTTCTGAGCTTCAAAACATTCATAAAATGTTTTAAAAGCTGCTTTCATATGTTAACTGTATTCATTTCTTTGAGTAAACACTTATCGTGTAGAGATTAAAATCAGCCACCAGGCATTGCTGAGATACATTTTAGTCTGTTAAAGAGGCTGAGCCTACCATCACATTTGAATCTAGTTTTATGTTGCCTTTAAATTGATTTGAAGCCAATTCCAGACCTATTGTAGAAATGAGATACATGATTAGGGCACCAGTGTCATCTTGCCAAGGTTTTTTCACTTCTTAGAATTGCTGCAAAGAAAGTTATTTTTAAAACATTCAGAATATTGAGCTGTTTCTTGACTTTTGTCGTGATCCATATAATGGCTGCAACTGGAGATCCCCTGTCTAGGCAGCACATTTTGTACATTTGGAAAATGGATTTACAAGTTATTACTGCAATTTTGTAGTTTGCTTTTCAGATTCTGATCTGTCATATCTCCTTTCTTTTTTCTTTCTTTCTTTCTTTCTTTCTTTTTTTTTNTTTTTTTTTTTTTTTTTTTGTTATTGTGTGCATTGGTTGCTTTATTCTTGTTCTCTTTGACATCTACTTCTTATTTAAAGTGCCAAACTGAAAAGCCAAAATGAATCTCAGCTTCTCTGATGCCCAGAAAATATTTTTTTACCCTTATTAGCTGCTCTGCCTTTCACATGAAAATGCTACATCTACTTATGGAATTAGAGGCTATTTATTGAGGTGTTCTGGCTATTATTTCACCCAAACAGCACTTACATTTTCAGCAGTTTACTATAGCTCTAACATTAGTGATCCAAATGAGGTTTAAGCATATGTCACAGAAAAATTTGCAGAGAGAAAAAAAAAAAAAGCAAACACACACACAAAAGAAAACCCTACCAAACATGATGCTATGTTTTCTGGAATGGTCTCAAAGATTCCAAAGATTTATCTGTTGATGATAAACTTGAGCCAGGAAAATAGCAAATGACGTGAATTATCTCATAAAATCAGTTCCTGATCTATAATGATAGATTTGGCTTAAATTAACCACCACACTTTTTTCTTTCTTTCTTGTTGACACATTCCTGTAGGTAGATCTGCAAACAAGCATCAAATATCATTGAAAACAGTTTCAGCCTATGGGAGGAATGCCAACTGATCAAAGTCACTGTGACATTTGTTGTTCATACAGAACAGTAGATTTGCTAGCTGTAAGAGCTACTGGTCCCCAGTTGTTTATCTGAGCAAAATTATGGTTTCACAAATGCTTGCAAATAATGAAATAAGGATGTGAATATGGCCAAGTGAACTACTGTGGAGAATTCAAGCAAATATTTGTTAAATCTGTTTAATCAGCGTTCTATCAGAACCTCATTCAGGTTTTACTATTTTAATAAGCAATTTTACCAATTGCTTATTCCCGAAGTTTCTCTGTTCTAGTGCTTCTTATTCATGTGAGCTATTGTACCTATCTCTCCTGCAATGGACAATTACATGTTCCTTTGCACCACATTGCTCCCATTGATGGCAATACCATATTGGTGGTAATAACAATGTACCACCAGTTCCAAAACACTGATATTCAGGCATCTTGTTAATTCTGTGACATTTATTTATATCAAAAGGAAGAAGTTCTGGGAGATCTCAGAAGCAAGACTGTTCTTGGGAGATTTCTGACCAAGCAGATCTGGCTCCATGTACAGATAAGTTTGGAATAGTCTTTGATCCGGTGTGGCAGTTGCCTATGCTGCTTCCTGAGCTGCTAAGACACACTTTTAGAAATAGCAACTGTCTTTTTGTAAGCTGAGTTTTTAGAAGAATTGGGCGTTTCACGTATAAAATCAATGTGGTAAAATTAGGAGGCTTTGACTGACTGGCAAAACATTGACCTGTCCAGCTGCTTTGATTTGTTGCTGGAATGAGCATCTGTCAGATATATGAGGAATATTCTGTCCAGCCATCTTGTTCAACAGTTTAGATGCGATAAAGATAGGAAGCAAAATAAGCATAAGGTACTTTTCTGTTTTTCTGGTCAGGCAAGAAACAGCTGTTTTTCAAGATTGTGACTGAAAGAGTATCTGGAGATTGGATACAGATCCTATTTAACTTGGGATTGGTTCACAGCAATATGACAGGGAAGTAGCAGCATAAAATGGATTTTTGATCAACTTTACACCTTCAGGCCTGGAGTATGTGAGAAAGCACTGGCATAACAGTGACTTTTATTAGTTATCTAATGAAAAAAGTTGTATTTCCCAAGCATCGGTGTTTGTTCTAGAATGGATTGTCCATTCCTACTCAAGTCACAGCCATTTTGGAGGCAAATTGGTAACACGTACAGAGTGGGCAGTATGGTTTTATTTGTTTAAATAGCTGCAAATGTACTGGTGAGTTTGTTCTCGTTGTGTGCTGCTGCACTGACTGTCACTCAGAGCTGAAGAGAAATGATGCCAGCTGATGGAGTTCAGAATGGATGTTCAGAATCACATCAGAAGATGTGGAACTTTGCTGGCCATAGACTACATCTCAGATTTGAGAAAAAGGTGTGGCATTCTTTGTCTGACTTGAGACAAAGATGCCTAACTTCTTCCTCCATGAGAAATGGAGGCAGCGGAATGCTGTGTTGAACTGCATCCGGCTCACCAAAAGCTCATTTATTTATTTATTGCCTCAGTTAAATACCATTTATACCACTGTGTGTGAATTCAGTAGCAGTCATGCCAGGGAAATAAAACAATACCCTGTCCCTGTTCAGGATGGGCGTGTGTACATATCTGACGAAGGACTCACCACCGCTTCCATGCCACAGTCCAAGTGGGCTTCCCTGCAGAAGCAGATTCTGAACTGAGGAGTGGTCAGCAGTGGGCAGGGAGCTTGCAAAACAAGTCTTGGTGCATCAAAGCCAATTACTAGAGTTGAAAGAAGATACTTTTCTCTTGCACACAATTCCATGCATATACAGCAGAGGAGCTTTATGTATTTCTTTTCTTGAGGTTTTGTCTCCTCCCATCTGCTCGTCTGGCTCACTGTACGTGATGCCTGTGGCAGGGATCCCCACTGCCTGAGGCAGGACGCTGTGTTCCCTATTGCCCTAACAGAACCTGGCGTAGCTCCTCCAGGCTGCCCTGTGGCTTGCTCTTTTGGATTTGTTTCTCACGTGAGACCTCCTCTAGGACTCCCTTCTAGGGAACATGTCATTGCTTCAGAAATTTACTCTGGAGAGTAGCAGATCCCAACCTGATTGCTTTGCTGGGAAATGTTATATCATTTGTGAAATAATACAGGTTTGAATCAAAAAACAAACAGTAATGACAGTGAATCTGTAAGGGCCCATGTGTGGTGCATGCGAAAAGAGTTGTCTATTCCCAAATATCTCAGGTCCAAATATGGATATTTGTGATCTAAAAGCTTCCACAGGGCCATTTCAGCATTTCAGCATATTCATTCCAGTGCGCAGGGACTCCTTCAGATGGAGTGTAAAAACACAAGCACGGGTGTTCTTATGATTGTGGAAGTGTTGGTGACTCTGCCTGTACTGTCACCTTTACCTTGGTGATTGGCTCTTGAGATAGATAAATAATTGAGAAAATCAAGGTTTTTACTCTTTTTTTCTCAGTTGGCGGTGGGGGGCAGAGCTGTGATTTCGCTCTGTGTACTCTGTCCTCTGTACCAATTCTTCCAGGCAGTGATCACAAGCAGGGATGTGTGACATGGATATACATCCCTGGAGGGGAGACTGCTCAGGGAACTCCATTCACCCACTACCAGCACACTTCTCCTGAGCTTTTTCAGGTCAAATATTCTCTGTGAAGCTATGAAACAAGATGTCATGTTCTTTGTTCCTCCATTATCTCACCCACATTTTAGGAACTCCACTAGCTCTGGAACATTTCTTCAACTTGTTTAGTCTAGCAATAAAAGTTCCTTGAGAAAATTCCTGGAATTCATTGTGATAGCATAGTGCTTTCCTCTTAAAAACAAACAAACAACAAAAAAAAAAAAACACTCCCAATTTACAACAGAAGGCAAAAGGTAAGTTCCAGCTTGAGATTTGACCTGCTGTAATGACAGGCAGGTTCCCCATTTTTCATTGAAATAAGGGCACAGGGATTTTGCGAAGGAATGAAGATCAAACCAAACGATTAAGTCACCTGCTGTACATGGCAATACCCCAATACCCCATGCTGTTTCCCAGGATCTGCTATTCCATGGTAGTTCCTTTCACAACAATTTAGAGTAGCTGTGGTTATTGTAGCAGCAGGTAAACGGCCATATCAAATGACCAGCTTCTTCTAAAGTATGCAGGAACAACAAGGATACTTTACTTTTCCCTTTGAAAAAGAGGATTGTTTTTTATTCTATCTTAGCTCTGGTATGTTGTATTCAAAGGAGAATTCTGCCTTGTTTTGTATGTTGCAGGTATTTCTAAAAGAGGCAAAGGGTAGAGGCTCAGGGGGAGGCTCCGGTGGGAGCCCAGCCTCCGGGAGAGAGGGCAGCAGCCTCTGCGCACTGAGGCCTCAAAACTGCGTATTTCTAAACAAGAGATAAACCGGAGTGGGGCATTCCTGTGAAGCAAGACTTCTGCACAGAATGTCTCTGCTAGGAGAAGTCAGAAGCACCATTCAGCTTTGGTTCCTGAAAGGTGCCTGTTGTGGGAGGCAGCAAAAGGGGACGTTGGGAAGAAGGGGGTGAGGTGATCCCTGGTAGATGTGTTTGCATGGGAAATATTCCAATGACATCAGAATTAAAGTATGCAATAAACTAGCCTTTAATGAGAGGTGCCTCCATTTCCTGGCACAGTGCCTTTCTGAAATAACTTTAGTAATGTAGGCTTTTTTTTACAGTTTTGTTTAAGTATGAGTGAGGGTTCTAGAAGTTGCAGGCTCATTTATGAAATGATTCATTTCGCTCATGCAATGGTTTGTGAATTTGTTTCAAGCATCCATCTACGGGACTTTCTTTCACCGTAGCTGAGCGACCTCGGTGCAAAGCCAGGGGGAATGCCACCGAGTGGGAGATGCTGTATGCAGGATTCCTCTGTGTGCTGACCTACAACAGTCTGACAGCAAGTTTTGGTGAAGTTAGGTCAGCCTGTAACACCACACACCAGAAAGGCTCTGGAGAATCTTCAGCATGGGCAAGTGGCTTGAGAAGTGAGGAAATCAAACGCTTAATGACAGCTTTGCAAAAAGATTGTGTTTTCCAGGCTTCAGTCCCTAACAATGGTCTAAGCTTTAGGGTGTCGGTAATGTTATTTCCTGGTCCTTGGTAAGCTGCAGAGCTGGGAGGTGAAAAGCCCAGGTGAGCAGGATGCTGATTTTCCTGCCACCCTTCCCTGTGGTATGGAAGTCTCCATCGGCAGCCCCCCAAGTCCCCATTCAGGCAGTGGATGTGGAGGCTTTTGACACCCTGTGACAACACCTGAAAGCCTCTCCTGAAATTGAGGCCTGGTTCTTCCAGGCCGTGTGAAAACAGTGATTCCTACTTCAGGTATAGGTGCCAAGGACCAGCTTCTGTAGGGCGTGAGCTTACTATGTGTGGTCTGAGCCTCATTTAGGCAGAGGCTGATGCACGGATCCCGCAGGTTCATTATACTATGGTATGGATAAAATGATCAAGAGCAGGGAATGTCGTTCCTTCCTGAAAAGCCTTCAGTGTTTTTTCACTTGCTGTTGCTATGTCATACTGAAGTAGCCCCCCCATAATGTAAGCCTTTACTTGATCAGGTATCCACACAACAACTTGCCGTAAGTTGACTTGTTAAACTAACTTAACTACCTAAAAGACAAAGAAAATAGCATTTTAGGGCTGTGTATCATCATCTCGTGGCAAATACCCAAAGGTAAATGAGAGTGGGAAAGAACAACTGCATGGTTTAGTTGGAGCATTTATATCATATGGAATCTGTCTACTAATGTTATCCCCAGATTTAAATGATACATTCCATCTTCCTAACCCAAGCACATAGCTGAGCATTTGGTCAGTACAGGGCGTGTACTTTTTATATTGCTTTGGGTGGGCCTGGCAAAAAGCATTTTCTTTGCTAATCACAGCTACACACCATATATCATACTTTCATGATTTCTTTTGTATTGTGCAGCCCAGTGCCAATATCAAACATCTTTTTTTATTGTGCCATAAAATTGCCAGCTTAGGAACCAATTGAACTAGAAATAAATAATGTCTGTGCAAATTTTGCATTTGATTACTATACGGAAAATAAATTTAATGCTAATGAAACACCCACATAAATTCCAACTTCATTAGAGTATAATGATCCTAAATGAGCTTGGGTTAAATGAAATGAACAGAAAAATGCTTGACTTCGCTTCTTAAATCTTCATTTACAAAAATCCAGCCACAACCAGAAGAATTCTTGTTTTAAATAGAAAATTCTTGCTTATCCATTGCACTCCATTTTTTTCTGCTGTGTTTTTAAGTTCCACACTGCAAGAGCCTGAATATTTCAAGTTTTTCTACAGAGATTTAGAGACACTGAAGGGGTTCACAGAGTCTGAGCTATCTTTTGATCTCTGTAAATTAACACAGCATCCTATTCTGTTGTCTGCACTGTATAACTAACACTCCAGGAGCTATAAAATTAACAGTGATTTAAAGTTAACTTCTAGCAAAATAATGTTAAATGTATTAGTACTTTTGATATGTTCTTCTGAGACCAGCCTGCATGACATGATGCTCTGTACCTTGTTGCGTTGTTCCGTGCACAAGGGTTGTTCAGGTTGGAAAGGCTGATCATGTATTTTTATTAGAAATTTACAATTTTATATTGCTTATGGCTTAAAATAATCTCAAAAATTTTTCTTTCTTTCTTTCTTTCTTTCTTTCTCTCTCTCTCTCTCTCTCTCTCTCTTTCTTTTTAATTTGATGTGACAAAATAGACCAGCTACATTTAGAGCTTTTCTTTTTTTTTCTTATATTAGGTTAGGTTAGTAAAATTGTTATTAAAAGAAGAAGATAAAATCATAGCAGCAATGAACTGCATCAAATGCAGAGAAATGTAAAGAGTCAGAAATGTCAGAAAGTGTGCTAATGTTTTTAGTACACAGATTCATTGCTTAACTGCATATGAGTTTCTCAGACCACAAACTATTTTTTGTCTTGACTAAGTCTATATAAGCAAAATAAAAGTAAAGGTTCCCTCTCTTCCATGATAATCGATGTGGCAAGGGACCTAATTACAACACAGTAACCATGTTGTATGGCTGGCCCGCATTCTGTAGCTGGGATCAGACATTGGTTTTAATCATGGATCCCAAATCCTGTTCCAGCTAAAGTCAAACAGAAAAAAAAAAAAATCTGTCTGTGAGGTACAGTATCTCCATTGCATGATGCAACATCAGAGCTTTAATTTTTTGTCTGCAGGTACAGGCAACATCATTCTAGGCATTTGTTGGGAAGCAAAAAATGGAACAGTAGCTAATTTTGTAAAAATTTTAGTATTCCATCAAAATAACATTGTCGAAATGCTAATGGAGATACTGCTAATGGATAACTGAAATAGCTGTGAAGCGTGAATTTGTCTGGAGTTATTCCTTCCCTCTGGATAAATGCAGGTAATTGGAATGAGCTATCTATTCTGAATAGGTAGCTACCCTGTACAGCTAGATGTATGTGTCTACATGTGGCCTGTGGGGACATCTGCCCTGTGGTACAGATGGGTGTCCTGGTTTCGGCACCACGCAGCCCCATTCCCACACGTGTCCTCGCCACAGCACCACGGGGCCAGGCTGGGGCAGAGGTGGTGCCACGAGTGTCACGGCCCCAAGCGGGAAGCTGGGTCCTGTGCTGGGGCAAAGTACAGCCTCTGGTAACAGTTCGGGGGGACGCTACAGCGGCTTTCTGTTCCTCTTTGAGATTGTTAGGGTTAAAATAATTCTTGGGCTTTCTATGCTTCAGATCATGTTCTTCTAATCGCTGTTGCTTTTGTTCCGTAGTTCGATGCTTTTAGGAAACAGTTGGCAGTTTTTCTGACTTTGCTGCACATCTTTGAATACCAGCAAATGTCAGGACTCTACAGCTGCAAGCTGGATCAGTGTACCTCGGAGGGGCTGACAGAGTAGCTTTCTTTAAAAATATCACTTACTGACCGGCCTCTGTTGGGCTAAATAGTTCGTAACATGTAGGTTGAACTTGTCTCACACACGGTGGTATCATTGCCATTTTGTAGAATTAAGGAAAACCTAGTGCTACACCATGAAAGAGCACGGACAATACACTTGTTTGGCACTAGTTACATCTATGCTATAGGTTTATTGATGTTGGCTCCACTGGAAGCAAGCAATTACCCATCCTGTTACCTACAGTTCCTCCTAGGGATTTTACATCAAGTATATCTCAGTCATGTACAAGGGTCTTGTAAAAGACCGGTCATAAGGAGCTGCTGTGGCAGAAGAATGTTGTATTTGCTGCTGTTGTACAGCCAGCAGAACTAAAGCATGGAGAAGCAACGGGCCTGGGATTAGACTGCAGGGAGCTGCATCTCCTGTCTCCTTGGAGAAGACTTCTCAAGTGTGAGTTTAGAAATTAGTTACACTCTCACTTCTCCTAAAGTCAATGGGAGTTAGACACCTAATTCCCTTGAGCCCTTTGAAATTTTTGTAGAGCAAATACTACCTCCTCTAACTTAAGCAGAAGCAATTAAAAGATCAACAAACACTGACAAGCTAGTTAATGTGATCTGCAAAGAAAATGCCTTTAAACTTGTCTAGGTCCCAGTAACCGACAAGGGAGGCTAATGACAAGGACCTGAGTAAAGATCTTAATGGTGGCTTGGGAGTCCTAGTAATCAGCTTGGGAAGCTAATGCCAAGGAGCTGGCTAAAGATGCAATTAAGCTTGCCACAAAGTGCAGGGGTATATTGCAGTTCCCAGCTGTGATAACTGAAGAGTTGGCTGTGATTCCAAAACACCAGCATGATAGTAAAGTAGGAAAGAAAGGCCAAATATCTTGGTGTTTTCATTTTCCAGACATTCATATTCATTATCTGTATGGAGCCTAAATTATCCTGGCAAAATTTCAAGCAAGAATCCTTTCTTTTTTCCTCCAGTGAGTTAACAAAATACAATTAGTCTTTGCTATTTTGCATTGCACAAGGGACAAGAGAATAAACATTTCCTCTTATTTGTGATCTGTCTCTGCTTTTGGAGAGTTTGATGGTTTTACAAGCCCCTGACTGCTTACGCTGGTCAGTGCAAACACCCTGCTTTGAAGGCATAGCATTTAAGCCTTCAGCATTACTGAGTAGACAACACATTCTGACTCTCTTTAAGAGGCAATACCTCAAGAAAAGACAATTCTTGAAGATCTGGTCACAGGTTATAATGCAGTTCTGAACATCCTCAGGAAATCATAGTTGCAGCAATCCATTTTTCATAGTGTGTATAAAGTGAAATACCTCATTAACAGCTATAAGTCATAGGGAAGCAATACAAATTTTTATAGCCCCAGGATACACAGACCAGAAAGATGCAATGGGAAACTCATCAATTTATCTTCAAATGGACCCTGAAAAAGCCTTGTCACATCCACCACTGCCAGCACAACCAGTAACAACAGTATCTAAGTGACTGCAGAAGGAACCTGTGACTCATGAGCTATAGGAAAAATGGAATGCGGAGTTTGGCGTGTGGCTGCCAAGCGTGCCCGGGTCTTGTTGGCTCTGGTTCTGGATTAGGCTGAGGGGAGCAATAGTTTGGGACTGCCAGTGGTGAGAGGAGGCAGCAGCACCTGCCTGTGCTGGAACAGTTAGTTTTGCCATGCCAGATAAAACAGGTTTCAAAGCAGGGGCTCTGGGCTTCTGCTTGGCTCTTGTGGCTGTAGCAGGATTAGCACCGGGTGGAAAAAATCTTTCTGTGCAATCACAGAGATTGGGAAAAAGCAAAATTTGGGGGATTTATTTTTTTTTCCTGGTTGACTTCCAGACTGGTGTAATAAGTAATCAAATAAAGCCAGAATCTGTCCTAGCCTCTTTTCTGTTCTCCTGTCTCTACTTGCATGGCACGGGGAGGAGAGGCTACACGAGTGCCTCACAAGCTGGCTTTGTTGCGAAAAATCTGTTTCTTTTCACAAGCATAGCACTTGGATCCTACAGAAAAGTTGGAAAGTAGCATCCTGGAGTATCTAAAGCCTCTCAAACTGTTTGCTTACTGACGTGGTTTTGGAGGAGATTCAGACAAACACAAATCCCTCTAATAGATTAAGACCTGACCACCATATGATTCTTACCTGTCAAAACTGGAACACTGTATTGTCTGAAGATGGAAGTAGAAGTAGTGCATCTACCATGACTTTTAAAAGTATCCTTAAAAACTACTTCAAAGATAGGAAATCAACAATGACACCCTTGTGTGAAAAACGGTACATTTAGGCCAGGGTTTCCTACTGGGCAGGGCTGCCCTGCGGGCTGCCGGCCACCAGCGGCAGCTGCCCATCCCCACGCCTGGCCCTGCCTGTGCCACCGCCACCCCTGTCTTGTCACTGGACACGTGGTGGGGGATTCAGAATGCTGAAGCGCCACAAAACTGATCTCACCAAGAAAAGTGAGTAGTTTTCTGTGAGTTTGGCTGGCTGGGCCTGCTCGCACTGGCTCAGTGGTGCCAGGGCAAGGACAGGAGAGGGACACAAAGATGAGAAAAGGAGAGAAAGAAGATAGATTCCTCTTCTGGCAGCAAATCTGTGTAACTGAAATGTCATGCTGCATCCTGAGAATGAGAGTCATTGTACATATGCTTTCAGATAGAAATCTGTATTCTCCCCTTCTGTTTAAAGGAAATCTTTTTACAAACTTAAGTACAATTTGCCACACTTTCTTCTTTAGTTGAAGTTCATGATCATCTTGTAGCAATGCTGGCCAGCCTGTTTCATCTTCTGCTTCTGGCAGGCTTCAGGTGCTGCCTCTCCTGTGCTGTTAGGAAAGGGCTTCTTCTTGTGAGAGAATGTCTGAACCTCAGTACAGATGTGTCTTCACTGCAGCTTAAACTAAGTGTGCAAGCATTCCTGTTACCATCGGTGTTCATTCAGAGAGGGATTTAACAGATGTCGTAGCATCTGGTTTCTAAGTACCTGACGAGTCTGGGTTTGCTCTCCAGCTTGCAAACTGGATGGTGTTCAGCTGGGGGAATGCAATGCTTTAGGTCTTAAGCCCAAGCGGGTGAAGGAGAGGAGTCATCAGCCAAGCTGATGTAGGGACTGGGGATCCAGAGAGGAGGGCAGTGGAGCACAGGCTGGCTCTGTGGTGGGGGGAAAGGGGCAGCAGCTGTGGAGAGCAGGGTTGGTTGGGGTCCTTGTGGCAGGCACTCTCTGGTACAGCCATCAATCTGATTGCTGGTTTCGGTGGGACTGGACTGAATCATCTTCAGCACAAAACTGACCTGCCTAACATAGCACAGCCAAAGGATTGCACAGGTCACGTGTTTGCATATTGGTTCTCATGAACATCTGGTAATAACCTATTACCCATGAGGAAACAGCTGACTTGGCTTGGAAATTTTGCTGGCAGCTTCTCATCTGTGATAGAATGTTGAGGTTTGCCGGAAACAATTTTTTTTTCATCTGCTTAATTATGAAATCAGTGCATGAGAAAGAGGTGACATGCTGGGTTTGTTTTGCTGTTCATGCTATTTCATGAGTGCAGCTAGCACCAGAAAGATCTGTAAAAAAAAAAAAAAAATTGTTGTCCTCTTGTATGACATCTAGCTTACAGGCAGAGATGCTGCAATAGTATTTGTGGTTCTGCTCCTTGCCAGCTTCCTGAAGGCTCCCCCATTTCCAGTTTCTGTGTAGGAAGAACTAGCATCTCATCAACAAGCATCTGAGCAGCTACTCTAGCATCAAGAAGAACTAAGCAATTGCTATCAGCTTGTGTTTGTTAGTACATCAATTTCTAAAGTTGGTCAATGAACCTGAAAGATTCTTTTGTAGTGAGCGTACAAATATAGAAATGGGAAAGGAAATCCCGATCAGTCAGTGAGACTGGCTGGGAAGGTGCACGTCAGCATTTCATGTTGAGGCGGAGCAGACAGGCTGTGAAGCCAAGCTACAGTCAAAAGGTAGGAATGGGTCTTCTGCACAAATGGCTCATCTGCTCTATTTCTTTTGCCAAAAAACTAGTGTGGGGGCCCTTTCATAGCTCCAAAGAGTCTTCAAGGCTGGTCTGGGAATTTCATATAATCATAGAATCATTTAGGATGGAAAAGACCTCTAAGATCATCCAGTCCAACCTTTAACCTAGCACTGCCAAGTCCACCATTGAACCATGTCATTAAGCTCTACATCTACATGTTTTTTTGAATACCTCCAGGAATGGTGACTCAACCACTTCCCTGGGCAGCCTGTTCCAATGTCTAACAACCCTTTCAGTGAAGAAATTTTTCCTAATATCTAACCTAAACCTCCCCTGGCGCAACTTGAGGCCACTTCCTCTTGTCCTATCACTTGTTGCTTGGGGGAAGAGACCAATCCCCACCTTGCTACAGCCTGCTTTAAGGTACCTGTAGAGAGTGATAAGGTCACCCCTGAGCCTCCTCTTCTCCAGGCTAAACAACCCCAGCTCCCTCAGCCGCCCCTCGTAGGACTTGTTCTCCAGACCCCTCACCAGCTTCGTTGCCCTTCTCTGGACCCGCTCCAGCACCTCGATGTCCTTCCTGTAGTGAGGGGCCCAAAACAACACAGAACTCGAGGTGCGGCCTCACCAGAGCCAAGTACAGGGGGACAATCACTTCCCTAGTCCTGCTGGCCACACTGTTCCTGACACAAGCCAGGATGCTGTTGGCCTTCTTGGCCATCTGAGCACACTGCTGGCTCATATTCAGCCAGCTATCAACCAATACCCCCAGGTCCCTTTCCGCTGGGCAGCTTTCCAGCCACTCTTCCCCCAGCCTATAGCATTCCTTTGATCAGAGTAAAATTCCTAGGCATCCATTCTCTGTTTATGATTTCAGCTTCCAGTGGGAGTGGGAGGAGGCAGTATAGACTTCCCCAGAGTACAGTGGTATCAGTAGGTCCCTTTTGGTAGTTATTTCAGCAGTGAAAGAATTGTAGTAAATCTAATTGTAAATAACTGTAGAGATACAGGCCAAGAAACTTCCTAGTGCGTCTTGTTTGTAAGGCTGCTAACACAGCTGTGGCATTGCAACCTGGGACTGTGCAAAGGTATGTTAAAAGGCCTGGGGATTTACAGATCTGCATTAGCAGAGAAAATTTCCTCAGCTCCTTCCTGTGTCCTCGTCCTATGGAAGGGATCACCTCTAAATGTGAGAATGTCATTGTATTTTCAATCATATTCATGGCTAATGTCATTGCTAGCTGCAAAATATTTTCTAGCCTGTTCTTATTTGCATCACTGTCCATGGTTTGGTTCATTCTAAAAATAGAGTTGTACTTGTAGCGTGTTAGGAACTGGGGAAGCGTCAACACTGACCCAGTCACACTGCTGCAGGAGCTCAGGAGGTGAGCACTGACATGAGGACACCCAGGGTTTGTCCACAGCGGAGCTTTCTTTGTCTCCAGCGGAGCTTTCTTTCACAGGCTGACCTAAGTGAAAATCTCAGATTGCTTTGCTGTTGTGAAGACTTGTAGTGTTAAACTGGCCCTTCTCCTGGCTCTTTTCTTCAGATTTGTTCTCTTTTCTGTTTTGCTCTGTGAGTACAATGCTTGTCTTTTATCAATCCCTTGCCTTGGTATTCAGTAAACACTGTGTTATGATAAAGATTGTGATAAATTATGGTGCTGAGTGCGGTAATAAAAGTAAGCATAATGTATATAGGCTATTGTGGAAGAAATTGGTTTCTGTTCTGCAGTTTAAAATATGGAGTCATACATCCTTATCTCCCGGGGTATTGCTGTATTCTAGAGGGAAAAGCCACAGAGTTTTGTGCAGGGAAGCCTTTGTTATGGGTGCCATTGTCCGAGCAAATCAAGTGCTACTGGAAGAAATCCTAAGTTTAGCAGTAGAGTAATACAGTCAGGGAAGGTCTGGCAGTTTTTGGTAAGTCTCTTTAGGCTGTCACACTGGTGACTTACAACTGAGATGTCTCAGCAAAGCAGGCAGGGAATCCACGTATGTGGATGTCTCAGAGTCCTAATCTTTGAGTGAATGTGTGAAGAAAACAGTTTTAATAAACAGGCACATTCCTCTAGTCTAGCAAGCTAAGTTTTAAGGTGCTTTAAAAACATTGCTCTCTCATTAGCATCAAGCATGCTTGATGTTAAGGTGCTTTTACAACATTTCTTTCACAGGGGTCTTTGCCTTTTGGTCAGTGTCTGTTGTAACGTGTGCTGGAGTACACGCAGATGTAAAAAGCATGCCGTGTGGGATTCCTCTCCTCTTCAACAGACCCAGTAGCTTCTAGTTTTTGCAGAGTTAGAGCCTGCTGGCATGTACTCATGCTAAACGTTTATGTTTTTGAGGCATCTGGTGAGTGTTCTGTGATTCTGTGAACTTATATTCTGCTTCTGCTCCTGTGGGAATGTTACAGCTTTGGCTGTATGAGTTGTCACAAAATGAGCAGAGAATTCTTGACATCTGCTGTGCTGAAGTGGCTGCCAAGTTGAGTTGGCAAGGAAATAAATATTGATAGACCCTAGCAACAGGTACTCCTGAGAACCCTTGTTCTGGGAATGCTCAGGCAGTGTCCATGTTATTAATGTTGTGATAGCATTTAAAGTCTATTTATAGGATTTGTTTGTGTCTTATCATCGTCTCAGAACTGGAGTGCATGAATGGGCTTTGCTCTGTGAGGGCATGGGCACATGTATCACACACCCAGCTCTGATGACTCATGTCAACATGTAACAGACGCTTCCCTGCCCAGACTTTGGGGGTAGTTGATGTACACTCAAGTATGACATCTCAAGTACGTGTTTATACCTAGGCTCTCGCATGTTTGTTATCCATCCTATGTCAGAACGACTACTCCAGAGGTATGTGCATGTAAGCACGTTGGATACCAAAAGTTCTTTCCTTTTAGTAATATACTGACAAAACACTTTTAATATATCCTTTGAGAATCCACCAGATAAAACTAGCTTGCATATATTGTAAAAGCACTACTCTTGTGAGCCCTTTAAGTGAGCAATTTTATGTTCTTATTGCAGAAATTGAAGCCAGAGAAGCCTGCGACTGGCTGAGGGCTGCCGGCTTTCCCCAGTATGCTCAGCTATTTGAAGGTATGATCCCAAAGAGTTTTCCAGCAGCTGACACTGAATTCAAGTAGAACTGCTTACATAAATAATCTTTCAATAATCTTTCAGAACGTGGCAGTTTTTGTAGGAGCACTTCCAAATTCTTCAATATCTTCACACAAACCTGTAGATAGCATGCAACCTAGTGTGTGTTGTTGCAGAAGCGACACCTGAATGAGACTGGCATGGACACAGGAGAATGCCACAAAGGACCAGACCATTCCTGGTTATTGTTAGACTGTGACTCAGTCAAATTTCTGCTTTTGTGATCTTTAGTTGCTTATACAGTATAAGTTGCATATATTTAATTTTATTTCTTTATTTTTATTTATTATTAATTTTATTTAAGTTGCTTATATTGTATATATATTATATACTATTTGTTCACAGAGATGCAGTTTCCTATTGATGTAAAAACTGTGAGGAAAGATCATGACTTTTTAGATGGAGATGCGATTGAATCACTGTTCAGGTAAATGTTAATTATGAATCATCTTTAATACCTCCAGGCTCCAGAAGGTGTTTCTCATTTATCTTTTCATAGCTTAGTGTTTGTTAGAGACTGACAAAGTCACCAATGCTGTGACTGAAGGAAATCACTTAAGCACATCCTTCAGTACCACCAGACTTGGTTGTTTTTAAGAATTTTAAGGTAAAGTAAGCATGTGTCTACATCTTCTTCAGCCAAGGTCTTGGTGACACTACACTAGGCATCAAATCTGTCTGTTCTGTAATGTTAAATGTCTGCAGTCTGAGGAAGAAAAATCAGTTCCCTGCAAGCATTACAGCAGTTTGCAGATACATTGCTGTGTATCTAATGCACAGCAGATACCATAGAAAACTGAATATATTTTGTTTCTTGATATGACTTCTGCTCTGAGTGTTCCTTGAAGGTTGTCAGTGTGCCTCCTGCTTATGCCTTGGATTTGTCTGACAGGTAACTGACTGACTGATTTGAGACCTTAATGATTCCACACGTTTTAATTAAAATGATGGATAATAAAGCCCTTCCAAGGATTCAGGTTCATATCTTCATTTTTTCTATTCTTTTAAGAAGTCAGCTCAGAGTTTTTTTCATTTTCAAAGTCACAGAATCACAGAATCACAGAATGGTTAAGGTTGGAAGGACCTCTGGAGATCATCTAGTCCAATGTCCCTCCCCCAAGCAAGGTCACCTAGAGCACATTGCACAGGATCACATCCAGGCGGGTTTTGAATATCTCCAGAGAAGGAGACTCCACAACCTCCCTGGGCAACCTGTTCCAGTGCTCTGTCACCCTCACAGTAAAGAAGTTTTTCCTCATATTTAGGTGGAACTTCCAGTGTTTCAGTTTGTGCACATTGCTTGTCGTGCTATTGCTGGGTACCACCAAGAATAGTCCAGCTCCATCATCTTGACACCCTCCCTTAAGATATTTATATACATTGATAAGATTCCTTTTCNCCACAACCTCCCTGGGCAACCTGTTCCAGTGCTCTGTCACCCTCACAGTAAAGAAGTTTTTCCTCATATTTAGGTGGAACTTCCAGTGTTTCAGTTTGTGCACATTGCTTGTCGTGCTATTGCTGGGTACCACCAAGAATAGTCCAGCTCCATCATCTTGACACCCTCC